>JAACJT020000086.1:18726935-18758042 GCA_009936485.2 Gymnarchus niloticus | reverse complement strand
CCCCACAACCCACTGTTAGGGCACTGGGCTCACAAAGAAATGTAGGAGGCGGGGCAATAATATATAATATATATATAATAATATATAATAATATATAATAATATATAATAGACAACCCCCCTCCCCTTAACTGTGTGTGCACTGGGTGCACAGAGACATGTTACTGGGTCAGGCTGCTGGCTCTTCCATGACAACCAGTTTGGCATCCACATGCGCAATCAGCTGTTCATTGAACTGAGCCACCTGTCTTCATTTAAGGCTAGACCCATCCACCTTTAGTCCCAGGATTATAACACAGATGTCCTGCTAATTTGCGTTAGTGCAATAAACTCTCAGTATTTTCTCCATGAAGCAAGATATGACTGATCCACATTTAGGATTCACAATATTGTTGAAATACTGGGAAGATTCCTTGAAATGCACCAAAGCTACTAACAGATTGCTGTGGCTTGGCTGTTATACACATAGCTATTGGGAGTGTAACGAATGTTCTTTTCTATCCTGTAGGTCTTAAAAGGTGCATTTAAATGATATAATAAAACAAGCAGCTGTCCTATACCAAACAATGAACGGATGTCTCTTGTGCACGCAAATACAGTGGCTGACACAGACATAGGGCGATAATCTGGTTAGCATGCAGCAGTGCAACTCTCACTGTTGATAGAAGCTCAGTAACAGATAATGATGCTAATGATGCTTTCGTAGGTTAGCAAGGGGGAAACAACCACATATGTGGAAAACAATTTTTTTTCATTCCACAGCCTAAAAAGGAAAATTAACACAATATCACACATCATGCTGTAAGGGACGAAGCAATCAAAATGAACAAAACTACTTATTTCCTTTAAGTGTGGTCAGTGTCTGCCAATTATTGCAAATGCACAAACAACTGATCAGGTACGCCCCCCCAAAGAAACAGAAGCTAAATTAACAAAAAGGAATCAAAACTTAATATTCAAGACATAAAGAGAGAGCAAAAATGAACAGGAAGGAATATTTCAAGCATTTGGTTGTGTGCTTATTTGTTTTTCCAAAGAGCCAATTTGTTGCCTGCAAGAAAATTACAACAAAAATTTCAACTCTCTTTTTTCAGGAGTTTTGATGTTTTTCATTTTCTGAGTTTTTATAGGTATTGTAAACTTTCGAGTATAATGCCCACAAATGTCAATGAAACAGAATAAAAAATATGGATGTTTAAAATAACATTTTCTTGTTTTGCTGCTTCCAGTTTTATTGGCATCGCTTTTTGCCTGCCAGATTGTTTCTCAAAGAAGCTTTATGGAAAAACTGAATTCTTTTGAAAAGAAAGTTGTTCTGATTGGATCTTCTTTAACAGTTTTTTTCTGACAAAAAAATACCACAAAAAAGGCAAGAAGAAGCAGGGGACAGGCAGGGGGAGTTGCTGAGGCAGATAATTAATAGTAAGTGTTAATAGTCCCAGAGCCCCTGAATATAAAACACATCTTCATTAAAAAAGATTTGGAACTTTTCAACACACAGTTTTTCAGTATAATTTCCTGCCCATTAATTTTAAATTTCAGGTTTACAGTGGTCCACCAGGAAGCATAGGACATAAGACAAGATACACCCTGGATGAGAAACAAGTCCACCACAGGATACTTTCACGAACACGCAAGGTACACATACAGCCATCTTAGTCACCGTCACCTGGATTGGATATCTTTGGACTTTGGAAGAAAACCAGACTCCCTGGAGGAAACCCAATCAAAAAAAGGATAGACCTTTAAAACTGTAAGCTAGTAAAGTGGCACATTGGGGCGTCCATTTTAAGACTATATAAAGAAAGGAAAGGGGTGCAAATCATGAAGAAGACGGAAGCAAAATGTCTATGACCACTTCAGTCCCTCCTCATAGCTGGTGCTGCTGTTTGTGTCCCTGACACCAAACAGAATTTTGTTTTACTAAATATAACCAAAAAACTATTAAGATGGTGCCAAGCACTTTATATTTCACATTGTTCATTTGAACTTCTTTCAAATGTAAAGAATGGCATTTTATGTTAAACCGACTGAAAGCATAAAATTCAACATGGCTAATTTATTTTGGGGATGTGGGTTGAGTTGTATTAATTTTCTATAATTACATTTACATGTCATATGACACAACTGACATGATGCATGCTGTACGCATACTGCAATTTTTCTGTTAATGTGCACTTGGACATTGTTGGGTCATTAATTATTATTTTTTCTTTTACCATGGGATTACACATTTCACACGTGCACATTTTTCAGCTGGAATCTGAAATCATCGTCTTTTAGTTATAGAACCTGCTTTATTGGAACATTTAAAGATTAAAAAGGTTCATGAATATATAAATGTAAAACTTAATCTGTTGGGTTTAGTTCAGCCCATTGTGCTGTGCAGCCGCTAGGATGTCCCACAGAGTTGCTGTTAAATTTGACCAGAATTCTTCCATCAGTATTTCTGCATCTACAGTGAGTTTGTTAGAAATGTCAGTATTAGATGAGTGATGGAATAATAGTACACTGAATGATAAAAAAACAATGAACATTTAAACTTCAGAGCCTCATTTAAACACAGTGCATTGCACAAAACAGCTGACTCAGAAGAGTTCCTCCCCACCTTATCTTAACAAAATTATATGCGCTGTGCTTTCCAAACTGCTGTCAGTTATACCATCATTGTCACTCCCTCTCTCTCCTGTTCCCTGGTTCTTCCCCTTGCTGCCTGGTTTCCTTGTGCTGCACCTGGTTGCTGTGGCGATGCTAATTGCCTCGTTACACACCTGGTGCTGGTTGCCTCGTTAAGCACATGGTTGCCTGGTTCCCAAGCCTGTTTTCCTGTGTCAGCTCAGTTGGTTGGGGGGCAGTCTTGAGCTGGAAGGGTGCCTGGTGGGTTCTGCTTGATCATATTGCCTCATGAAGTGTTCTGAGTCAGTTTCTAGCTCCCTTGGACGCTTAGGCCCTGCCACAGGTATGCCTGCCTGTCTTAGTGGCTGGTATTACTATACTCCAGTGGTAGCCAAGAGTCACCCCGATCAATGGGTACTTGATGCCTACGAATAGACAAGCCTTCCCCTGTTCTGGGTTCCCTTGTTCCTGTGCACCTGCGCTCATCCATGCCATGTTTCGTCTATCTGGTGTTCTCTGGCCTTTCTGGTTATATATGAGCCTCCCCACCCTTTGGGTCTTAAAAGGGTTGAGCTGCTCAAAGAACCAGTTTCTGCCTTGCCAGGTGTGATTGTGTGCATGTGTCTGCCAGTGCAGTGTGATTGTGTGCTACGTGTTTCCCAGTACCGTGACAATCACCACGACTTGGCTGAACATCAATCACCCAGGAATATCACTGAGGTCATCAGGTGGGCCCCTCTCTCTCAAATGGTGTTTTGCTGGATTTAAGGCCCACAAAACCGGGAAGGTTAATAGTGCGTGTAACATCTTACACGCACCCTCCTCTTTTCTTGTTAACAGAGGCTCAGCCACTTTAGTATTACTAAAACCATTAATAATATAAAACCCACTTTTCTTTTACGAGCCTATTCTGCCAACTTAAGAGGTAAACTCTGATCGGAGTCACACAGAACATACTCATACTGCGAGTTTATTTCGGATTCTCGGCAACCTCTGAGATAAACTCAGATCGGAGTCAGGCCGGACATGCTCATACTATCTAACATAAAACAACCATCTAAAACCACCAAATAATACCTCCCCCCCTAACTACTGTAAAACACCATTAAAAACCAGATTAACCTTAAAATCCTAAAATATAGACGTGTTGTAAAACTACGCACTAAAGGCATCTCTTTTAAACTTAAACCATTTATCAATATCTTGAAATAGCATTAAAATACTAAGAATAAAATAAAACATACCTTAAGTTTAACCAAAAGACCTAGCCGTCTTTTCCCCACTCCGTATTCTGCCACCTTAGCCATGTTGAATGACTTGCTTCCTCCACCGCGCTACTACGTTTTTTTTTACCACTTGCCTAAGCTGACTTGCTGAAAAGCCAAACTCTCTCAGTAACGCTGTTACTGATCTAGCTATAACGTTGCGGCAACTTACCTCGATTGTCCGTACATACACGGTTCAACCTCTCCTGGTGGCATCAGCTGCCAAGTCTGCATATCTCGGTCTCTTCCTTTCGTGTGCTTCCTCAATTAACCCTTCCTACGGTACCGTATTGACTATATACTCTGCAGCCAAAGATGGAGAGGTTCCTTACAGCGTCAAAACAAGACCTGGAGCTGGTTGTGGATCAGATCATGAACTACTCATTGCAAAATTTAAACTTAAACTGAAAAAAGTAGGGAAAGCCTCTGTGCCATTCAGATATGATCTTAATAGTATTCCTCATGAATACACAGTGGAAGTGACAAACAAATTCAAGGGATTATATCTGATAGATAGAGTACCTGGAGAACTATGGACAGAGGTTTATAACATTGTACAAGAGGCAGCAACAAAACACATCCCCAAGAAAAAGAAAAACAAGAAAGCAAAATGGCTGTCTGAGGAGGCTTTACAAATAATTGCAACCTTGCCTTTGCGCATTTGAACTCTTCTACCAAGCTGGGTACTGGTAGCTCAAACAGTCCCTTGCCATATAAAGTATTTTTGCTTAGGCACCTGGGAACTCCAAGCCATTTCCTTATATATGCACTAACCATCCTTTTGCAAATCTCCACTTGGCAAGTGGAAATGTAGTATATTGTTAGAGGCCACATAATCTGTGGGAACAACCCAAACTGCAAACAGCACACTTTAAACTTACCTGGCAGACCACATTCATTGATACTTTTAATTCCTCTAATGATTTGCTGTTTTATTTCTTGGACCTGCTGCCTATCATTTAATGTGGCACTATACCACGTACCAAGGCTTTTTACTGGCTCATCCATGATAGAAGGAATAAATTCCTCACTGAGTTGAAATTTTTTATTTACTAATTTACCTTTAACAATGGAAATACTTCAACATTTACTAGGCTTAACCTTCATTCCAGCCCATTTCAAAGTATCATTGATCTTTCCAAGTAATTTCTTTGTACATGCGGTAGTAGTTATGACTGTAGTCAAATCATCCATATACACCCTAACCGATGGTAGACGGAGGCCACCCTCACACCTTTCTCTACTCACTACCCATGTAAAAGGCCTAATAATGACTTCCATAGCCATAGTGAACCACAATGGAGAGACCGAACACCAAGCCATAAGCCGACTTCCAACTGCTGCCAATCTCTTACAAAACCATTTGTACAGAAGCACATCTTTATGTCACTAAAATACTCTTGAATGCAAGCTGGTACTTTAAAGTATTCCAACACCACCCACAGTAAACTATCTGGTACAGAGCCAAAAGTGTTAGCCAGGTCCAAGAATACAATAAAAAATTAACAAAGAACACAGAACAAAAATAACCAATGGAAAAAACACACAGAATTGACAATCGCATTGTATGGAAAATAGGAAAAGGATACAGCGTAATATTTAGAGAAATTAAGTTCCCATTGGAAAACCTGAATTCTTTTTTCAGCTAAGGAAATTGAACAGGGGCCATAGTGCTGAATTTGGTCCTGAGGGTCATAGACTCAAATGCCATTGTCACATCTTACCTCAACAATTCAGGCAGTGGTCACGGAAAATGTTAGTTTTACTTCACTACAGATAAGTGACTATCGAACAATTATAACAAATTCCTTATAATCTGTATATATCAACACAATGCCACCCTTATTTAAAATACAAGCATAAATGCAATTATTTCCATTTAGCTTGTGTAATATTTCCTTACCTTATACATCACTGCATTCCTCACGCGTTAAGTTAAAATATAAAATATCGCTTACCTTCTGTTTTTGTAATTTTTGTTATAATCAAGAATTTTTTAATTCATTCCATCAAAATCCTTGTAATTTTTTAGAAATATATGGTTATAGGCAATATTCAGCTGTTTAAGCACTGATAGCTCGGTGCTCTGTATATAAAGAAGATACTTTATTTACCTGGCAATGTCATCAAGGAGTTGTACTTTCCTTACAACTTAAGTACTAATTACATGTTATTTTACTTGAATCTGTTCCTGGTTAAGGAAGAAAAGCCAAATTCCATTAAATGCTGACTTCAAAACATTTTAAAACATGAAGGATTCACTGAATGAGGGTATAGGCTGTTTCACCAGAACAGAGTACAGTTTATGTAATGGAGGCTTCTCTTCCCTCCCTAAGCATTGCCTGATGAGCTGTGGTTCTATAAAACACCCTAAAAGGAAAAAATGGAAGAAATGTGAAAGTGGACTGAAATAGGCAATAAAAACATATTGAGCAAGAAATCTGCAGGAGAAAGTAATCAGGCACCTCAGGGACAGTCAACATTTTAGCTTAGAAAGTCCTTCACAGCCTCACCTGTAAAGGGAAAGAAAGAGGTCACAATGGACAGCTCTCATTATGGATAATCTCTACCCATTTCTGAGCTGTTAAAATTTTTCAGGGCTTATACTCGAAGGTTTACGTCTGCATTGATCTGGCACCTTCACTGCCACATGCCGCACACAACAAAAATGCCTTCCACTGTTTAGTTTGAAGTATGTTATTTATTTTTTAGGAACAAAACATAAAAAAGATCATAAAATGATACTAAGTATCACCCATATTCTCTCAGGATTTGTTTAAAATGCATTTTCTCTCAGAATCAAAATTCAGTGTCCTTCTGGTTTGGGGAAAACCCAATACAGGAGCACAAGTTTGCATTTCAGTTGCATGGTTCTCTATTGAATATGCACATGAGATGCAAAAACAAGTTCAGACAATGGATGATTGACGGAAGCACACAGAATATGTGTACCAATTCCACGAGGAGTGTTTTAGTTATTTTGGGGGAACTGTGTTGGTCCTAAACAAGGTCACTTTGAATTTTGTACTGCAGTAAAACTAAACCCAAAAATCTACTGTATACATTTTTCATTCAAAGTCCAGGACCTGAAATGATAGTCGTGAATAACTTACTAATTTCATAATCAACCATCTTTAAAAGAAAGACATTTTATTGTTTCCCCAATCCAGAACAAGAGAGAGAGTATGGACTGTGCACTCTAGATAAAACAGAGAACATAATGAAACCACCAAGAATCATGAGAATGGACTGAGCAGAAAGACAACTGGAAAACAGCTAGAATCCATAAGGCAGAGGAATATATAAAAATAAAATCCAAAGGAAAAAAGTACTACTTCGCCGGCACAGACAAAAGCAGTCAGGCTGACATGGGCGCATAGACCACAATGTGGCTCAAAAAACTGCATTAAAGAGTGGAAGCACCAATAAAAAAAGAAAAAAGTATGGCACTTACAGTGCCTGTAAATGGTAACCCTGCCACCACCAAAAAAGCAGTCTGCCTTTTTAAAATGTGTGTCTCTGTGTAAGAGGCTTCTGTTCTCATTTCCCTTTTTTGTGTTCTGTTGTGCAGCGGTAATCAGAAACTCACTCCCAGGCGCCCCGGTAGCGTTGGCGGTGGACAGAACTACGTGAGTGGGAGTAGAAATATTGGTTACGTCATGGAGCTGGCTGAGAACCGAGGAGCGACGGCGCACTGCACCCTGAAACGAACCACTTCTCTTGAAGGTACTCACTACCTCCATCTGTGGGAGAGAGAGAGAAGGACATTACAGAAACAACTCTTCCATTAGCTGAAATCACTGATTTGGAGAAGTCGGGTGGAGCATACCAAATTTAAAATATGGGTGTATGAAGACAGAAAAAAAAGAGAGAAAGTTTTGTGATATCAGGCGATGAAAGCTCATAGCAGCAGCTTACTGAGTATCAGAAGGAAGAGAGGTCTGTGAAAACCCCTTGGTACGGGCTGTAACATTTATCTGGTTCTTGATGTTTTCTAACCCATAAAGGGCAGGGGGTCCTCACCGTTCAGTCTGGTGGAATTACTTTTTTAGAAAAGTTTCAAATCCTGTTCATGATATCAACATTACCATAGCTGCCTTTGTGTTTTCACATGCTGGTATAGGCTAATTATTTGTAATTCAGTTCATAAATGTTCATACACAGATACAGTATTTTACAGTAAGTTAAAAGATATTCCATTGCAAGGTATTCTGTAGACATATGAAGCATCAATTTGTAGGCAAAACTAAATTAACAGGAATGATTCGCAATGAAAATAGGATGTCATCGATGTATACTGAGTGCAAATGATTTTGCTAGTACCGCAGTGTCATCAGTAAAACTTCAACCGCATCACTTCCTGTTTAACTATTAAGGATACTATATTGAGGGAAAATTTTATTGCCTTAACTCTGCCATTCGATTCTACCTTTTACTTGAAGTATAATCAATAAAAAGTTAAATAGTTGAATGAAATTGAATCAAAACAAGAATTTCAAATTTTGTTCTCTAGGTAATTAAAGATGACATTTCTAGAAAATTACCAATAAATCTGTTCAATGCACATAATAAATATCCATAAATCCACAAGAGGTAGAGATTAGTACAAATCATAATAAACATAAGTATCATCGTCTGTATTAAAGGGCTACACTATACTGTTCCTCTAATTATAAAATGTGTAGCATACTGGTGTGTACAATTGAGAAAACTAAAACTTAATTCTAAGTGAATGTACAGAAGTACAAGTAGACCTCTTGATTTTTGGTGAGCTTTGATTTTTGTACATGCATACTCGCCTCCCTTGTCTCTTGGCCTTGCAACTCCAAGTCTGGTGATAACCATGACAATTGTATTTGTGTAATTTCAATTTTAATAGGGTGAAGTCAGTAACATAGAAAAAAATGTGGCAAGACTATATTGTGACTGGAGTTATTTTAAACATCTATGGCATATTTCACCATGCCTTTGACCAAAAAAATCTGATTGGGCTCAAGAGATGGCAATTAATTACCTCATAGTTCTCATTACAGTAACAGATAAACTGCATTAAGTAGTACAGTATTTTCTAGCGATAGAACCCTAAGCCAGAACACTGTATAATGTATCAACTGTTAGTCACTATGTCTTGCCCTGCATACCGCAAAGGTAAAAGCTCCCGGAAAAGTAAAATTTTGCATACAGTCTCTATTGGTCCTAATACTTACTATAGCTGTCATTTTACCTCCCTGCACCAATGAATGACGGTCATATTGTCCTTCTGAGGACACCTACCCTCAAACACAATTGGCAACAATCAATGTCTCTTCAATTTCTTTATTTCCCAAGCCTAACATAGTTAAGCAAAGCAACATTTTGTTCTGTTCAGTAAGTTTCACATCGGTGTAATGGCATAAAAAAATCCAGAAAACCTTCAGCCTTCTATTATACAAAATAAAAGTAAGGAAATAAAAGAATCATAACCCGAGTAAAGTATACCCACAATCCACAATCAGAATGCCCTGAACATTTATGGTAATGTAACCAAAATGGAGAACCCACAACTACTGAATTAGTAGACAGATGATTATTGAAATGTTCAGCATGATTTTGAATTTGTTTTTCAAGACAGTGTGGATATTTTATTATTGATGCTTTGCTGTTGTGACCTAATAAATACTAATCCATAACATATGTCAACCTTTTTAGATATACAAGTTTAACAATAAACTAACTTAAATCTTTGCCCCGTAGGGATAATGAGAAAAGCCAAAGTAGCCAAGAGGTAGCCTGCACACTCCTGCTAAGTGCCTTGGGGCAAGAGTGTTGCAAAAAGCATTATATAAAAATTAATTTACTTGAATTGGATGGTAAGGATTTTTTTTAAGATCCAGCAAAGCTTTTTGCCTTCAATCCATCAGAATGCTTTCATTTTTTAAAAAAAGGAGCACAGGACTGTAGAGCACATTTACCTAGACACGCGGCATGGACTTCTCAGGTAAAAACCTTTTGCAAGATTTATGCAAGCAAAACAAACTTTTAAATGGTAAAAGAAATATAAAATGCAGTTAATTTTAAAACCATGAAGCTTCCCAAGAAAGTATAAATATACAATCAAATAGCTGGCAAAATTATGTGATTTCAGGGACAAAGTGACATTTGCACTGACCACCTGTTTAACTGAATTGTCACTTGTACCCACAGAAAAATATGTCAGACAAATATAAATGTGAAGAACGATTTACCAAGACCATGTTATAAAAAAATAAAACAAAAAGTAACATACACGATACTTAATGTGAGCCGTTTCACTCTTGTTGAGATCATTAACTGATGGAGATAAAACTACCAACAGCCTACTTTTGCTAAAACTAGCTTAAAGGGTTGACTTTATTCCTTTTCTCAACAAAGAAGGCTTCCAAGATAAGTGGTCCAATCTGAAACTGAATACAGTATACCACGTCTACGATAGAAGCCCTTGAACTGGAACACATCATTTAACCTGATATACTCTAATGGCACTTGAGGTATCAGTCTCCATATTCTAATCACAGGTCCATCTCCTCCCCTGCTTTGCACAGAGAGCTCTGATTCCTTCACATGTATAGTCTTGGCTAAGACAACCTGGCACCTGGAAAATGTCTGTTATCTGCCACATTGGTTATATGACACTTCCCTTAAAAAACATCCAAAATGAAGACACATGCTCATATTTGAGCTTTGAATGCAGGGTTTGTGATAAAAACAAAGCCCTGGAAATCTATACCAATACTCATTAAAAAAGTCCTCCGACATAACAAATATTCAAAAATCTTCTGTATGACACAAATTAGATGACTGAATTTTAAAAAGGATGGCCACAATTTCAGTCCATCAACCCAACCTAGCTCAGGTGAATCATGCCAAACCTGCCTAGTTCAACAGAACATGGAGCATCTCAGGTGATCGGCCATTGACAGAAAGACTAATCAAAATGTGACTGAGGGAGATGACATTTCCCAAAGTCAGGTATATGAATGAGTTTATAGTAATGTACTGAACAGTTGAAAAAATGAACATGCTCATACTTTTTTACGAGTATATACTATCATATCAAGATATACTATTGATAATTAATCTATGTAATGCTGTACAAGTATAATACATTTAAAGAATTATTATCCTAGGTTAACTAACTTTAAAGGCACCCTTTCCGTCACTCCAATATTGTTAAAACATTTTGATTCAACAACTACTCAAAGAACAGTTTTGAAAATAATTATAATTTCAATACTGTAAAACCAAATCCTTAAATGGTTTTATGACACTCTGAAATGTGAAAGGAACTTCACCTTGGTTCGACTACTAGCTGGACTATATTTAGCATGAAACCCTCTTTGAAGCTGATGACATTTCAACATAAACAGAAAAAAAAAAAAAAAAATCAAGATGAAACACATCACAGATAGGTGCCAGATAGGTAACCACAAATAAGCCATTATTCCTTCCACAGACTCCTATTTTGTAAGATCATTGAAGAATCACAATCTATAAAACCAAAATATTCACCGTTAAGACTCTCCCAATATTCCGAGTCAGAAGAATGGAAATTTCTATACTGATGATATTTCAGAAAATATACTAATATTACCTTTCTTAAACATACACAATGTATACATTGTAAAATAATGATGTAATCACATTATCATCCTGCCAAAGAAGCATGTAAACATCTGCTGCACATTTACAATAAGAAAAAAAATGACTATTTCTTTCCAAATTGCCATATTTGTCATCTTAACTGATTAATCAATAAAAGTAAAATACTTATCATGGTAATGAAAACTTTTTAAAATTAAATTTCAAAGACTTGAAAAAAGAGCTATTGAAAAAGTATCTAGCCATAGATAAATGTTTGATAAGAAGAGGAATGGTAAAAATTACTTATGGAGAAAAAGAAAGACCAGAAAGAAAACTGAAGTTTAGTCTTGTTAGGAGTGATAAACACACAAATTTGCTCTTTGAATATTTTGCTTCTGGGCTTCTCTTTTGTGACTCTCTGCTCTGGAATGGGGGATGTGCGATGCATACCTGAGTTTGGATACGATTGAGACCCCGGAACCAGAGGATCTGCCCACGGCGCAGCTCCCGCTCCGCCAGATCAATCTCCTCCTCGTCCTCCGCCAGCTCCTCATCCAGCACCTCATCCGTGGCCGGCCCATGTCCAGCTTCCTTCAAGCATTTCAGGTGACTGGTGGGCACAGTAGCAATCACCTGTGGCCGTGTAAAATGGAGGGAAAGGCATCGAAGGCAGGAGGGAGATGAACAGTGCAGGACATTATAGCTACATGTGAGGAAAAAAGCTACCCAGACTTTCGTTGACATTCACATATGCCCCTTTGTTAAAAGGATTGTGAAATACTGATGCTGGTGACATTTGTGCTGGAATAATTATCTAACATATTCTGAACAACAAATATCTATATAATAAAAAAATATTATTTCAAGTCAAATGCCCAGGATTTCCAACCGCTGCTAACAACTTCCAGCCCCTGCACTGACTGTGTATCTCCATATGCTCTCCATTTTATTCTTAACTCCCAGATTAAGGCCTTGCATCCCCACCTGTCCCCACAGCAGCTCCCCTACGCCCACGAACAGACACCAGAGCCACTGCTCCAGATTGAGAGGGGCACAGCTGAATGGCTTCCCCCCAAACTGCACGATCACTACCTGCACAGAAGAATCAAGTAAGGACCATTAAGAGTAATAACCCCATATAACACAACCAGTTTCTGTGCTGCATTTAAAACGGTGAACATCTATTTGCTGCCTCCATCATGTACAGGGTAAAGTTTAATTCAATTTAATGAAATGATATAAACAGTACACAAAATTAGTCCTTGCACATTAGAGTAGCCATTAGCATAGTGGGTAAGGACACAGGTTGTAACCTGAAGGGAATATTCATCATGAGCTTGTTTTTAGAAATAAGGAAAAAACACAAACTTGTGACTGGCAAATATAACAATTTATAATCTTAAAATGGAACTTCTGAGACTTTGCAGACAAGAGCATAAAAAGAAAACGGATAACAATGATGAGGAACACATCTATTACCAATATACAGTATAGAAACTTTCAACTATATTTATAATCACTTTTCCCACCTGCACAGCAAAAGTCCCTAACACAATGCTGCAAAAAATAGGGTTTCTAAATATTCCATCAAAGACGTTCCTTTCGCCATGGATTTTGCGGGCGTTGATTTCATTGAAGAGCTGCATGAGAACAAAGATGTTGAAGATGATGGTGTAATGCTCTGATGGAGGGGAGTGCAGAGGTGCATTGCGTCCACTGTCAATGTTAAAGATCTTCTCTCCTGTTACGTAGAAGAATGGGACAGAAAATTGGTCATTGAGTCACGAACAGGTTTTCCCTAAACCCTAAAACTGCTAAGAACAATGGGAAACCTGTAAATAAAAGATCACCTGACACATTTAATAACAGATAATAAAGACTTTCCAAATAACGCACAGTAATCCATGTGACACTTAATGTTCAAAGCCAAGGAGCCTTTAATCCACCGTGTTTCTCCATAAATCTACTCCAACAACTCCTCACTGCCTGGCCCCACCCACCCAACTTATAAATTCTCTCTTCATGCTGAAGCGCACCTGCAAAGAGCAGTGTGAAGATGATAGTGAGCTGGTAGACACCATGGCCCAGAATGTTCTTCATCATAGTGCGGGAGATGAGTGGGTTATTGCGGCCATAGGGCTTGCGAAGCAACAGGGCCTCAGTGGGTGGCTCAGTAGCCAGAGCAAGGGAGGCAAAGGTGTCCATGATCAGGTTGACCCACAGCATCTGCACCGCCTTAAGGGGCGAATCCTAGCAAAGGGGGTAAGGATGCATCTTATCAGGAACTCCATCACCAGTTTCATAAACAGCTTCTCTTGGTCATGGAATTGCAGTATCATTTCTTAACTGTATTTCAGCAGCTGCTGGAGCAGAACTTCATAGATGGACATATTAGAACTATATTTTGATACTTTTCTTGAATTTATTTCTCAAACATTACAACCAATCTTAATCATTTGCCTATTGGAGAAGTTTCATGATTTACACTGAGGTACAGGGCAAAAACAAAGCCTTCCTTACATTTGAAATTTGAAACAGGTGCAGGTTTTGATTGCCCTTTAAAGATTGTTTAAACGTATTTGATCTTTTACAGTAAAAATGCTCCTATTGGGCTCCAACATCTCTGGGCTTGACAATTAACCAACAAACTAACTGTTTAGGTCAACTGACATGACACTTGTGGTTCTTCCTTTATGGGTTTTCAAGTCACTGCAGGTAGACTAGACAGTTATACCAAGTCCTCTTTTCAGAGTTTTATGAGTCAGCCATCTAGCATGGCCAGTACCTGTGTAATGCAGGCACCAGTGAAGGCCACGATGACAGCTACAACATTGACGGTGAGCTGGAACTGCAGGAATTTGGAGATGCTGTCATAAACGTTGCGGCCCCACATTACCGCCTTCACTATGCTGGAGAAGTTATCATCTGTTAGGATGATATCTGAGGCTTCCTTTGCAACATCCGTGCCAGCAATTCCCTGCACAAAGTGAAAACCATCTAGGTAAATGTACAATGAGTTAACAGTTAATTAGACCTTCTGTACACGTGAAGGCATTAATAATGTCACCAAATAATATTGTTCTTATTGTTAATTTAACCACTATGTTTGGTTACATGTTATTGTCTTTTGCTACTCACCATAGCAAAACCAACATCAGCTTTTTTCAGAGCAGGTCCATCGTTTGTACCATCTCCTGTCACAGCCACCACCTGACGCTGCTCCACAATAGTGCTGTCGATGATGCCTGCATGACAAGGGATTTTGTAACTGCCTATCTATTCTCCTGGACAAATATATGGCATACTGATGAAAACATTGCATGATGACTGCTAATTTGGGTCGTTAAATACTCAGAACAGATATACAATTAAAAATAAACACAAAAATCAACTACTATTTGATACCGTGTGTTACATTGGTGTTTCCATTTTCTCCATGTATTTCCATGTTTTGAAAAATTGTTTGGTTACGAACAAGTCATACGTCCTCCAACTCACCTTTCACTAAGGTGTGTTTGTCTGTTGGTGAAGAACGAGCTAATACTCGCAGCTTGGGCCAGATTTTGTTAATCCGTTCTTGCTCAATCTGTCAGGCAGAGGAAAAATTGCCATGGTCTAATCCTTACAAAGAAACTAGAGGTGTAATACAACATATAATTCAT
The DNA here is from genome assembly GCA_009936485.2 of Gymnarchus niloticus. Taxonomy (NCBI): domain Eukaryota; kingdom Metazoa; phylum Chordata; class Actinopteri; order Osteoglossiformes; family Gymnarchidae; genus Gymnarchus; species Gymnarchus niloticus. Next base: position 18,742,901 of record JAACJT020000086.1, on the reverse strand, counting down.
TCTTATATATTTATAATAAAACAAACAGCAAATGTACACGGGGGGGTAAAATAATAGTTTTCCTAGTTTCTGCAAGGCATTATTTACCATTGACAGTGTTCAATTAAGTCTTGGTGGGTTGAAATAAACAGGATTGAATTAATACTGTAAATTTTGCTGTGGACTTTACGTATACATTACTGCACTGGTTGAGAGAAAAATGAAACTCCTTTTTATTAATTTTTATAACGTACCTCTCCTTTCTCATTCCTGATGCGTCGGTTGAAATCCTTGCCTTCCAGGCAAAGGAAGTCATCCCCTGGCTGGATGATACCACATTTGGCAGCTATCGCACGTGCTGTATTGATGTTGTCACCTGTTACCATGCGCACAGTGATTCCAGCCCGCTGGCACTTCCGGATGGCATCTGGGACCTAAGGGAAGAGGAAAAACCTCATCAGCATATGTAATACAATGAAGTTTCCCCTTAACTTATAGTGAAACGAATTTCCTATGAATCTAAATTTGCTTATGGAAATCAGACTCGTACGAATACTCATCAAGAGTGGAACTGTAATCGTATGGCTGTGATTTTAAACACCATCATTGCGTTATGAATTGTTTTACTTGCTAACTGCATCTAATTCTACACAACCGAGTGTCTGACATCTGCCAATTATGAATGCTCATGAGCTCCAATAGTCACTGAAACTCTTTAAGCAATGATCCAGAATGGCAGCAAAGGTGTGAAGTAATGGAGACACTATGGCTTATTTCAGTTTTTTTCTACAAAATGAGTGCTCACAGCTTTCTAATGAGGAGTTCAAAACCTTCCATGATCTGTCTACCAAAGAGGCTCCAACACTCAACAAGCTTTCCTCCAATTATGGCCCACCTGGGGAGCTGATGCTGCTATCCTTTCTCTAACACAAAAAACTCAGGGCATCCCAGCTGTTCCGGCGCACCTCAGGCCGAACAGGATCCTCGATGCCCACTACAGCAATGCAGGAGAGTTCGCCCACAATGACTGCCTCGTTGTCCCATTCAGGTTCTGGCCTGGCAGGCAGGTCCCGGTATGCAATGCAGATTGTGCGCAGGCCATCACAGGCCATGGGCTCAATCACCTTCTTCACCATCTCATCACGGTCCCGTGGACGGAAGCTGCGTGGCTCACCCCCTGCCCCAAGAATGAAGGAGCACCTGAGAGAGGGACAGAAAAGGTAGAGCGATAACAAACAGGTAAGGAATATGCCAGAATTTGTAACACAAACCTCAGTGCATAATGCTTTCAAAAAATAACACAACACAAAAAATGAGTACTAGGTCACCCAACTCACTCAACAACAAAATGGTGGTATGCTACATTTTCTTAAATTTTCTTTATTTTCTTAGTCAACTTGTAGTTAGCACCATCAAAACCCACCATCTCTGTCGTGCAGAGAGTTGGATTTCAGCCATGCACCCCAGGGTCTCTATGGACTACTATACTAACCAGAAAGCACTGGCAGCAGAGGAAACAGAAACAGAGCCACTGGGGTGGGTAACAACCTAGGCTGAATCTAGGCTGAAATCCAGGCACGCTGTAGTTGTCTTCCATCATGACTTGGGGTATGAGCCGGGATAGCCCGTCAAGGCTCAGCTGTGAAAAACACCAGCCCACCCCCCCAAGAACACACTGCAATGGTCCAGTTGCAGGGTCAATCCGCCTGAGCCTTTCTTGACACAAAGAGCCCCAACACCTTGGTGCACACTGCTGCAGTCTTGGATGTCCACCCTGAGAACAACGTGCCGGTCATGTGTGCGAATGGGGGCTGCCCACTCCTCTAGGCAGTGACAGTTTCCATATGAGGACTCCAAGGGAAATGGCCTCCGACCACAAGCCGGGTACCAGACCTCCAGGTGGAGCTCCTCTTGGGACAAGATTGGCCAGGCTTCCAGGCCCTGCCGGCCTCACGTTGTCACCCCAGGACTACCAGGACCACTGGCTGAGCCAAGCTACAAGCCTATCCATAGATGTTGCTGGGCGAACAAAACGTGGAAGTGAATTCTAATGTTTAACTGCTCCAACCCAATGTTAACCCATTCTCAGATTTTTCCAAACAGGTATGAAGAAGGAACTTTTGCACTCAAGCAAAAAGCCGATGATCATTTGAAACATTGTGGAAGCCAGGCCCAAGTCTTTGAGGGAGAGCTACAAACATGCGGTTGTTTCCTAGATATGTTTTCTTGGTAGCAATGGTAGCAAACAGCCCGCTGTACTACTCTGTGCCTCATCAGTGAGAGCAGCGAGAGCTGCTACTGGTCCTTTAGGCTCACACTGCCCCACTTCGGGAACTGGCCCATGTCCACTCCTTGGCAGGCTACTTAGAAGCTAAGAGGACACAGGTCAGGCTGAAGGATTGGTTCCACTGGCCTGGTCTCATCGCCAAAGTAAGGAACTTTTGTCAGCACTGCCCCACATGCCAGAAGACCTCATCCTGGGTTCCACATTTCCAGTCCTTTGGTCTCCAGAGGCTTGGGACGGCTACAGCTAATATGACCAAAGCACTCTCCCTGATGGCCAGCAGTGTTGGACTCCCGAAGGAGTTGTGTCTTCATGTCTTGGGTGATGCAGGATCTCTGTTGACTATTACAGGTAGGCCATCTGCGGCCCTCCATGCATCACCCCCAAACCAATGGTTTAGTAGAGCATTTCAACAAAGCCCTGAAGAATATGCTTAAGTGGGTCATTGCAGAAGACAAGATGGAACTGGGAGTTTCCTGCTGCCCTATGTGCTCTTCGGGGTTCTCGCCACTGAACTTTTGTTTGGCAGGCAACCCCATGAGCTGTTGGACCTGGTTCAGGATGCATGGGAGCAACAGCCATCCTTTGCTGGATACTTGTTGAACACACACATGAATTTAGTGACCAGATCAAGAAGGTGCTTCTCCTCATCCAGGAGCATAAGCTCCCTGTCTATCAGAAACAGGCAGGGGTGTATAATTGGCATGCTCAGTCACATAAGCTCACCTCGGGTGACCAGTCCCTGGTGCTGATCCCCTCCAGTTCTTGCAAGTTCCTAGCCAAATGGCAGGGGCCTTGCTTCATGGTGGAGAAGGTCAGATGTGTCAACTATCAATTGCAGCAGCTTGGTATTCAATGGCAGGAGCACATACACTCATTGGCCACTTCATTAAGCATACCTGATCAACTGCTTGTTAAACTACATATCTAATCAGCCAAGTCATGTGGCAGAAACTCAATGCATTTAGGCATGTACGTGTAGTCAAGGGGTTCTGATGAAGTTCTTACTAAGCATCAGAATGGGGAAGAAAGGTGATTTAAGTGACTTGTAACATGGCATGGTTGTTTGTGCCAGACAGGCTGGTTTGACTATTTCAGAAATTGCTGATCTACTGCAATTTTTACACACAACCTCTAAGGTTTACAGAGAATGGTCTGAAATAGAAAAAAACATCCACTAACCGGTGGTACTCCGGGCAAAAATGCCTTGTTGATTGCAGAAGTCAGATAAATATGTCCAGACTGATTCAAGTTGATAAAAAGGCAACAGTAACTCGATTAACCACTAAATACAGCTGAGGATGCAGAAGACCATTTCTGAATGCATAACACATTGAACATAGAAGCAGATGAGCTACAGCAGCAGAAGCCCATTCCGGGTACCACTCTGGTCAGCTAAGAACAGGAAAGTGAGACTATAGTGGGCATGGCTCATCAATGTTGGACAATAGAAGATTGGAAAAACATTGCCTAGTCTGAAGAATCTAAATTTATGCTGTGACATTCAGATGGTAGGGTCAAAATTTGGCATAAACAACATTAATGCATGGAATTGTATCAACAGCTGGGGGTGGTATTGTAATGGTGTGGGGGATAATTTCCCCCATTAGCAATATTGGGTTCTCTTTTTCAGGGTTCATGTGGCTCTCACCTCCTTCTAAAGGATGATGGACATCATCCTCCAGCCGTACCAAGCCGATGTGGCTGCCTACCTAGACGACGTGGAACTACATGCCGAGTGCTGGAAGGAACATCTTGCTCGGCTGCACAGTATGTTAGTTGCCATCGGTCAAGCAGGCCTGACCGTAAACCTAGTCACGTACTACTTTGGCCTCTTGTGCCACATAGTGGTCCCTGGAGCTGCAGGACTTTCAGTTGCAAGTGAACTGACATGGAGCTGGTAGGCACTACAGAAATGCTGACACCATGTTTCTTCACCCCAGTGCGAGGATGTCTTGCTCCCTCCCACCATCAGTACTGGCTCCAGCCCACCCTCTGTGGTGTGTATGGACCAAAGGGTCTGAGACATGGCCCCTTGTGAAGGGCTGTTGGGGATTGAGGAAGGGCAATATGCCCAGCCCTCTTTGAAGATGCATCAATGCCAGTGGCATGTCAGGGTGGGTAGAAAAGTTGGGGCAATCACAGGCTTTCTATCTGAAGTCTGGGGCTTAAAATTGATGGTGATTCACTGAGACAGGGGTATGCTACAATCGGTGCAGTTTAATCAGTTTTTACTTTCTTCAGATAACACCACGGAAGCTGTTGCCAGCCAGAGCCATCGACTGTGAGTCTGCTCACTCCGAGTCCCCACCACCATTGTCAACACAGATCCAGACACTTTGTTCATTAAGAGAGCGAGTAAACTACAGCTACCACACTTTTGGAATCTTTTTGCACACCTCTTGTCACTTCTGGGAATAAACATAGCACAAGCAGCATGCACTGCCTTGCCTTCACTTTTTAGCTTCAGCTGGCTCACCATAGGGGCTAGTCTGACAACCGGCATACGGACCTCTCATTCGCAATATAAAACCAATGGTTGGGACATTAACTGAGGGAGCTCAAGACTGTTCTGAACAGACCTGTTGGGATTTATTTGCACTGCAGGACATAGAAGATTACACCTCAACTGTACTGTCCTACATACAGAGTTGTGTTGGCATCATTACTGTTGACAAGCTTATCAGGATCTTGCCTAACAACAAACCATGGATGACCAGGGAAGTCCAGCTTCTACTGAGAGACCACAATGCAGCTAAGAGGTCTGGAAATAAGGAGCTCCTGTATACAGCATGACTAAGTCTAGCCTGAAAAGATACATCAACGATACCAAGGTGACCTAGAGGCAGAAGACAGAGGATCACTTCACTAACAGACATCCCCCTCAAGCTTGGTATGGCATCCAGCACTTTATCAACCACAAAGACAGCATAGCCCCACCCACTGGTAGCAGTGAATCATTAGCCAAGAAGCTCAGTCATTCTTTACCCACTTTAAAGTGAACAAGGCTAAGACTGGAAGGACACCACTGCCAGCTACCAACAGCCTGGAATTCACTGTTAAGACAGATGTTGCCCAGAAGAAGAACACTCTAAGGCGTCAACCATCAGAGAGCAGCAGGTCTTGATGGAATCCAAAGGAGGGTATTCAGAGACTCTGCTAATCAGCTGGCAAAGGTGTTTACCAACACCTTCAACCTCTCCCTGTCACAAAGCACCATCTCAAAATACCTTAAGTCTGCCACCAATATCCCAATACCCAAACAGGCAAGAAACAGTGGTCTCAATGACTTCAGACCAGTGGCTCTAACCCCAATTGTTATGAAGTGCTTTGAGAGGTTGATGCTAAATCCATCTTTCCACTCACCCTGGATCATCATTAATACGCCTACGCCTATGGCCAAGAAGTCAACTGAAGATGTCATTTCTACAGCTTTCCACACCGCACTGATCCATATTGAACACCAGGAGACATATGTGAAAATGATATTTGTGGACTATAGTTCCACATTTAATACAATCATCCCCAGCATAACAGTCATCAAACTGCATAACCTGGGTATTGGTCAGCACATATGCTAGAAGATAAAGGTCTTTTTGACAAATCGCACTCAGTCAATCAGTCAGTCAGGATCAGGACCCTCCACTCACCCTAGTACTCAGCACTGGAGCACCACAAGGCTGTGTGCTCAGCCTAATTCTCTATGCTCTCTACACCAATGACAGTTTAACATTCCATAGCACAAGCACCTGTGACTGACGAGAAGACTATTTCAGGAGTCATTAATTCAGCCAAGAAAATCATCAAAATGCACCTGCCTATGATAGACAACATCTACAGCACCAGGTGTCTCCGCTGGGTTACAAACATCATTAAAGACTCATTCCACCCTGGTCATTATGTTTTAACCCTGCTGCACTCTGGAAGGTGCTCCAGGTCCATTAAGACTCACACCTCCAGACTTATCAACAGTTTCATCCCCAGTACCATTAAAAGCACTGAACTCTGCCTCGTAGAGATCTCAGTCCTCCTGCCCACCCCCCATACCCAGTTTCTATCTGTGCAATAATAATATTTCTGTACAGTAATAATATTGACTATAAACAATAATAGAAATGCGCAGCAACAATAGTGCTCGCTTTTATTTAGTATGCATGTGTCAAGTTTAATGTAGTGATACACGTGCAAGTATGCAGGCTGAATTTGTGAATGTTACATGTATATGTGAGTATGTATACACAGTATATTACTTTGTGAGTGAGTAGATATTCAAGGTATAGCTGGGATTGCACTTTTTTATTTTGATTTATTCTTTTAGCCCTTTATTCCTTTATTTATTTGCCTCTATCAGGCAAGTGCATTGTAATTTCAAGATGGCGGCAAGGTAGCGGCAGCTTTTTTCAGCAGATTCCATGTTTTGCAAAGCATATCATTATACATATATTTGCATTTCTTTAAAAGTATGTAAATTGTTGTAAATGTTCCCTATTTATGTGCCACCTTAAAATCCTTCTTGTCAGTATCCTAAACCCTTTCTGTTTGTATCTATATTTACATCTCTTTATCATATTTATATTCTACTGACAACTCCCATGCTGCTGCAACAACCAAACGTTGCCTTGTGGGATAAATAAATTTAATCTTATCTTAATTTCGTTGTACTGTTGCGCAATTGTGAAAATTATGCTTTCTAATTTGGTCCTGTCCTCCATTCTATTGTTCATCATCTTGGCTCTGACTTTATTACAATTATTCATTGCCTTCCCCCCAAAACTGAATTATAGATGACAGTCATTAACAAACAATACAACAATACATTTTGGCACACACTATCTCAGTGGTAAAATTTTTTTTTCCAAATTTGACCGCAAAAAGACAGAAAAGAATATACACACAGCATGCATGCACACATTTAAGCATAGATGCACAGATGGATGAACAAACACATACACACACACACACAACCCGCACTCACTTTTTGAGCATGATTTCAGAGGCACCCTTGCTGTAGAGGCGAAAGGAGCCATCGGGCAGCTCCACCACGGTACTCATAGACTTGCGCACAGAGTTGAAGGTGTACACTTTGTAGAGCTTCTCCTCAGGAATCTGCTCCCGGATAGGGGCGTAGTCCCTCTTCAAATCCAACACAAACCCAAGCAGGGCACACTCTGTCTTGTTGCCCACCTGCTTAGGAAGACCACCCTCCATGTCTGATGGCTGGGTAGGTTTGAGTGTGCAACAGGAAGCAAGGGACCACAGAAAAGGGTACAGGAAGGGAGTATGTAAGAAAGACAGTAAGACGGTCATTTTCCATTCATTTTTCCATGAAGCAATGTGATTGCACAGTTGGGTGCTCCATCAACAACAGTAAATAAAGTCTGAGCTACAGGGTGAGATACATTACTCTTTGTTTCTGCTTCACATTGTGAACCTCTGTGAAAAATTCCAGCCCAATTTGGCAATATTTACAGGTCCCCCAAAAAGTCAGCTTGCTTCAATGACACTGCTGAACATACAATTGCCCTTGCAACAGAATTTAACACTTGCCTTACGAAGGATGAGTCACAACAACTGCACCTTCTAAAGAAGGTTGCAAAGCACTGGATGGAGACAGCTTCAGTTGTGAAATCTTTTCCTTTGAACTTAAACCTATGAGGTAATAGGTGAATGCCCTCAGTCTTGCTTCTGCAGATTGTGGGGATTTCAGTTTACTGAATTGAGGTTGTTTTCTTTTTGTGTTTTTATGTTGTTTAGATGTATAGTGATTTTGTTTAAACACATTTTTATTTAGTTTCAAGCTGTAGGATATCTTCAGACAAGTAGTTAAACATTCACTTCAGTTGTGTTGGCGTAGAGAAGAAGCAGTTTTGGGACCCCTAAATTTAAGACTAGGCAAGTAAAGTTTTATTCACAAATTCTCTGTAGTAAATGGTACAAGCCCGTGGTGTGTCTGAAATTAAATGGGGCTTCTTGTGATTTTGGACAACCATATTGCACAGGCATATATTTTTCACTTATTTGCTGTTAGTTGCATCGGGCCGCATTCTCCCGACTGACTTAAGCGTGGACTTGCACGCCCTGAGGCGTGGTACGTGCTGTGGGTAGAGAGAGGCCAAAATGTGGGTGTATCGCATGCATTCATCTCAACAATATACATACGCCAAAGGAAAAAAAAGGTACGCAGAAAATATCTCATCTATCAAATATTGTGCATGCACGTCTACTCAATTTCCCCAGATAAATCAAAACTATTGTGTAAACCTGCACACGTGAATGAGCCTAAGAACCTACTCAGTTGCCACCCACAAATAACCATAAATGGTTGACGCAAAAGAACTTCCCCCTCATATAATATGCAAACCAAGTTCGTAAGTCTGACGACTGCAGGGAATTTTGAACAGTATGAGGCTAAGGTTCTACTGTCAGTGATAGAGATATCACAAAGTGTTAAATTTGGGGGCCTAAGCAGAGCTACCATAAACAAGAAACAGTGACACCACCGCTGCAGTAAATTCTGCAGCTCAGCGTAATGCACCATATCCAAAACAAAAAAAAAGAAGTGGTTGTGATGGAGAAAATCATATATTTCACTCACTCTACTTGCACATAATAACGTAAGATAGTTGTGTTACGTAACGTAAGATAGTAACGTAACAGCTGTTCTCAGGGTAACAACATGCTGATTTAGAGTTTTTGTTTTCCTTGAAACCAATTTTCTTAGATAAGCAGCCAAGATGTTTAACCTAGCAATATTTTGCGCTAAGCATTTTAAAGACTTATCTCACTGTTTTAGGAAACACATATGCATGGCTGCTTCTTGAGATTTTCTTTACTTCTTGTCACAATAGACATCCTACTTACTGTTTGCAGATGTTGCCAAACATTTTTTTATTCATCAGTATCTTTTCTATAATTACCCTGCCCACTGATTCTCCATATAAGACAAGCAGCTGTAATGTATTACTAACTTATACACTATATTAATGAACTATTTGTTTTCCACAGCAGTTTTTTGAACCTCTGTGATTTCTACTGCAATCAGATCTGAAGATAGAGACAAAGAAATGACGCTGTGCGCACGAGGCCAGTGTGACTGCAACTGGTGGGGACAAACCTAGATCTGCACTGTCAAACTGCAACATGCATATAGCATCTATGGTAAGGGAAGCCCTGTTATGCAGTGTTGTTTTGGAGCAGTCAAGAGATACTGATATGGTACATGAGACCACTGCAAAACAACCAGGAAAAGGCATTTTGTGTCTGAATGAAAGATGGAAATACCCACAGGTTGACAAAAATTAATGTCCAAATGATGTTGGCATTAATGGAAATGATGCATTGACAAAAATTCATTTATTTGTGCATGTCTATACAAAAATCTATTTTCTTTTCTATTTTAAATATCATCATGCCACATGATGAGAATCACCTGAACAGATACTGAAGGGTGAATAACTGGAGAGAAACAAATGAAGTACAAAAATGGACTATTTGGCTTTGCAATGAGATCCAGCTGCTTACCATGATTTTGGAGGTATAGGCACTGTTGACAGAAATGGCATTGACCAGCATTTCTAGGGCTTTGGGGTTGATCTGACTAGGATCAGGGATCTCACGGAAGTGCTGGTCTCCCAAGTAGGCCTGTACGACGGTCATGCGGTTGGTGGTCAAGGTGCCTGTCTTGTCAGAGCAGATGGCTGTGGCATTGCCCATCGTCTCGCATGCATCCAAGTGTCGTACCAGGTTGTTATCCTTCATCATTTTCTGACGAGAGGAGAGAGGAGTGTTTTTAAACTGCCTATACAGATTAGGGCAGAAGTGTTTAGACAAACACCCATTACCAAAATAGGCAGAACAAATTATATACAAGGACAGAAATAGGCCCACAAACCTGCTTCAGAAAAGAATGACCTTAAACATCCTGATGAATGTATGGTATTAGATAAAGACAGATCCATGAGCTTATAGGCTCAGGCGCAGTTCTCCCCACCTTTACTGAATAGGCCAGCGAAATAGTGACGGCCAGGGGCAGGCCCTCCGGAACAGCCACCACCAGCACAGTGACACCGATGATGAAGAACTTGACGAAGTACTGCACGTACACAGGTGTGCATTCCGGGACCCATGCCTGGCCCTCTACCACGAATGTCTCGATCACAAAGTACAGAACAAGGATGATCACGGTGATGGCAGACATCACCAGGCCTAGAGAAAACACACAAAAATGCAAACATATTTCTACCTAAACAGAAGCAGCTTATGATGGACTCTCATTATGCATTGAAAATAGATAAAAGATACGCTAGATAAAACAGCCGGACAGCAAAATAGCTGGACAGCAAAATGCAGTCCAGTACACACTGTCCTGTCGGAGAGATGACACATTAGACTAAACTATCAGCATAGAAGGACAGGATGGGAAAGAAAAACAGGAACTTTCATAGGGTTTTCCTTAGGTATCTTTATGGGTTCTTGAAATCATTTGATTTCAGCTGGTGAACTGTGACATTAAAAGTAAAACTAGACTGAGAATTCAAGCAGAAAGTGAGATGGCAGGTAGGTTTTAAGATTTCTATTGATTCAGTAAGGACCACCTAATGATGTGGAGGGGGTGTCTGAGAGAAAGGAAAAGAAGAAAAAAGAACAAAGTATCACACCTATCTTCATGTGACCAGCACTTTTTTTCTTTAGAAGAGGGCTGGGCTACTAGGGCCCCTCTTTACTAAGGGGGGATCAAGAAAGCAAGTGATGCACTATGGATTTGTCCAGGGGCCATCATGGAGGACAACAGTAATTTTTAAATGACGCATGTCAACATTAAATGGTTAGAGGGCAGGTCATGGTCTGCCTCCCCATTCTCCTTACCAGCCTTGCCGATCTGCACTGCCAGCTTGGTCAGTTTGCCTTGAAGTACAGACTTCTCCTTTTTGGGCACACTTGCTTTCTTCTTCTCCTTTTCTTCGACCTCTCCCCCTTCCGCACTTTTCAGAGGCTGCATTTCCATGGCAACTGCCCCATCCTGTTTCTTGGCTAACAGGTGAGTATGGCACAAAGTGTTTACTATACAATTACTGCTATGCTATACTCTACTAGAACTTTAAGCAATATGCGTATATTTTGTTTTCAAGTTTTATATTAATTACAAAATTCTAGAATAATTTTTAAAGGGCAAATGGTCATTTTAGAGCTACAGAGAGGCTGATAAAAAGACAACCTGGATAATTTCCACATTGAATAACCACTGTCAATTATGTTTTTTTAACACTGATGTTTCAAAAAATATTATTTAAAATAGGAAAATTATAATCATACAGATCTATACTGACACAACGTAATTACTGACTTCACTGTTTTTGATCTAACATACATAAAAACAAGAAATCATAGACTGACACAAAGATAATGCAATGAAATATCTGTGTGAGTTGGCATAATAAAAACCTTGATTTCCCAGTGTGCCTGTAGCATTAAATTTCTTAATCTCTGACATATTTTTCCCCTATTTTTCCTGTAGAGTGACTAGGTTAGACACATTTTGCCCACTCTATCTTCGCCCATTTAAGTGACAGTGCGCTGCTTCCTTGGGGAATTGCCTTTCAGAGCCGTTACCTTTATTCTGATTGCTCTCCACTGCCCCATCCTGCTGTTTGCCTGTGAGTGGCAGAGAAACAAAGAGAAAGATGGAGAGTGACAGACTGTGACTGGATGAGAGAAACAAAGGACAGAAAAAAAAAGCCCAACATAGCAGTGGAAAGAGAGGGGAGGTAGACAACAACATGACTACAACAGACAAAAGTGTGCAGGATGACAGTGAAGGTGCAGCAACAACACAACACCACAATTAAATGACTGTTCAAATTAGGACACTAGCAGTCCTTGGGTAACCAAGACATAAGTAATCTTAAAGCATTCCCTATTGCTGTGAATAACAAGCCGGATAGCTCATGAAAGTGTTAAGGTGCTATGTTTAAGTGAACATTTTATCACTGCTGCGACTAACTTAATGTAATTGTGTAATGTTATTCCCATCTATCTATCTATCTATCTATCTATCTATCTATCTATCTATCTATCTATCTATCTATCTATCTATCTATTTTTAACAGTAGTGTAACTGTCTTGCCCTAGGGGTAGGACGAGGGGTCACGTACCATTAGTGATGCTGCTCTGTTTGCCTTCGACTGCAGCAGGTTGCAGTATGGCTGAGCTACTATTGCCCTCTGATGGGGAGTAGTTTGGGAGTAGGACACCAGGGTAATAAAAGCATTTTTAATGAAATAAAGAGGGGAAGAGGGGAGTGAGAAACAAAGAAAAGAGCAAAAAGATGAGCAACAAAAACAACGTAACCAAAGAATGAATTGAAACCATTTCTGTGAAGACATTCAGTGTTGTTAAAGTGTTTTAGAAAGTATTCTTCGACTACATCTTCTGAGAAGACATTTTTTTCTTGAGTGATCTATTTGGGCAGTCTTGCCTTTTGGATCCTGTGTGATACTACAATACGTTGAGAGGGTGTGAGCATGAAAAATGATGAGAGCACATTGTCTGAGCCTATCAATGCTAGCCATGACTGTCATTTGCTATTTATGCCCCCCATGCCCCCCATGTGAATCACATGAGTCTTTCTGAGCCTCTCTTGGCTGCAAATCTCTGCCTTTCTAACCAATTCAGAACCTTCTTCATCACCTGAGTGCTTCACAAGTCATAGTAGAAAAAGTTTGCAAGTTTAGACATATGGAAAACAATGTTCAATGTCAAACTGAAGGAATTTATAAAAACTAACAACAGATTTGACCTTGAAGACCCTAATATGCCAGTCCCTTCATGAGCAGGCATGTATACACATGCTGCTGCATAGACACATTCATACAAACAACAGTCAAACACAATATACAGTAGACAAGAGGCCACTCCCTACCGGTCCATCTCACAACAACATTACAGTTAGTAAATACATGGAAAAACACAGACACACACATACATACACAGACAAACTACTCCGCAGCATTTTGCACTAAAAATGCTCTCCCCCGTCCAAAGCCTGCCTCTTTCCAGCCTCACTCCTCTCAATAATTGATCGCTATGTGCAGTGACTCCTCTGGGTAGAATTATTCAGTAGCGACCACTCCAGCAGTCACGTAGAAAGCGCCAAAACGGGAAGTGAGGCTGAATTATCCATGAGTTTAGGCTCTGATGACTGCCTCTCCTGAATAAGCATTAACTACTCTGCTTCTAAAGCTGATCTTTAACTCCACCACTCCTGTAATACAACTCTTCACTCCCACTCTCTCTGTGACTCATATTGTACATCTATAGTATTGCGAGGTCACTGCTTCGCTGTGCCAGCTGTGCTTAGTGTTTGGCTTTATATTTCACACTCAAAGACACCAAATCTATACTGCTTTTTGCCTCACCCATGATTCAATTAGTTTAGCTGTACTGTTATAAAACTTTGATCTACATGTCATGTTAGGTAACATGTACAAACAACAGATGCATCATGTGTTACAGGGTGAGTTCTGTAAAAAAAAAATACGTAAGTGGATTAATTCATTTTTTAATTTATTCTAAATACAAATTAGTATTCCCTGGGCCACAGTCGATAAGACTGAATCTGCGGATACAGTTGCTGAATGTGTACTTGGGTTACGATTTTTGGTTTACAGTCTGCTGGAGAAATTGGTCTGAAGTTCTTAACTACTTACTTAGAACACCAGAACTTGTAACCGTGGAGGAAATGGGACAAATGATGGAAGCTATTATTACAGAAGTGAGGCTGAAATGCTTTTGTACAATCCCTTCTGATTTGGGAAGGTTTAAAAACCTTTCTGTTAAAATTCAGGCTAAGAACTACTGAGAAACATTTGAATATTTAACTTTATCGTAGGTAGAAGGTCTTTCCCAAAATCAACTGGAACATAATAGAAAGTAATCATCCAAGAGCTCAGTGAAGTTTAATCAGACAGATCGCTGGCTGGAATGGAATTGCCAGGACTAGGCTTGGGAAGCACAGTACATAAGTATAGTATTTTCTGGGTGCTAAAAGCCCTGTATTTCTTAACAAACTGCCGACACAGTAATAATCCCGCAGACAATTTCTACAGAGCATACATGCATCCGAAAACCATATAAATGTAAAGTAGCCTTGAATCTGAACTCATTACATTGTCCTTTCTAATATTACCTATTTGCATGGAAACCTCCACCAAATTGACAGGCGTAAGGCTGCAATTCAATCTACTGCTTTGATTTGGAAAGTGGCTCTCTAATAACAAAACAAATAGCATTGAGAGTTGATGCTTATTTAACAGCAATGCCTTCTTCAGTATAAATATAAATATAAAGTGTGGCTAGCATGTAAGCTTCCTGAAAGTTCTACGACACACTCTTACCTTTCCTGTCTTTCTTATCCTCCTCTCCCTCTCCAGCTCCCAGTAGGGTGAAGATAATCCCAGTTTGTGAGTTTATTCCTACAGCAGTGACCACCATCCTTCCCGAACCCTCCATGATGTGGGTACCTGTGCAGAAAAGAGAATGTCCAAAGTTCCTTGTACATTGACTACATGTGAGATTTTAAAAGAATGCTATGCCTGGTAACTGAGGTACATGAATTTGAAATTCTTTCAGAAAATTCTGGCACAGATTGTTCCCTCTCTTGGTTGATCACCATCATGGGTGTCTCTTGGCCTGATGATGCTGCTATAACAATCTCTTCCTTCTCATCATCCTCATCCCCCCCCCAAGCTCTATATTCATTCAGCGGTCGGTAGATGGATGGATGGACTGTAAAATTTTGGGAGGTGTTATTACAATCAACATTGAGCACTATGATATTTGACATAGAGGTGAATGTTAAAAAGTTTGGTGCTTGATTATGATTATGATTACTCCAATATCACATAAAATCACACACAGTGTACTTCCATAATTTCCAAGTATAAAGATTTATCATAATAAAGTTCTTTACCTTGTGAATTTGGCTAGAATCTCAGAAGACCACTGACACCATTAATGAATGTAAACAAACATCCTCAAAAAATGCTGTTTATCATCCATCTTTAATCTCCGGTTAGAAAATGTTACAGGACTTCAATTTCATTTTTATGTAAATGTTTTTTTCCCCCAAAATATTACAAAACAGAAAATTAAGTTAACCTACCTGTTTGACCATTCAAATAGTTGAATAACTGTATAAGCTTCTTTAGCTAAATTTTTATTATTTGCATAATGTGAAAGTTAAAGAGCTTGTGATTTTCTCCTAAGCAATCATGCCGTTCTGAGATTTTAAAATTGAATTGACTAATTTTTCACAACTGAATATCAGAGTACAAAAATTTTAAAGTCAGATGATATGAAATCTAAACACAACTGTATCAAAGCAGACTGACACATCATGTGTGTCGCGCTGTAACATGGTGATTTGAGTATATTTCGCTTTGCGTTAAGGCTTAAATACATTGTTTTAACACTGAAATGTACATATACTGAAATTTAGGTACAGTATGTTTTGTTCTAACATTGTTTAAGGGGCTTGAAACATAGCTTCACACACATAGTGTGAAGCAGGTCCCTATCTCCTTCCCTGGTGTTGGGTTTAAAAGCAGCTTCACACACAGACTGTGAAGCAGGTCCCTATCTCCTTCCCTGCTGTGGGTTTGAAACACAGATCCACACACATAGTGTGAAGTAGGTCCCTATCTCCT
>JAACJT020000086.1:18714255-18726835 GCA_009936485.2 Gymnarchus niloticus | reverse complement strand
CACACATAGTGTGAAGTAGGTCCCTATCTCCTTCCCTGCTGTGGGTTTGAAACACAGATCCACACACATAGTGTGAAATAGGTCCCTATCTCCTTCCCTGCTGTGGGTTTGAAACACAGCTTTACACAAATACTGTGAAGCAGGTCTCTGTCTCATTCCCTGTCAGCTTATGCTCTTTACCTTTGTTTTATTCCAAATAGAATCATCCCTTGTGCTACTCAGCAAAATCCTTCATCTGTTTCTTCCAGCCAGTAATCCAATTACTGTTGTATTGCAAATCTCCTTTAAGCGCCCATTAATTTTGCCCCTTCTCATCTTAAGCCCAGCCCATTAAAATGGCCCTGCCCAACAGTCAAAATCCCCTGTTTATTTACCTCCTTGTCTCAAATGCCACTTATTCCAAAGGTACCATTTAGCCGAACCTGTTGTAGTGTCATTTCAGGTGATCTATAGTGAGGGCATTCACCATAGATCTAGGCAAAACTGAATTGACTGGGCCTGGCCACCAGTCTTAAAAGTACTGGGGGAGGCCTCCTCTGGGAGGTTGGGGGAGGGTATAATGTGGCCGATGGCCACGGGTATAGGAAGCAGGACAGGGCCAGCAATCTGATTATTGGCTTCTGGTTCCCAATCGGGAGGGGGCATCTGGCTCTTGATGAAGGCAATGAGGTTTTAACTGCAGTTTTATTGTTTCATAGTAACCATAATGACATGACATGGTGATTCATGTAGTATTTTTAATGCATATCCTGTGACTAGCTGTATGCTGTGCTTGACAAAAATGTGTGTAAACAAAAAACATATGTGTACATACAAGCAGGTGCAGGGGCACTGCTGTGGCTCCCTAAGGAACTTACCTGACAGCAACATGGGGTCCTTGTCAACAGATTTGTGGACATGGTCAGATTCTCCGGTGAGAGAACTTTCGTCAATCTTCAGGTCATTACCTTGAATCAAGATGCCATCGGCTGGTAAAAGGTCACCTAGATTGGAGGGGGTGAGAATTGTGGAAAAGCACAACAAATGTTGCCTGAGGAATGGCAATTACTCTGAAACATGCTGCATGGTATGTTCCACATATTTGGTCACCTAATTAATAACATAAGAACAAACTTTCTTGCTATATGAAAATCCATCAACAGAATGACGAAACATTAAACATGACAAAAAGTATAATTAATGGCATATGTGCATCTTCCCCCTCACCCCCATATGTGAATCTTGAAGCCAATGGCTTACGCTGCCAGCTACTTGGCACAGATCAAGGGAGGAAGAGGCATGATTTCTTAGCACAGTCAACTGGCGACCTGCTGACGCCCAACGCGTCTCCACAAGGCACTTACACTGCAGTAAGCAAAGATGCCCTGGCCTACTTACTGTAAACCCTACCCTCCCCAATGGAACGATGCCAGACTGTATGTTTTTTTTTTCCTTTCTGCGGAACTCCCAGGATGCACTGTGCACACATATCTCAGACTCAAGGTGCAGTCTGAACCACATTACTCAGCCCATGCTTGTGCTTGAGTTCCTTCAATGGCTGCATCATTCGAGGGCTCCAATGCCCAGGTTTTCCTTCATATTCCTGCTGGGCCACAGTGTGTGTATTTTTTTCCATTGTATCTGAGCATCAACGTACATCAGTGAGCAAACTTTTCCTCTAACTAGATAAAAGAAGTCATTTCTCCATAATGAGCTTCTAAGACCAGAAAATACATCCACCCAGAGCAGCAGTAAAGGCCCGTATCCATTAACATAAGCATTAGTAAGGAATCAAATGAAGAAGACCAACCATATTTAACTTGTGCCATGTCGCCCACCACCATCTCAGCCACAGGGATCTGTATTACGTTGCCATTGCGGACCACAGTGAAGCGTTGCTCCTGCTCGATACGACTCTGCAGCCCACGGAATTGCTTCTCTTTGCTCCAGTCATTGAAGGCTGTCACCAGGACCACGCAGATGACAGACAGGAGGATGGCAGCACCCTCAATCCAGCCTGCTTCTGCCTCACCCTCATCTTCTGCACCCCCTGTCCCTTTCCCACATACTGGGAAAAAAAGAGAAAAGGGAGTGTAGTTAGGAAGCTGTGGCAAAGGGCAACATTTGTGGCAGTTTGTTCCAGCAGAAATTCTGTTATATAAAAAACATAAAATAATTCCCCTCGGTACTTGGGTCTGAAGTAATACTCAAAGTCTGCCACAGTATGGGGTCAGTGCAATGTACTGGTCTTTATATAGAAAGGCAGGGGCAGTGTTACAGTTTTTAAAGTGTGGGGTCATGAATAAGAGCTGGTGGCACTGGACGTGATTATTATAGGATATTATAGAAAGAGACGAACATATGTATGTTCATGATCATTACTGGTGATAAATGGGAGAAACAGTAAGTAGAGCATGTAGTTCGTTTTAGAATCTCGTACCCCTGTATGGGACACTACCATATGACCCCCACAGCCGTGAGGCACAGCTGGGTGACCGTACCCCTGGATAGGACATTGCTGTAACCCTCACAGCCATCAGTCTATCAGATTCACCTTCACTCTCCTCTCCTGGTGGCTGGTAAAAAGACAGCCCGAGAGAGATGATGGCAGCCATTTCCAGGATGATGAGTGTAACATCCTGCAGGGCCTCCCACACCAGCTGCAGGAACGTCTTGGGTTTCTTTGGTGGAATAAAGTTCTGCCCGAACACCTGCCTTCTCTTTTCGAGGTCCGCTGGGCTGTCGGACAGACCTGAAGAGACAAGACTCTTTAAAAGACCTCTGAACGACGAAGCCAGTTTCAAACTAAGAAAAATAAAATCTGTAAAAACCACACCACCTAGACTAATTCCATACATTGCAATAGCTTGTCATCTCGCCCAGTGGTACTGGATGAGCAGATCGACGAGCATTTTAGGCAGAGCCGGCATCTCTTTGAGGTGCAGCAAACAGGAATGGCACAGATGGTGGTGTCAGCAGGTGCCTGGCCCTCTGTGGTTTGAAAGGTTTGGCAGAACTATGGATCCCAACTGTGTACGCGGAAACAACCCACTCTCCGCACGCCTGTCACCGCCAAAACTCACCTACTTCCCCAGGAGACAGGTATCTCCCTGTCCTCCCCTCCACATGACTTTCTCTCACTTTTACTTTCCTCTCTTTACCATTTTTCTTATTGCCCCCCCTTCCTCTCTCTATTCTTTCTCTCCTCCACCCATTTCTGTTTTTTCTCTCTTTCTATTTGCTATTCATTTAGCCTTCTCTTGGAACCTGCGAAATACAAAATCTAGTAATTCAACACTACTACTACGCTCGAATCAAAATGAATAAACAAATTTCCTATAACATAATTTTTATCACACATATATATATAACATCTTCATTTTAATACTATGATGGTTTTACATATTGCCAAACCTTAGTAGAATATTTTTATTAAGTTTTATATCACATTAAGGCAATACCATGTTTGCACCTT
This sequence comes from Gymnarchus niloticus, assembly GCA_009936485.2. NCBI lineage: Eukaryota > Metazoa > Chordata > Actinopteri > Osteoglossiformes > Gymnarchidae > Gymnarchus > Gymnarchus niloticus. The sequence goes on along the minus strand of JAACJT020000086.1, from coordinate 18,723,381 downwards.
ATTCAAAATGATATTAGTATTCATTATAGTTCACTTTGGATCAATGGACAGGAACAAGTGAAAACTGCAAAGACAAAGAAGGTAAACGTAAGGAAAACTTAAGGAAAACATAAGGAAGAATGGCAGCAACAAGCATTCATTAAAGAAAAATAATAAAAATTACATTCAAAACAATGATTTTTCCCTTCCATTTTGCTCATTCAAATCACTTAGTTTCCATGGCAATGAAAGAATAAAGCAACTTTGTCTCCATGTATTTTTTTCCCTTAAAAAAGTTACCACGTTTAGACTATTTTTTTCAAAATTGCCATGTAATATGCAAGCTAACTGATGCAGGTAGGGAATAATGCTTTTGGTTTAACTCAGAAGGATCCATTTCAACGTTAAAATTTAAGTAAGGTAGTATGGCATTTTGATAATGACAGAAGTTCAGGAATCACCAATAACAGGTTCACCTTAAAATTCAAAAGCGTCACTTTTGCTTTATCTTCAAGTATAGCTGTTTCCATTGGTTTGTGCTGCCAGTATGTCACAGGTTATTAGTTACCACAGTCTGGTAGCTCTGGTTAAAACCTGGGGTAAAACTAGCTCAATCTCATGGCCACCACCTTAGTAGATACTGGGGTCAGGACAGGCAGGAGGTTTGTGACTATGGTAAAGGAGGCTATGGGATATGATCGCCTCAGCATTACTGATACAGAACTACTTAAACAATCAGACTTTTATAATATTCATACAATTCATTAGACTATATTGCACTAAATGCTATTTTTATGTCATGTTATACATTAGCACAAGACCACTCAAATAGTTTATTTTTTGCTTGTTCTGCTGCTGATATCAGAAATAAGAGCAGAAGATAACTGACTGACACTGCAAAAGAAATTTAAAGTGATGTGAAATTGAATATATGTAGTCTTCATTTCGGATAAAGGCTTCCAGCTCCAATGTAGTTGATGGAGGCAGTGATAGTCAAATTTTGTAGCATGTACTACTGGAGTCCAGCTTTGGATAGCTTTAGCCATCAGCTTTCCTATTTGTGCCATTTTGCTCAATGGGCAGGACATTCTACTGACAAGTGTCAGTGCCAAATAAGGATACAGCTTTGGTGATTGTTTAATGCTTCTTGTGTATACTCTTGCATCATCACAAAACTATGTTGAGCCTAAAAAATAAAATTAAAATCATTCAGATACTTTACATCAGTTTTCATCAACACTCATGCTCACAAATGATCAAAATTAAGTTAAAATTTGGCTTATTTCAAATAATATAGTCAGCCTAAGCCACTTTAAGGATTCCATCCCATTTGCAAGCATCAGTGCTAAGATACATATGAATGCTTTGTGGTGGTATTTTTATATGTGTTTTTAAAGGTCCGTACATGGGGTAGGAGTCATTGTTTTAACTAGTCACAGTACATTTTCTGGTAAGCATAATCTAAATCTTGATATAGATTTCCATTAAAAATCCTGTAGTTATACAGTTTGGTATGCAAGATGAATCACTGATTTTTCTGGTGGTGATGATGCACAAATTAGTGACACTTGGCAGAGAAATGGAGTCTCCTGAGCTGTTTCAGCTTAAGGTACAAAAATCCTGCTGTGTTCTCCACTTGCTGTCTCCCCCTCATTCTCTCTCTCTCCCCTTGGTGTGTCCTTGACAATGCGGCAAGCTGCTTTCTCTGTGTCCCTCTCACAACCCCTATTTACTGATAAAGCCCTAGGTATACTGACTGGCTGAGTGGTGCTAGCACAGGAATTACAGTACACAAGCACGGGAATATCGGGACTCTAATTAGCATAATTGTCCTAATGATGATAAAAATAACAATAACAACAATAATCAAAAACAATCAAGGCACTGCAGTATACAGCACTGTAACCCAATGCAATTTGACATAAGCTTTGCTTATACTGCAAAAACAAGGAAATACATTTCTGGATGATAACTGATTCCAGGAAATGCAACATTATTTTTCTCCGGACAGTCCTCACTCCATTTCTGCTATGCTGGGTTTGACCCAGCACAGTGCTGTACACCACAGACAGCTTGAGTAGAGCTCACTCCTGTACTTTTTATATGAATTTGTACTGTGCAGAGTCACAAGTGTGACCATTACATTCTGTCTACAAATTGCCTATGCATTATTAGTTTAATTAGGGATATCAAAATAAATGTTTTCTATGCTTATCCATTTTACATTTTAATATCATAAAATGAGAAAATCAGCAGTCTTCATTAAAATGCAGCTTGAAATTAAAGGTATATTTATTTAAGTAAAAATGAAATGAAAATGCAATAATAAATAGACTGCTCTATGGGGAACAGAGAAACAAAAGAATATTTAACTTATATTTATTTTTCCCCATGTGACTACAAATTGAACTGAACGAGTCAGCAAGTGGTGCAGGATGTCCATCCCTCTATCTTACACAAACAAGAACACTGATGCTTTTGTAGCCTAGCAACATAACATGAAATCATGGATGGAGAGTGGGAAGTTGGCAGAAAGAAGAAAAGGAGGAGGGGGTGGGTTGGTGATAGTAGGGTTGCTCCAGGAGAGGTGATTGATGAATAAGAGATAAATTAAATCTGAACTCTAAACCTAATACAGCAATGCTCTGCATCATCTCCCTGGACCTTTGCAAGACAACAAATCCATTACATATTTCAGCCATTAAATTAGATATGCAAGGGCCTTTCCATGACAATATGGACTGATTGAGTCTTTTTCTCCCACATAAAGAACATGGTAAATATAAGGGGCACAGCTTCATACATCACTGCAGAGTCAGTGATGAGTAAGCAGCCCTCCAAGCATTAAAAAGAGAACGGGATGAGTGCTGTGCTATGTAATCAGAAACAATGACTGACATTTAATTTAAGGTGGACAATGACCAGAAGAGGGTATGAAAGTCAGCAGAGAGAAATGGGTAACACAGGTAGGCAACAGCCGAACCTAAACGGAAAGAAGGCAGCAATACAGAACAGCACGATAAATGAATCATTTTCACTTACATATTCAACTAAATTTTGATCAAGGAGCTGTACTGCCTGATGCATTGTAGCAGGGTGTTACAGTTGTCAATGCAACGTTAGCAATAGCAGCATGTGTACACATTTAGCACTATGAAAATTCCACAGAAACTGCAATTTCTTTAATGGAAAATCTTCCTTGACTGGCCATAAAATGCTATCTGATATGAGGCAGGGAAGATGCACAGTTTCATACAAGCACTACACTGTTGGAATCCGACTGTAAATCACTTTAGCTAGGTTTTCCTTGCTTGTCGCATGGCTTCTGCTCCAGTGCTAACCTGCACTTCGCTGGTGGTCCCTCGTCGTAGGCTGAACCTAGCTGCTCTATACATCAGGTAGTGTCTTAACTGCCACATGCTGTGATATATTTGCCTCACTGTACATCAGCCAAATAAATAAAATGCAATATAAATTAATGCTGTGGTGAGAATTTGCTGCTGGCTTTTGCTGGGAAATCGAATACAACCAATCCCAGGAAGCTAAGTGCAAAGTTGAAATAATGATTCAGGGAGTCAGAAAGGTCCCTGGACTGATCCTCAGGAGCAGTGCTACACGAAACAGTCTAATTATCCATTGATTAAAGAGCATTGAAACAAGCTGAGAGAGGCACAGTGCAATGTGACCTCAGTGACGTATACTGGATGGCCACTGGCCACTCGTCTTACGCTCCTAAAGCAGTCCAGGAAACTCTGTGTTTCAGCCAGGAAATCTCAGCTTTGCCTTGACCTCATTCAATCCAGTAGCTGCCATAAGCTTGCTCAGCTCTCACCAAGGTACACACTCAGGTACATCAGAACATGTTACACAAAAAATAATGTTCTATTAACATTAACTATCTAACTTTAAAGTTAGAAAGCTGTGGAACTAATAAAATCTTCTATATGCAAATAAAACGTAAATATTCTCTGAAGACCTCATGATATGTGTAAATATGAATGCCATGGCGATGACGCCAAATCAGGCCTAAAAACTTATCACTGATCTTGAGCACCAAACCTCTACAGATGAAGGGCCATAGAATACACCATATGCAAAGCAAGCAAGAAAAAGAAAAAGGAAAAGACCGGAGAAGCTAAAACGGGAGAAAACCATGCAAATTTAAATGGAAGTTAAGAGAAAATGAAAGGAAAAGGGGGCAGATAAATGTGGATTTCACTAAATCATGGCTCACAGTTGCTTATCCTGAATTTAAAAAGAACGATACAAAGATAAGTTCAAGGTCAGCTAGGATGGATAACACGCACAGGTATAATACAGATGAGAAAAGGATTATTACTGGTCAATATTCCGAAGGCATAACTATAAAAAATGGAAATGAATGCTCACACAGGCAAAAGTAATATGAGTTCTAAGAAACAGAAGTACAAAATACATGAAAAAATTAACTTTAACTGCATCAAAAAGTAAAGAAAAAAGTCAAAAACATACAGGCACACAACCAACAGAAAAGGTTCTATAAAAACAAAACACATAGAAGATAAAGTAATGCTGCATAGTTTTCAACAAAGGTGTCACCAGATGCTCTCACCCTCTGTAGGGGAGGTCTTCAGCTGGTGGCAGAGCCCCTCTGTGTTGCTATAGTTGTCTTGGATCTTCTGCAATGCTTCAGCCCCCCTCAGCTCCATCAGCGCCCGCAGTTCCTCCAGCGTGGCACCAAACCCTCCTGCATGATTGACCTCTGCTGCCCCGCTGAAGGCCCCACTGCCCCTCTGGCTTTTGGGGTAAAACTCCACAGTGCTGTTGCTGAAATCGCCCATGACTCTCCTCACTTCTGCTGCTCACCTGTCTATGTGTCTTTTCTTTCCTATTCTCTGTAGTGTTCCTGGGTCATCTGTTTTTATTCAGATGTTTATTTCTCTTCCCCTGCTCCTCTCTCTCCACCACTTTAAAAATCAGCTAGTTCTTCATATCAGGATGATGATGTGCAAATAAGAAACTGTGTTTTGGATCCTGCTATACAACCTTCACAATTTATTTTGTACTTCCAAATTTACTCTAGATTTTTTTCTGTTCTCTTTTTTTTTACAACTTCCTTTATCCAAAGGGTCAACAAATGTGACTCTAGTCCATTGGGAAATGGATGGGAACACAGAGTATAAAAGTGTTGTTTTATAATAATGGGCAAATTATTAATGTTTGGATAGCGAGGGTCAATGCTTAGAAATTTGGACTCACCACAACCTACAACCTGGTGAAAAAGTGAAAAGAAAAATTACATTAATTAATAACAACTCATTTTACATAATTTAAATACTAGCAATACCACTCCTGCAGCTTCATTTTCGCAATTGTGAAAAGTTGTAGTACAGGTATGGTAGTTTCTAAAACTTTGAGACCACTGATGAAAATGCTTCTATTTGCATTCTTTTGTAATTTTATACAACATTGTTCATTACAAATTAAATTATCAACATAATAATTTCAGTAAAAAGATACATCTTTGAAAAAATTTACATGAATTTCAGAACTTGTCGCCTTTTGCTTTCAGGACAGTGTGCACTCAAGCTTGCATGGGCTCCACGTTTGTGCAAAACCTGATGATCCATGTTATCCCAGCATGATTTCAAAATGATCCAAAGAGCATCTTGTGGTGTTACTGAATGTTTAGTTTTCTCAATCTTCAAGTGCCACCATAAATGTTCTATGGGGTTGAGGTTAGGTGACCAGAGCCGGCCCGTCGCATAGGCGGTGTAGGCGAATGCTAAGGGCGCAGTCCATCCATAGGGGTGCCCGAAATGACGGGGAATTTTTTTCTTTTTTTTAAACTAGTCTATTTTTTTACACATACTATTTTAAAACTATAAAACTATTATTTCGCAGTCTTACAAAAAACGCAACAACATGACTACATAGCCTATTAAGTTAGTCCTTTAGTGATTCACTGACCGTGAACGTCGCATACACGAGAGGACGAACATCAGTAGGCGCTCAATTAAAAATATAGTCATGTCAAAAAGACCGCCAGGGAAGAAAAAAAAATAAATAACTGGCGGACTTTTTCGGACAACCCTGGACTTTTAAAGAGAGACGGAATTCACCCTATATGGCCAAGTGCCGCTCTCTTGTCGAAAAGCATAGTTAATAGTCTTAATGGAAAATCTTGACTGCAGACTCGGCCTAACCGACCGTCTGCTAGCTGCTTAGAGTTGTCACCTCAGTTTCATCATATTGAGACTGTGTCTGTTTCCCGCACTTTTAATCGTAGAAGACTACTCCACAACATCTGCTTTAATAACCTGATAAATATCAACCTAGAACCATTATCACGAAGTACCTGTGAGGTCAGGCTGAAGTTTGGGCTCTGGAATGTGAGGTCTTTGACCCCAAAGGCACTGCTTATAAATGATATCATAACCGACTCAAGTGTTAGTATGCCCTGCTTGATGGAAACTTGGCTTAAACAAGATGATTACGTGGTGCTAAATGAGTCTCCTCCTCCTGGGTACATCTACAAACACAAGCCTCATCCTAATTGGCAAGATGGTGGTGTTGCTACAATATTTAAGTCTAGTCTCACTGTTTCTGAAGTTGTTACAAATTTAAGACATTTGAAATCCTGGTCCTTAATGTCATCTCATGCGCTGGTAACTCCCCACCATCACTTATCCTTGTTGTCATTTATAGACCACCTGGGCTGTATGGCAGATTTATACAAGATTTTTGACTTCCTGTCTGATCTAGTTGTTACTACTGACAGAACGGTAATTGTTGGGAATTTTAATATCCACATGGAAAATGACTCTGATCCTTGCAGCCTGGCATTTGCCTCTCTACTTGAATCTGTTGAGAGTGTGCAGAATGTAGTAGGGCCTACTTACTTGGTTAACCACACTTTAGACTTGATTCTCAGCCACGGTATCCCTGTGGAGTATGTGTCTATCCTCCCTCTAAATCCTGCAGTCTCAGATCACTCTACTAACATCTGAAGTACTACTGAGATCTGCTACTCTGCCTGTCTCCAAAGCGAGTGTTAGTCGCCATATTACTCCTTCAACTGCAGCTGATATCATTAACAGGCTTCCCCTGGCATTCTCTCTAATTGGTAAGCCTACAAATGAATTGCTCACTTCGTAGCAGTCTGGACTTGGTTGCTCCTCTTAAGAAGAAAATGTTTAAAGATAATATGCTCATTGGTATACTGACAATACCTGTGAATTTAAAGACATCTCAAGAAAATTGGAGTGTAAATGGCGCTCATCAAACTTGAAGGTTTTCAAAATAGCATGGAAAGAGTATTTTAAAGTACAAACAAGCCCTGATCACAGCTAGATTCACATATCTCTCCTGGCTGATAAACAATAACAAAAGTAATACTTGGTTCCTGTTTGATTCTGTGTCTAAACTAACTAGGAATCAATCTGAGGTATGCCCACAGATTCCAACCTCTCTCAAAAGCAATGACTTTTTGGCATTCTTCAATGGTAAAATAACTAACATCAGGAAGATAATCCAAAGTAGTACCACTGCCACAGATTGCTGCCAGAATCCAGTTGGTCCTGCTGTAGTAGATAGAAGTAATGCAGTAACGTTGGATTCTTTTACCTCTATAGAAGAATCGAAACTTTTAAACGTAATATCCTCTAAATCAGCTACCTGCATGTTGGATCCTATTCCTACAAGCCTTGTAAAAGAGGCTGCTCCATCTATTATAAATAACTTACTTAATTTGATTAACTCATCACTAAGTCTTGGTTATGTACCAAAATCACTAAAAATAGCTGTTAAGCCTGCCCTCAAAAAACCTAAGCTTGATTCTGGTGCCTTAGGCCTATAATATGCTATCTTATTTTTGTTATTCTGTATCAGCAGGGAGAGATATGTAGATCTAGCTGTGACCAGGGTTTGTTTGTACTTTAAAATACTCTCTTTCCATGCTATTTTGAAAACCTCCAAGTTTGTTGAGTGCCATTTACGCTCCAACTTTCTTGAGGCGTTTTTAAGTTCATGGACATGGTCAGTATACCAAGGAGCGTATTTCTTATCCATAAGCATTTTCTTCTTAAGAGGAGCAACCAAGTCAAGACTGCTGCGAAGTGAGTAATCAATGTTAATCGATACTTGTTCAAGCTCAAATTCATTTGTAGGCTTAACAATCTGGGAGAACGTCTGGGGAAGCCTGTTAATGATATGAGCTGCAGTTGGAGTAATATGGCGACCAACACTCACTTTGGAGACAGGCAGAGCAGCAGATCTCAGTAGTACTTCAAATGTTAGTAGAGTATGATCTGAGACTGCAGGATTTAGAGGGAGGATAGATACATACTCCACAGGGATACTGGGGCTGAGTATCAAGTCTAAAGTGTGGTTACCTGAATGAGTAGGGCCTATTACATTCTGGACATGAACAGATTCAAGCAGAGAGCCAAAGGCCATACTGCAAGGATCAGAGTCATTTTCCATGTGGATGTTAAAATCCCCAACAATTACCGCTTTGTCAGTAGTAACAACTAGATCGGTCAGGAAGTCAGAAAATTCTTGGATAAAACTGCTATACGGCCCAGGTGGTCTATAAATGACAAGGGTAAGCAACAGTGGGAAGTTATGAGCACATAAGGTGACATTAAGGACCAGGATTTAAAATGTGCTAAATTTATAAAACACCTTCTCAGAAGCAGAGAGACTAGACTTAAATATAGCAGCAGCACCACCACCTCGCCGATTAAGGCGAGGCCTGTGTTTGTAGGTGTACCCAGGAGGGGCAGACTCATTTAGCGCCACGTAATCATCTTATTTAAGCCAAGTTTCTGTCAAGCAAAGCATACTAAGACTTGAGTCGGTTAAGATATCGTTTATAAGCAGTGACTTTGGGGTCAAAGACCTCACATTCCAGAGCCCAAACTTCAGCCTGACCTCACGGGTACTTTGTGACAATTGTCCTAAATTGATATTTATCAGGTTATTAAAGCAGACGCTGTTGTGGAGTGGCCTTCTGTGATTAAAACTACCGGAAACAGACAGTCTCAATATTATGAACCTCAGGTGACAACTCTAAGCAGCTAGCAGACAATCAGTTAAGCCGAGTCTGCAGCCTGGACTTGGCTCTGGTTAGTCAAGATTTTCCATTAAGACTATTAGCTATGCTTT
>JAACJT020000086.1:18668463-18697910 GCA_009936485.2 Gymnarchus niloticus | reverse complement strand
GGGCAGACTCATTTAGCGCCACATAATCATCTTGTTTAAGCCAAGTTTCCGTCAAGCAGAGCATACTAAGACTTGAGCCGATTAAGATATCATTAATAAGCAGTGCCTTTGGGGTCAAAGACCTCAAATTCCAGAGCCCGAACTTTAGCCTGACCTCATGGGTACCTTGTGACAATGGTCTTAAATTAATACTTATCAGGTTATTAAAGCAGACACTGTTGTGGAGTGGCCTTCTGTGATTAAACGTGCGAGAAACAGACACAGTCTCAATATTATGAAACTCGGGTGACAACTCTAAGCAGCTAGCAGATGGTCAGTTAGGCCGAGTCTGCAGCTTGGACTTGGCTCTGGTTAGTCAAGATTTTCCATTAAGACTATTAGCTATGCTTTTCGACAAGAGAGCGGCACCTGGCCACGTAGGGTGAATTCCATCTCTCTTCAAAAGTCCAGACTTGCCCGAAAAAGTCCGCCAGTTATCTATAAAACCCACATCATTTATTGGGCACCATTCTGACAGCCAACGACTTAGCGATGATAATCTACTGTAGATTTCATCGCCACCTATCTAGAGTTCTAGATGACCACATACCCTGATTTGATTAGTGGTTCCTATTTATTGGCCTTCACCACGGCCCTTTATATTGTTCACATTCGTCTTTGCGTTAAGTGCTTAAATAATGCAAACTGAAAAAATGTACACTGGTTTAGGCATTTGTGCCATATTGCACACTAACACAGGAAGATCAAGCAAACGAGAGTGGATCCTCAAAGCAGTTACAAAAACATACCATGTGAAAAGGTTAGTCATAAATGTATTAACTATATTTACCCTAAAATGTGATTCTCACCACTATGTGCATGCACCTGAGGAAGAGAGAAAAAATAAAATTTTTATACAGAGATTGCATAAATCCCGACCTAGGTAAGCAGTTTACAGTCACAAAAAGAAATCTGTCTCAGATTGCAACAAAGAATGTTCATATTTGTCGGGTTGCAGATCAGCCTAATAATCTCACAATCTCACAGGACACCATAGTCTGTGTAAAATAGAGAAAAACAGAAATACAAGACTGAAAGGAATCAGTTATTATAGGACATAACCAAGACTTACGCTTGTTTATTATAGGACACCCATTTAGAAATGCTGGTTCCATCTATAGATAAATATTAGTGATATTATAATAGTAGTAGTATTTATAATAGATGCTATGCAGATTTTTATCTATGGAAACTTCTTTTCTAAACAGGGTGTGCTAATGGGAGAGTAAAGCAGAATGGCAGCATGCACATTAAAAGATGTACCAGTCTGCAGCATTTAGAGTTTGTGGAAGTGAAATTGTGACTCATAGATGCATACCAGATTTTCAACCTCTGACTTTCTTAAAAAAAAAAAAAAAAAAAAAATCAAACAAAATTTTGCAGTCGCAACACATACTAAAGGTAAAATTTGCTTGCAGAGAAAGAGGCAGGTGGCAAACAGGGAAGATTTTACTGGAAGGTCATAGTTGGCACGGAAGCAAGGGGGTAAACCAAGGCATGGCATGGGGACACTGGTGCAAGAGGCAACCATGAACAGGAGGGATCAGGACTCAAAGTATCTGAGAGCGCAGTCTCAGAGATTCGTAGGGGGTCATTACCAGAACATGAACTCTTAGGGTTAAGGGAAGTAAAGTGGGCAACTGGCAACAGGTGTGGAATGAGATAACTGTCCAGAGGCAGTGAGGGGCGACCCCAGGTGGTGTACAGGATAGATGGTGCAACACAATCTGATTAAAAAAACAACTGTTAATCTTTCAGCTAATTTGAACTATAAGTTATATCATAAATGACAAAGGAATATGTTATAAATATTCCTTAGGTCTATTCACTGGATTTTTATATAGCAATCATCCAAAATTGATTTTCAAATCAATTCATTTTTATTTATATAGCACCTTCAACAAAGAACATAATCATAAAGCACTTTACATAGTCCCAGACCCAAGATCTCCAGAGAGTATACCAAAGGTGAAAGTAGCAAGGAAAAACTTCCTTGGGAGGAAGATATTTCTGGGAGGAACCAGACTCAAGGGGAGGCCCATCTTCCTCTGGTCGGGACTGGGCAAGTTTATTAATGCGATGTGAAACAAAAACAAGGTAGAACAGTCAGATGGACAACAGCGTATTAGATGAGGCAGTCATTTGATTGAGTTGAAGAGCAGATTCGGTGGCTCAGAAGACTGCAAGCTGGTCAGGGTGGACAGCTGATGGGGAGTGGGGGCACAGTGGGCCAGCAGGACAAGTAGAGGGATCTCTTGAATCTGAACCTCTGAAAGGAACACCCCAGTAAGGGGTAGGGTGGGAGAGGGAAAATTCCATGAGGAGAGCAGCAATTTATGATGGTAGAATAATTGCAATAAAACAGCAAGGGCTCCTACATAACTAAATATGGCAACATAATTATGAAGGATAGGCCAGTGGGAACACAGGCATGAGGAATCTCTGAACACTAGCAGTCCACCAACACACAGCATTGTGTGAAGCACGTGTGACAGCACTGACAGAACAGTTCATTAGAACCCCACGCAGCTCTACACGTCAGACTATAGCCTAGCTGGGGAGTGAGTAGTGCTTACAGAGGTCTCTCTAAGCAAGAAGGAACAGGTGTGTTTTAAGCCTAGACTTAATGTTAGAGAGTAACACAGAGTGCAGCACTGCTGCTGGAAGACCATTTCACAGCTGCGAAGAATGGAAAATGCTCTGCAGTCTAACATAGCTCTTTTTACTCTTGAAATGAATAAATGATGGGGGAGGATCAGACAGATATTCTGGAGCCAAGTCATAAAACACCTTATAGGTTAGTAACACAAGACTTAACAGGAAGTTAATGTAAAGATTACAGCACAGGACTAATATGAACAAACTTCCTAGTTTCAGTTACAATTCTGGCTGCAACATTTTGCACCAGCTGAATCTGTGTAACAACCCAGAATTAAATCCAGAGAACAGAGCATTACGATAGTCTAATCTGGAACTGATAAAGGCATGAGTTTTTCAGCGTCATTGAAGGACAACATTTTTGGAACCTTGGCTATATTCCTGAGAAAAGCTATTCTAGTGATTTTCTTAACGTGAGCATCAAAGGACAGGTCTGGGTCAACTAAGACACCAAGAATTGGATGCTCGGTTTAAGTAAGCATCCATTTCTCTCAAAGTCTTAACAACAACTCAGTTACTATGTGACATAAAGCAGGTTAGGGTAATTAGAGTGTAAATGGATAAGGAGTACGAGCCAGAAGAGGAAAAGAGGAAATCAAATGTATGAGTCGGTTAGGTCACCTGACTGCTTAACCCCCTGGTATGCAAATAATAAATAGGTCAAAAAATCATTAATATGTGCATAGTGCTGTATTTTATCATACTGTCTGTGGGTCACGTTCAGTATTCTGTGGACTGCAAACCATTCTTCAGCACTCTACTAAACTAGTTGTGCCTTTGGTCTGTTATGGCATGAACTCCATTGATATCTGCCTTAAGCTGGGTTTACACTAGATGATTCACAATCGGAGCAAGTCTGTATTAGCTGGTTCTAGTGTGCAGATTTTTTGGGCAGTTGTTGTTATTAGTTGGCACAAACAATTGGGTAGTGTATGATGGACACAGATTCAGACAGTCTCTGGTCTCCCGATGGTGGTTCCAATGAGTCGTTGTATTTCAAACATATTTGAATTTCTTGATTGGAGTTGGAAGTGAATCTGCTAGAGTGGTGTAGTGTGTGATCCCCGACACATCAAAAATATCCGCGATCAGTCGTTAAGCATAAACCACCCACTCTTTTCAGAATCTTATACGATCTGAAAGGTCGTGTATTGTGGAGGCACTCTTAGGTACAGAGAAAACAGCCATGTGGAAAGGAGTGGGACACAATAAGCCAGAATAGCTTCCTGTGTTCATCCGAAAAAAGCATTCCTGACATATACCGGCAGACTGTTCTGTAGACTAGGAACCCATGGGGCTAAAGACTTTACCTCCAGCAGTTTATATTCATGGGAAGAATTCATGGGAAGGCCTGCATTTCAGGGTCTCAGGGTACATTCTGGATTGGGCTAGATTGTACATCAGTCCTGTCATATAAGCAGGCAGCTGGCCCTTTGGTGCCTTTCAAGTCCATCCTGTATTTAATTAGAAGCCAATAGAAAGATGTTAAAGTAGCAGTGGTGTGGTCATATTTACTTACGTTAACCTTCACTCTTGCGGCTGCATTCTGAAAGCTGATGTAGGGAAGACAATGATGTGTGTTTGCAAACAGCAGTGCATTATATTATTCAAATCTCTTACATATAAATTTATAATTTTTTCTATATTATGAAAAGTTGGAAAATGTCTCAATTTATTAATGTGTCTAAAACATATGAAGCATGCCTTAAATACAGTATGCAGCCTATATAAGAATTAAACAACATGTTTGTATTAAAAATGGCACCTTCGTTATAAGCCAATTCATTGAACCTAAAGTGAAAACCCTCAGAGCGAAGTGCTGATGAGGGGTTAAGAATGATTTTCTCATGCTTCTTTGGAGTAATTTCTGTTTTATCAGTCATTAGAGACAGGTAGGTAAAGGGATGAGGGAGTGATAATTATTTAATGTGATAAACTGAGGGGACCACATATTAAAGAGGGGACCACATATTAAATGCATTTTTAGAACAGGAAGCTGGAAGAAGGGCTTGCCCTGTCGGCTCCATGCATCAACCCAGTTTTGTAGTGCCTTCAGGAATGGTGCATCCCCACTTCCTATGTCCCCAAGAGAAAGCAGTGTGGTTCTGGGGGGGTTTGGTCTTGTTTGGTGTGCTGGCGTTTTCTCTTGGTCTTTCATATTTCTTTATTTTTTTTAGCAGGCTAGGCTAACACAGTTCATGTGTTGCTGCAGTGAGGCAGCAGGCATGTCTCAGGACCTGGGATCTGTTGTTGGTGCTGGTGCTGGCTGCAGCAGAAGCAGTGTTGTCCGTGTTGTCCCTTGACAGTCAAATTTGAGCCCATATGTCCTGCCAAATGAAAAGCCTCCTACTGACTTGGGTCCCTCTTCATCTCGTACAAATCTTTCACCTTTTACTAAAGATTTCTGTGGAGTGGGGCAGAGATAACTTTGCTGTGTTTTTTGAGAGCTGCTATATTGGTCGTAAAAGCAGGACACTGTCAGCCCACATGCTGCTAATCAGCCCACACACTGCCAGCAAGGCTGACCTCTACTGGCAGAGGTGGTGTCAGCAGCAATGACAAAACCATGAGGTGCCCAGGGACCAGCACTTTGCTGGGGGAGAGTTTATGGTTTTATTGCTTATCTGCCTTTTGGCTAAAATCCAAGTGTTTTTTTGTCAGGTTCTTTTGCTGCTTGGTTTTTAAAGGAGGTGCCAGTGAACCTAATAGTGTGACCACTGTGGTTACAAGGGGATCCATTGCTTCCTGACAAAATTTTATTTCTTTAGGTAGCCTCTGCAATCCTAGCATGCAGGTGTGGGTGGCCTGAACACTGTTCTCACAGGGTGAGCTCAGGGTCCTTATTTTGAGCTCTTTATCCAGATACCAAGCTAGAGATAGCCTGCTGAATTCTGCAGCAGTGTGAAGATGGCCCATCGCTATTTACCATCATCATTATCAAGAACACCACTTCCTTCAAGTGGTGGGACCAAGAGAATCTCTTCCACCTCCTGGGCCTCACTATGGAGAAAGTGATGTGTGTGCAAATGCAATGAGCTGTCATGCTTTTTCTGCATCAGCTGCTCAAACGAGGAAGTCTACAAGTACATGACGGATGCCTGCGGGAAGCTGTTTGCAGTCTTATTAGTCAAGTTTGCTTAGGCATTTAAGGATATATGGTCATTTGGGGCAACTGAGAGATACACTGATGAGCCAAAACATTATGACCACCACCTAATAGAACAGTTGGTGATTTTTAGCAGCCGAATGGCACACCAATAGAGGTACAAATGAGAAAGGAGATATAGAAGGTCCAGAGTGTACCCCTTGTGCCCTGTGCTGCCTGTGAAACGCTCCAGGCCCTCCTGTGCCCCTGACCAGGATATGTGGTTAGAAGATGGATGGATGGATGGATGGATGGATGGATGGATGGATGGAAATACAACTCTACTACTATGTCAGAAAGCATTCATTATTTTGAAAATTTGACTCTGAAGGTGTCAGAACACAGCTGCACAGTGCAACTCCACTCTGATGTTGCTAGTGATATATTGACTGTTAAGGCTTATTGGAAAATTTTGCACACAGTTGACAGAGATATTTTTAGTACTAAAGATTTTTTTTTCTTTTAGATTTACGTTTATTCACTTAGTAGTCATACAGTGAATCAGAAACATACTGCGATATAATGCCAGCATAATTATTGACACTCCTACAAATTGATAAGAATAAAAGGTTTTTGAAGTACATTTCTATGTTAGTCTTTGGGAAGTGTTCTGTGGCAATCCAGTACTTTGTCTACCACCGGGGCTTAAATATAACATAAAATACGGGCCTTCATCAACATGTGGAAAAACAGAGAATATGCAAATTATATGAGATAAAACATTTTTCAGTTTCAACAATGAAGCAATTGATGTAAAAAATCCATCATGCCTAAAAATACCAGTCTGCATTATTAAGGCAATAATTAAGCTGGACCTGCGGTGTATCTGCATGCAAGAGGATGCAAACGTATACTGCCTCCACACACAGTGAAACAAAATAATTTCAGAGACAAAAAAAATCTCCACGGATCAGATCAATTCAGTTTAATTTCTATATTTTCTTAACAAAGTGCATGTCACAAAGTGTTTTACAGAGCCCATGGTCCCCAGAGAGTAAGTCAAATGTAACAGTTTGGAAGAAACCTTGGAAGGAATCAGACTCAAAGGGGATGCTCATCCTCCACTGGCCAGCACCGAGCAGAACAAGTGGCTGCTTTTCATTCAATGTCTCTTACCACGTTGTTACATGGCATCATGAGATTTAAATTCAGGCTACAACGTAGGCAGTTGGATTTTCACACAGAATAATGACCCAAAGCATACCTCCTATAGTATTCAAAACCAAATTAAACACATGGTAATCAAAATTGGTATTTTCAACTATAAAGGAGAACTTGCAATTTAGAACTCAGGAATCTGAAGTACCCAGAGAAGGTCTCAGTGCTGTTAATTATTTTCCAATACTCAATCAACTCCAGAGAATTACATCTTGCATAGAAATAGCCTTGAGACATTTTTTTTTTTTGTGAGCAATTGCACCAGAAATAAAATGACTCTGAAGTGCTTAGTGCTCAGTGCTCAGAATGTAATGTGCTGGTTAAACCAGTTTTGCATAACAAAATGTATGAGTCAAACATAATTCTCAGAAAGAAACTGGTCAAAGTTCACTTGTTTTTCTCTTGCTTTGACATATGCATCCTTTCATAATTACACAGGAAACGACTCATGTTTATTCTGTGGTGATCTGAGAGTGCCATGCCCCTTGATCACCTGGTCCTCAGCGCCATAGCCCACAGCTCCCTTAATTGGGGCCCACATTTCACAGAATGTGTGTGGTATGCAAAAGAGCCATGGCTGAAGCCTGTCAGCAATTAGCCTTTGGCCAACATAAAACCATGAAGCTTGAGCTGGAGAGGAGAAAGTGACTGTTGGGCCCAGTGGAATGACCTATTGGGGGTGGCCTGGACCTTGGTATTGATAAAAGAGACTGTTGCCTACCATGGGGAATGACTGTCTCCCAGAACTGTGCAATGCTGCCTGGCCCTGCCCTGATGTCCACCTGCCCTGTATTACCCCTTTTCCACTGCACTGGTGCCGGTGCCGTTCCAGTGCCGGTTCCCAGTTTTGGGAATGAAAGTGGCGGAAAGCAAGTCTGTTGTTTTAAATAAGTAAAATAAATGAGTCATATTGAGAGAAAAAACTAACTATATAGATAGCATAACCATTAGCATTTAAGCTAACGCTAGTTTGTGGCTAGAAAAAAAAAATCTTTCTTGTCATCTTGCGCAAAATCATTGTCGATGACAATCTCTTTCAACAGCAAAAAGACAGAATAAGTTTGCTTTGAATATTGAGATATATTGTCAAAGCTTGAAGTAGCACCTGAAAAAACAAGACGTGTTCTGCGATTTCTTGTTGTTGCTTTGTTTAGTAGACGTAGTATGTGACGTGGTCACAATGTCGTCACCCGGCTCCCACTGGGCTCTCAAGTCTGTGGAAATGCGGGCCGGTTCTCGCTGTTCCCCCAACTTCAGTACCGGCCGAGCACCAACACCAGCACCAGTGCTGTGGAAAAGGGGTATATATGGTGTTGGCATGAGTGATCTGTGCTATGTACAGTCAGCACAAGACATTGAGGCTGGACAATCAAATGAGTTCACTGAAACTTGTTTTTTTCCAACTCAATTTAATAGCAACATAGTGAAAGTGCCAACACCGGGTACAGTTTCATTGTAAATATTTCTTATTCATGCGCATTCTATGGTTGTGTATAGGTGAAAGCGGGAGTTAAATCTATCTATAAAATAGGATACAATTAAAATCCAGAAATTTATTAAATTTAAGTACATGAAAGTGAGGGAGTAAGGATAATAAAACTCTAAAGGTTACTCAATTTTTCTAATTTACAACTTTCTCAGTCAAGACAGTCTTTCATCTTAATGAAAGCTACACGTGTAGGTTTGATTCTGCTTTTTTATTGTCTGTGAATCCATAACTTCTCTCACTATAGTTTTAATGCATTGTTAAAATACAGAGGAGGCTCTGTTGTGTGGCTCTGTGTGCATGGATTTTATATGTTCTCCCTGTGCTTTCTGGGTGTTGTCCAGGTGCTGCAGCTTCTTCCCACACTCCAAAGACATGCATTGTAGACTAACTGGCATGTCTGCATTGTCCATTGGGTGTGTGACTGTGCCCTGTGCTGGACTGGTACCTGTCCAGGGTGTGCCCTATGTTGCTGGGGATAGGCTGCAGGCAACCCTGAAGAGGATTAAGTAGCTTGGAAAATGGATGGACCTTGATAGAAATTGGACTGGAACTTATGAAGTGTATTATTTGCATACAAGTATAACTGAAGTTAAGCTATAAAAATTTGCTTAAGAATAGACTGGCGCCATTGAGAGTATGCTGATGGACTGTATATCCACAGCTATGCCAGCTGCTCAGCAGCAGAGAGGAGAGCCCTTCAGAGGTTCAACAGTACTGCACAAAAGATCATTGGCTGCTCAGTGCACTCCTTGGAAGACCTGTTCACTTCTCACTGCCTTGGCAGAGCAGTTACCATACTGAAAGACCCATCCCAACCCATCCCACTCCTGACATCACCTGTTTGATCTGCTCCACTCTGGTAAACATTTTAGGTCTATCGTATCACGAACAAACAGACTAAAGAACAGCTCTTATCCCAGTGCCACATGAGAACTGAACACTACCAAACACCGACAGCGACTGTTTTAGACCTGTGTGACCCCAGTATACTGTATATCCACTGCACATACTTTATTTCTATATTTCTGTATTTTTGTATGTATATTTACTGGATATTTTTTCCTTTTTTACTTGGCATTTTGACTAGTTCAGTTTTTATTAATGTATTATTGTTATTTGTGTTTCAGTGATTACACCTTAAGATTGCTGCTAAATTTTGTTGTACTCTGTGCAATGACAATAAAAAGGATTCTATTCTATTCTATTCCATTCTATTCTATCTGTTGTTAAGTACCTAAGGATCCAAGTTTGATTTCTTAAGCAGTGGTCTAGTAACTGGTACTTTATAACTGGTCAGGGTCAACACTTGAAGACAAGGATGTGTGTATCATAATAATTAAATTACCTGCTAGTATATCCAATGGTTCTTTGAGTAATTGACTGAGCCCTGAATTTTACAGATATGGCAGGTTTTTTTTTGACAATTAGTTTTTTCAGTACCTGTTCGTTAACTAATTCAAAGACTGAGAGAATGCACAAGACTGTTTATATACCAGACTTCTTTGTAGTTTGTTTGATTGTGTCTGAAGTCTGATGTTGATAATTTTATCATGAAATTATCACTAGTAATAACGGTACTACAGATTTGGCCTTATTTGTTAGATTGGCTATCATCTTAAATAGGTAGCGAGCAGTGGCGGCTAGAGGTCTATCAAACAGGGGAAGCTCATTTTAGACCTACATCATAAAATTAGTCAATTATTGTCCCCCATGACCTAGTTTGAAATAAATGAAGGAACTTTACTAAACTGAAACAAGGAGCAAACTCAAGAAAGCTATATTTATGTTTATATTTACAGTAGGATATGTACAAATGAAAATAGTGGGCTATATTGCTAGCAAACAACAGACCACGAGCAGCAGCTAGCCTCACAAAATCAATCGCCAAAAATATGCATGGGACCGAACTTAAAATGCTCCAATTTCAAAACGCTGTGAATCAACAAGAGGTCCCACCCCCCTGACAGTTCCTCCAATCATCATGCAGCAGCCCAGCGTCCTGGCCAGCCCACTGCCCCATTTACTCCCAGAGAAGCTGAGCTTCCCTGGAAATGACGTTTTGAAGCATTTGTCCAATAAACGTCTAGCTTTGCTGCACTGAAAACGCAGCATGTTCTGAAGTGCCACTGAAGTCCAGAGAAGCTGCGCTTCAATAGGGTTTAATGAATCATGCTACCATGGGAATGTGTGGGAAAAAAATCACATTAGATGCTGCAAAAAATTATTACTGATTCTGAATGAATTAGCCATGAAATTGAACACGTTTTAGCACACTCTTGCAATAGCAATATAAATAGCACATAAACAGTACATTTTTGGTGAATTATTTTTCATGACATTTTAGAGGAGGTGGAGCTTCCCTTGTAGTCTTAGAGCAGTCGCCTCTGGTAGTGAGGGTTATATTTGTTGTTGTCAATAAGGGTATGGTAGTAAGTTAAATGAGCCCTATGAAGGGCTTTTAGATATCAGGTTAAGCTATCAGACCATGCCAACTTAAATACTTCTGATTCTACAGATATTCAGTTGAGCTTTAACCTGTGGCAGTCCTGTTTATGAGAACGTGTGTCCTGACCACTTTAGTTTTTAATGGAACTATAGTATGTCATCCAGTTCTTAGGAAACCACTGTATTAACATTTTGTGTAACTCTATTAACATCTGAGTTGAGAATAAAGTTTGCATTACTTAATGCATTCATAAACTGCAATTAATTACTGCTATTCAGGTGACACATCATAATAAAAATTTCCTTTATATTCAAGAAAGACACTGAAAAAGTAAGAAGTGGTCAGAGACTAATTTATCCATGGGACAGATTAATACACAATGAATTTCAACATTGTAAGTGATAATTTGGTCTCATCCATGATTATGCATGTGTATCAGTCCTATTGCATGTTGGCTACAGCCTATGGAGTTGAGTAGAGATAAGAAACCTCTTTTAAAAGACTCAGTCTGTATGTCAATATGTATGTTAAAATCCTCTAGCATTATCATTTTTTTTTTTATAAACTAATGACCATCCTGGTGAGCAAGTCACTGAAGTCAGAAAGGAATGATGTATATATGTTCTAGTGTGTCTGTATATAAGGACATAAAATAGCATCAAATCCACCTTTATAAGTAAAATTTGATCAAATGTGCCCTGTATGGTTTTTGGTTCAGTTCTTAGAGATCTGTTTTAGGGTTAGCTAGCCAGACCTCCCCCACATCCTGAACAGCGAGCTTTTTGCATAGAACTAAAGCCATTAGGTGAGGCTTTAACTAAGGGAACATTGTCTTTAGGTTTAAGCCAAGTTTCTGTTATTAAGAACAGGTCTGAATCAGTGTCAAGCACCATATTATTAACATAAAATGATTTATTAATAAGTGGACATTTAATAGTGACCATTTTATGTCTTAATAGTTACTAATGGTAAAACCGGAGTACTCAGTCTCTGTCCTACCAAAGGCACACTTGGTTGGGTTGATAGTCAATCCAGCAGAACACAGGCATTCTAAGACCCTCTGTAGATTCTTCAAGTCTTCTTGCTCTTGCCGGTGACACTGTAGACCACCACATCATCTAGGTAAGCACAAGTAAAATCTGAGTTTGTGAAACTCCTGATCCACAAGTCTCAAAGGTTGCTAGCACCCCAAGGAACCCGGAAAGCAAGAACAATAAATTGGTACAGTCCCCATAGAGTCTTAAAGGCTGTCAGCTCTCGGGACCACTGGGTCAGGGGAACTTGCCAGTAACCATTAGAGAGCTCAGCTGTGGTCATATATCTTACCTTTCCCACATGCTCAATCAGGTCATCAATGCGTGGAGCTGGGTACGAGTCAAATTTTGATATAGATAACAAAAATCGATAAAAAATCAAATTGTTCTGTTTTTCTTGGGGACAAAACCCACTGGGTTACGCTACTGACTCGTAGATTCAATGATGCCCAGTGACTGCATAAAATCCATCTCCTTTTTCAGTGCTCCAAGATGACGTTCTGGTATCCTATAACTCATACGTCTTACAGCTGCATCATTTTTCAAAACAATATCATGTTCCACAAGGTGGGCACGTCCTGGGTGCCGACTAAAAACCTCAGGGATAAGTAAAGTTTTCACCTGTACTTGTTGCTGTTTGGTGAGCTGGCTCAGTTCCAAGTCAATAGGAGCTGGTGAGGGCTGGGGGTGTAACATATTCGGTATATTATCGAACCGTTTGGTATGCCCCCAACGGTTCAATGCACATACATGAACCGTGGTATTACGATATGCCTGTCATTTTCCTATACATATTGACACGAATATAAGATGGTGTTTTTTCCTAAAAAATACATCTAAAAAACTGGGGTCTTATTTTCAAGGGCTAGAGTTTAAATGTCATTATACAACAGATGCCTTCAATTATCCGTCTCCTACGTAGCTATCAGTGCTTTGTATGTAGATACAAGCTAGAGAAGGGAAGCTAAACTAAAACAAATATTCTCTTTGCTCCAATGTGACAATGGCAAGTGCTAGTAGGGAGACAGAGAGAAGCTAATTTGAAGAGGTCCCAGTGTCTTTCAACATTTTAGATTCAGCGTGCAGTACGATGACAAGGGAAAAAAGACAAACTCATTTAGGATACCAATTTAATTTTTCACTTTATTTTTACATTTAATATTGCCTATACAAGTATGTAGCCTGTCTAAATAAAATAGAGAAGGCAAATTACTTCCAGGTTGTCAAATGAACACAATGCTTAGACAGGTAGTTCATTTGACGTTAAACTTTAATTAATAAAGTGTAAAATAGTCAAAATAAAAAGAATTCATTGTTTAATTAAAGGGTGATGTTTTTTTTTCTTCTTAAATATAAAGATACCAAAACCATACTGTTACCATGGTCCAAAAACTGTCACATACCAAACCGTCGGAAAACTGTACTGTTACACCCCTAGTGAGGGCAGGGCATCCATCTCCTCTTCTTCCTCCACACCCCTGATTAGCAGCACACTTGTACTCTGCTAAGCCAGTGGTGCCCCAAGGTAGAAACCTGATAAGTGGTAGGTCGCAGTTTCTTTTGCACCTCAAAAGGACCTTGCCACTTGGCCAGCAGCTTCCTTTCACTGGTGGGCAACTTGATCAGAATCTTCTGACCTGGAACAAAATCCTGCTGTCAATTGTACCACGACTTCTGATGCTGCTCAGATTCTACCACTTGTGTTTGGGCTAACTCACTCATCTTTTGCAGCCTCTCTCGCATCTGAACAATATAAGAAATTACATTAACATGCCCTTCCTCCCAAAGTCTCCTTCAACAAATTCAGAGGCCCTCTTATCTCATGGCCATAAAGCAATTCAAAATGGGAAAAGCCTGTAATGGCCTGGGGTACCTTCCTGTATGCAAAAAGCAGGTAGGGAAGTCACTGATCCCAACCTGAGCCAGTGTCATTCAGAAACTTACGTAGCATCTTTTTGAGAGTCTGACCCAACCACTGTGAGGCCATCTGTCTGCAGATGGTAAGGTGTAGTTCACACCTTCTTGATACAAAGCAGTTGCTAAACCTGCTTGAGGAGATTGAGCATAAAATTAGTATCTTGGTCAGTTAAAATTTAACAAGGAAAGCCAACTCTTGAAAACAGTTGCACCAGAGCAAACACCACAGATTTTGCCTTCACTGATTTCAGTGGAAAGACTACTGACTATGCAACAAAATATCCGGAAATCACCAGCAATGGGCCAACAATGTCCATGCCAAGATGTTCAAAAGTCATAGTGATACTTTGGGAAAGGCTGTAGTGGAGCCCTAGAGGGGCCCCAAGCTTCTGGCACTGAGGGCAAATTCTGCAAAACTGAATAATGTCAGACCACCAGCCAGGCCAGTAAAAATGAAGCTCTATTTGAGCTATGGTCTTTTGCTTCCCTAAATGACCCACCTAGGGGATGGAATGACCCAAGGTAAGTATCAGGTCTTGGGCAGCACTACAGACCACTAGTTGTTTAAGTATTCCATGCTGCTGGTACAAGACTTTCTGCAGAAATCACTCGTCCCTAACACCATCCATCTCGGTGCCTGACTCCCCTCTGGCCTTCACAAAATGTGAAGCCAAGTTGGGATCTACCTGCTGCAGCTCAGTTATATTTGTGGGCACCTTGTATCCTAAGGACAAATCTGGAACAGCCTTAGCTGCAGACTTTACCACAGTGTGATGGAATTTCTCTCACCTCCTTTGATGGCATGTTTTGGGTCTTCTCTGGCATTGCTTTAATATCAACTCCATAAAAAGGCAAAACACTGACCATTACTGCAAGCTCTTGAACATTTCTAGCTTGGGCTACAACCATGTTACAATGTTGGATTGAATGCAACAAATCAAAATGGAGTGGGAGATGATGACCCAGCCCCACTGAATAAGGCAGATTGTCAGCCACTCAAACAGTTATCAGGTAAGCCCCACCCTTCACTTCAATATGAATGTCTGCAGTGAAGCAAGACTTCTCATCCCCATGAAAAACATATTGGGATCATGTTAAAAGTGCTGATGACATTACTTGTTATAAATTGTTTACAAACCAGGGTTTGATCGCTACCAGAATCAATAAGTGCTTTCAGAGGTTTATCAATGATTTTAACAAAAATG
Organism: Gymnarchus niloticus; assembly: GCA_009936485.2. NCBI lineage: Eukaryota > Metazoa > Chordata > Actinopteri > Osteoglossiformes > Gymnarchidae > Gymnarchus > Gymnarchus niloticus. Next base: position 18,682,819 of record JAACJT020000086.1, on the reverse strand, counting down.
GTTTTGACAGACTGCTTACCACCACCCATGACGCTGGCACATTGCCCAGGCACCAGACACATTTGGGTAAGCGTCACTGGGATCTTGGGACACATAGGCTTAGTGTGGCCTTCTTGTCCAGAGAGGTAACAAACAGGTGCTTTTGGTTTAATTTGTGTTGGACCTACCTGATCCTCCCTCATAGAAGACTTGCCCACACTTGAACAGAATTTTTTGGCGATGAAAGTGTGTTTTCTTGCAAATGTCTCTGCTAGTCTTCCAAGCTTTGAAACTCCATGGCTCACCCCTTTTTCTGGCGGCCACAAACACGTCAGCCAGGTGGGCAGCCTCAACATTAGGGATCATGTTCCCTAATCCAAACCTGTAGCTCAGGAGACAGCATTCACAAGTATTGCTCATGAACAGTAATTTCAGCAACATCCTACACTGATTTGCCTTTAGGTTGAATCCATTTACTGTACAATTCTTGTGTATTCTATGCGTATGTTTGTCTCACATACAGTTCTTTAGGACTTAAGGTTTAACTTCTGAAGATCAAAACCTCTGCCTTTAGTTCTTGGGATTAAAGTCATTTCTTCAGAATTGCTGCTTTTACATACTCAGTGGCATCCTTCAAATCCATATGAGTATAGGTAAGATACTGTTGGCCTTCCCAGTCAAGAGAGGAATGAGGCGGAAGACCCAGTCCGATCTGGACCACTGACACCCAACTGCAATCCTTTCAAAAGTTAAGAAATGCTCAGCATCATCATCACCTTAATTTTTGTAGCCTAAGTTCATGCAAAGGATGGAACTGACCTGATGCAGTACTAGCTGCTTCAATACCTCCTGGTGACAATGTTACCACAGCTTGAGAATGGTGATCACTTGTCTGAGGAGTTTGCTTGGGTTCCAGATTTATTAATTCTGGAAGAGATACACAGGCCTGCGCCAGCAGCAGATGGAACTGTTGGCTCATGTAGGCCTGAGGAGTCTCTGCCAGGTCTGAAAGGGTTGGTTCTTTGATTATCTTCACCCTCAGTGTCAACAGCAGCTCCTGAAGCTTCTACCACTTCAGCCCAATTGGCTAGGCCTTTGATACAACATGCAGCGCAAACTCAGTCTGGTTTGATTTTGAACCTCACTGAGGGCACCCTTCTCATCACCTGCATGAATGGGGTTCTGAGCACTATCCCTGCATCCACCAAGAGAGTGGCCTATTACAGTCAAGGTAATCCCAGACCTGCCTGTACCCTTGGTTTGGCCCGTGGGTTTGGGGTCATATTTGGAACATCCTTGTAGCACCAGTGCAAGCCACCACTACTAATGCAGACTTTTTGGATGCACACAGCTCCCTCTACCAATCGTCAGCCAGTGTTCCTGGCCCCAAATGAGGGGAGTGAGACTAAGGTGGAAGATGAGACACCCTCCGTGCATGATAGCCATTAGTCTGATCTATTCCAGTCAGTGATGAGGGAGGGATCCTTCACCAGTATTTGGTGGTTAGATGACCTCTAAAAACACTGCTGACTCCTGGTGATCAAAGGGGAGCAGAAGATGCTGGGTCAACTACCAGATAGACATTTCATAGTCCGAGGAAGCTTCCTTTACTACTCTTCAAGTGAGGGGAATAGAGGGACAGGGTGGTGGTACCACACTACCACATAGCTACATTGAAGTGGTCATGGAGCTCGGGCACCCATACACCCCAGTCCACCACACCAAGAAACGCATCCAGGACTGTTTCCATCGCTGGGGACTGGCACCACTACAAACTTCTGCTAATGGTGTCAGTAATGGTACGTTCACACCAGGAGCAGCGAGAGCATCAAAGCGACCTAAAGTCATTCATTCTCTATGGGAGGCGCGTCACCAGGCGACGAGCAGCGGCACGGCATGATTTGGGTGGTGTGAGCGACAAAATTAAGTTGAAGCCCGGTCAACTTTATGGTAATGAGCTATGACGCAGCTCGGCGGCAACCAATTGGAATGTAGAAATGCTCTGCTAAAGCGAGTTCCCCAGAACACAAGTGTGTAAACTTTTGTTCCAGCCAAAGAATTCCCAAGCATAATGGAGGAGAAACTGATCATAGCCATAGTGGGCTTACCAGTTATTTATGACGAGTCCCTATTTGTGTACAGGGACATAAATAATAATAATTTGGCATGGACCAAGGTGTCAAACTATTGGTGTTCCAGGTGAGTTTGTGAAGTGCATAATATATTTTTGTGAAAAGACTAAGGAAATCACATACTAATTTTGAAGCCATAGCATGCAAAACAATGCGAATTCCCAGTGACGTTAATGTTACTGACATCTTCACCGCAGGTAAATCAGTGCTGCATTTAAGCAACTACCTCGCAATTATCCATAGCAAGATGATAAATTTCAAAAGAAGCGCAACACAATTTATAGGCAACATTTTCCCTCCAGAACGCTTGATTTTAAGCAGGAATGCAATTAAGTGGCTCACAACAATACCTATTTGACAAATTACACCCTATCAGCAGACTGCACAAAGACGAGCTACACATTTGTCTGCTTTCCAGCCCCTTTAAAAAGCTTGCAAAACCTAGCGTTCTAAACGACCTTCTCCCCACCTACTCCATCTACGTCTGAGAGCGTCCACAGCGTTTGCTAGCGTCATGGGTAGGGCAGCCAGAGCAAACGCTTGACGCCCTCACAGCTCGCGGTGTGAACATACCATAAACAGGTAACCATCTGCTATAGCCCAGCCCCTTGGTTCAACTTCATATCATCAAGGTACCCTTCAAATATGTTGAGCTGAACCTGGTAAGACTCCTCTCACATATTATACTGAGAATGAATATATGCTCGTTGATGTGGAGTATGTCAGCAGTTACCCTGAGGTTATGCTACAATGTACATTCCAAAGAATGTGGTCAGGAAGTTGTTCCAGCTGTTCAGCCATACGAATATTCTCAAGGACATCCTTGATTAACCAGGGCTAGTCATTCATCTTCCTGTTGATGGAACTGAGTGACCCCCTTAAGGTAAACCAATCTTAAATAGATGGTTCCTTTGAATGCTTTAACCAGACAGTCAAGCAGATGCTCCAAGAACTGGGGACTTAATGCTACCCTATGATCTCTTTAAATTCTGGGAAGTTCCACAAGCCTCCACTGGATTCATACCCTTCATGCTCCTCATTGGGCATTGACCCTGGGGCCCACTCACCATTGCAATAACCATTACTGTACAAAACTACATTGGAAGCCATATGGGAAACGCAGAAGAGGATTGGCAAGGTAATTCTGATCGTCAGGGAATATACTGAACAAGTTTAGTGAGTGCAACAGGAGGCCTATAACTGGTCCACCAAACACCAGGAATTCCACCCTGGCAATCACATCCTTAACGTCATGCTGAGCCCATTGTAGAGAAGGTAGATCCTGTAAATGATCAGATCTGGCCACCCACTCTTTACCATGCAAACCGTGGCCCCAACCTGAGCCAGAATGAGCGTTAGCAGACAGATGTATACTGTAGATGAATGGAAGGATGAATGAAAGGATGGACTATAAGAACCCTGCTCAAACTGTTATTTGGACATTTCATTTGCCCTTTTTCAAGTTTCTTTTTAATACCCAAGAATCCACATTTATTTAATGCACAAATGCTTTGTTTTCCGGCCATTAGACAATTCTCTAGAGTGAGTTTCTACCCATCCATCAACCAGTTATCACAGGCCCCGACTCCTAGATCACAGAACCACACATCATCCATGAGATGCAAATAAGCCTAACTTCCTGGTTTTGGACTGCAGGAGAAAACCAGAAGACCTGGAGGAAACCAACACAACAAGAATAGTCTGCAATAGTCTGCAAACTCCACATCTAACCAGTTAGTGTGTACTAACAAGCACTCCAGCTGATCAGCAGACTAGCATAACATAGAAATGCATTAAACAGTTAACCCATGTTGCTCAGGTTTTAGACCACAAGCACAAAGATGTTTATATGCATATTGGCATACTTCTTCCATGTTTCACTAAAAGGATTTGTCAAATGTTTAGTGAAACTGATTATGCAACATCTTTATTCATTTTTTGTAGACAATACATTTTCTTTATCATACAGACATTAAATGTATCAACCAACTATTATGTAGAAACACCCACATGGAATATCACAATCTTTCATCAAAATCATTTTAAATGGGGGGGGAGACGCAAAATGGTAAGGCAAATATTTAAGGGTGGTATTCTGTTACATTTTCACTGCAAGACCAATAGAGTTATATGTTAACCTTCTTACACTAAAAATAAAGTGCTCTATCCAATGTTCTAATGTGGTCTCAGGTGTGTTTTCACCTTTCAGTTTAGTCCTGATCGCTTTGGCTATGGAGAAAAAAAATGTATAAATACAAAACATCTTCATACAAAAAAATCTTACATGAACAAGGTCAGTCATGGGTCATGACTGAACAGGGTCATGAAAAGGGACAGCAGTTCACACCAGAGTAGCCGTCTTCATGGCCATGTACTATGCATCCATACTTAGACAAGTTTTACTTCACTGGAATTTTTTTTTGGGGGGGGTTGGTTATCAACTTAAATTTACAGGAAGTCCCAAACATACAGTATGTATACAAATTATACAACCTATATAATAGATACCAGTCTTACAGGTTCTTATATAATTTCAGTAAGATGATGGAACCAGATGGTAATCAAAAGAACTTTGATCAGTGGCAATGGGACAACCTTCCATTGTTTTTGATGTTGGTAATCTTCCCAATATAGCTGCAAGTAACTTAGGCAGGAAGAAAAATGTCACAAAAAAATAAGTCAAAACAGATATTAAATAAATGTAACAATATGCTGTCCCTGGGTTCTCCAGGACAGCCCCACACAACCCATCCAGGGTTGTATTGTTAACCTCTCAGTTGTATGAGTGCAGACTATTTATAAAGTTACAATGGAAGGGAGGATGTCTCTGATCATCTCCGCAGATCATCATCGCTACACGGAAAACATTCTGTGTGATTGAAATGGCACAGAAACATTTGATGTGGATGCTAAACAGTCAAGTCACAAATTTGGCTGTCACATAACCACATACTGGAAAAAACTATTCCTATTCCCAAAATACTTCCACTTCCACTTGAAATAAAAAAACATCAGGCAGATAAGGACATTCACAGTTTATGATTTTGCTGTCCACTCACTGGAATCTTCCAGTGTCCATCTAAACAAACCTCTTGGTCTTGCCTCCCAACATCCATGCAAACTGAATCACAATGAAAGGGACCTCCAATTCCTGTATGCTTTCAGGCAATGTGTCAGCAAGCTCAAAATGTTCATTATAAAAATTGCTCTTACATATTCAATCAAGTTTCGCTAACTCCACAAAGCCAACTGTCATTGTAACAAATGCACAATACTGTCAACTAGGAGCAACAGCAGATTTGACTATACTGCTGAAGGGAGTGTTAGGCTCTACAATTCAAAATCTGTTGTGGAAAATCTTTCAACACAAACCCAAGTGTAACCACAGGTAACATGTTTGAAAACACTACAGGTTAACCTCCATTCTTCACCGTATGCCAATGTGGTGAAAAGAACAGCTGTTAATTCAAACTGCTCCAAACTTAATTCAGTCAAATCACTCTCAGGATCTAGCACAATTTGAACTAGAATTATACATAATGTAACTAAAGTGAACTAATTTGAGTAACTATTTAAAATTAAAGCTTAAGAAGGCTCAAAGATGAAGGAAGCCAGCATCACAAAGGGAACTAAAGATAACCACATATACCTTAAATAAACGTGGCAACACATTCCCTTAAAAAGGGGGGCGTTTTCCTGCTTCAGTGTAAACGCCTACATCAATTTCACATTTTTCGATTGCTTGAGCAATTATCTTGGCTCCTCTGTTACAGAGCTTGACACTTCATAAGCTAGGTCATATTAACCAAAAGCATAGATAGGACTGCCTTTAGATTGAGCGAGCCACTTCTGAGTGTAATTAACCAAATCACCTTATAAAATGGATACATCTGTGCAAAACCTAAGACTGATTCTGAAACACCTATAACTAATGATGTAGCACTCAAAGCTGAACAGGCAGTATCAGGTAGGTGACCAGTACTTAAAGTAACCATGGGGTACTCATCAAATGTTTACAGAGCCCTTCTCACATTGTGGGTGACTTGACAATACTCTAGGATTTCTACTGGGCACCTAAAGACTCTGCAAGGCATCTGAGTCAACCAGAAAGAATGCAAACAGGCCTGTCTGAACCTTAGATGTAACTTTATGAAAATGTTTATTCATTAAAAGATTGCGATCAACTTTTCTGAACATCTGAAAAACCTGTCCACTGCACAAACAAGTTTTTCACCACACAACATGCTTCAACCTTTTTCTATCCCCAAAACAAGACTTATTGCAGACCACCTATTTCTTTCAAAGCACATCTAAAGACGTTAAGCCTTTCCAAACTCATCTTTGCAGTAAGTTCAACCCAAGAATATCAGTATTCCCAAGCTGACTCAATGAATGCTACTCTCCTGAGGTGCGTCCTTTCACCATAACTTTCCAATCCGTCACCATAAACTCAGTCCCACTGAACCTTTTCCGTCAAGTGCATACACCACTGGGGCCTTACAGCAGCACAGTCTCTCTGCTGCCTCCAGCACTCCCAGCAGCAACAAGGTTACGCAGAAGCTTGCGTCGGCCTGCTTGGTAGTCCTCCTCATCCACATTGACAAGAAGCTTAATGGCCTCGTGCCCCACTGCTTGCTTGAGTGAGTCTGTGATAAAGACGCCTTTAAGAGCTTCCAGCAATGAGCCGTTGATGTAGTCCCGCCAAAACGCATCCAGGTAGGTTAGCTCTGAGAACTTGATGTCACAGATAATGGAGCCAAGGTCTCTGGACTTCAGGATAGTGTTTGCCTGGTTAAACCTTTCAAACTGCCTCTCCAGGACCTCTTGCTTATTGGAGAAAACATTGCCCTGCAATGCGGACTCATGCTGGCAGTACTCTGCACGTACTCGCAGGCGAATATCTGTGAAACAAAATGGATCAAGCAATGTCAGGTTTCACTGTTCTGTCCTTAAGCGTTATCAAAACAAATATTCATAAATTCCTACTGCAGAAGAATGTCAATTATCCAAACAATTATTAGAACCCCCAGCCACCCATATTGTAATGTGTACAATAATTTAATTGCAGGCCTAATCACACTGTTTCATATAAGCTTGGTATGCCCACATAGGGTTTATCTAAATTAACCAATTAGTCCCAATTAGTTTTGATAATCAACGTGGTACTGTATTTAGATTTTAAAAACTGGCTCATTAAAAAACATTTTAGACAAAACTGCATAAATTTCAATAACTAAAATAGGTTCCTCAGATTTTCTGTTCTTCATGTTCTTTTTGTGTGGGTTTTGGTCTAAGTACTCTTACTTCCTCCCACAACCCAAAAGGTGACTAAAAAGTGAGACAGGGCACCCAGTAAAGACAAATGTCCTGCTTCTTTTGACAGGCTGACCATGATTAGGTAAGTGGTTAATAAGAGATTGATGAGCTTTTCTGGAAATGGCAACTTGGTTTTCATTCCCAGGCATCATCATTATCATCAAGTATGAATGACTGACGAACTGATATTGTTTTCAGTAGTGGCCACACTCCTAAGATCACATGATGCAAATACATTAATGCATTTAATAACGGTCTTAGGTTTACTCAGCTTCTTACAGTTTACTGAAAACCTTACCACAAGTCTGCTTCTCCCTGCAGTCGGCTGTGGTGTGGGTGCGCTTCCTCTTGCGGCTGGGTAGAGGGGGACCTGACTTGGCGCGAGGAGGACAAACATGGGCTCCTGACGAGGAGCAGCAGATTACTGGCTTGGGGCCTGTTTGAGGAGGGTGAAAAGATAATGGTGCAGGAGAAAGACAGTGAAAGTATTTCATCACTTTGGATGGAACTAAAACAATAATGGCAACATCAAGTAAGACTGCCATACCACTGGGCCTTACACATTACCATTTTGTCCTCAAGAAAGAACATAAAGGAGCCATAAAAGCTTCTATGTCAGACAGTCATTATGCCTTTTATCAAAAATAATGGGAAGGAAAACCAACCCAACTCAAAAATCAGGAGCACTGCAAGGTGTCTTTTTGTAACTTTAAAAAAAGGCTTATAGTTTTTGTTGCAGCTAGTTAAATTTCATGAGTAGCTTTGCATTACAGGCGAAAAAGTAACATTTTTGATTGCTTTGTGCCAAAAAAGTAATAAGCTACTGAATCTACAACATCTAAACTATAAAAAGCTGCATTGACCACAATTAACATGAAAAATAACTGGTATTAACTGCTATAGCAGAAAAGGCATGCACAAATCTATATCCACATCTTTATTTGGATAGATATTAGATAGAAAGTTACCACACATATGAGATTGCTGCCTCTCTCCCAGCCCCAAACCAAGTTAGTCTGACCTGCCCTCCTGTGGGTGGTGGCTTCATTGCCGTCTCCCCCTCCTCTAGGAGAAACATAGCGCACCGATGTTTCTTCCAAGTACTTATCCACTGGGTCTGGACAAACTAAAAGGACAAAATGTAAAAATAGACACCCTGAAACCAAAACCTACCCTGCACACCCCTACAGCAGTTAGGGCTGTCATACAATAGCCAAAGCAGTCCGACCTCACAGCAGTGAGCATACTGAACACCGACATCAAAAATAATGATTGAGGTCATAAAAATGATCTAAATAATTTGTAATAGATTACATATTTGTTGCCATTTCTTTTTTGAGGTCCATAAATCCAGACGGAAGACCACATATGATTATTGTTCCCTGGCAGCAAATTTCAACGTCATCCTAGTAGTGTACACTGTATATTGTAGTTTTTACCAATCAGCTGTTCACGAACTTCTTCAAAACAGCTGAACATTTAAGGTTTTAGCTGTAAAATCAACGTTCCTATTTTCTGCTTAGGTGAACTGTAACCCCTGAAAAATTAAAACTTTAGAAAATGATTTGGTTAACCTGCACAAAAAGCAACCCCAAGACAAGAGACAGAAAACCACTGAAAAGGACAAAGAACCGTCAAAGTTGATCACTGTTGATGTACTCTTAAAATACATTTGCTCACGTGTTCCAGCAGACAATTTGCTATATAAATGGGAAGTATTATTCCAAAACGACAGGGAACTAAGGAATAGAAAAATATTTCACGGCTCTCAGACATATGTTAGGAATGACAACCTGTGGTGAAGCAGCCTTTGGCTAAGCAAACAATGGAAAGGTCACAGTCTGAGTTCAAAGTACATATGAACATTTCAGACATTAAAAAAGTCCTACAACAACCCTCACCCCCACTCACACAAACAGTCCATAAATACATCTGAGCACTGAGCATCCATTTAGGATAGTAAAACTTAACTGATTTATAGTCTGGCATGCTAAACTTTGACAAACTGACTTTTCCCTCACATTTCCTGAATAATTAAACTGACCAACCACACAAGCAGTTGTGCGTAAACACCACATTCATCTCAAGAAATTGTAAGCAGGTGTGAAATCAAAATATGTGGCTGAGAGGCAGTACATTTTTGAGGAATATCAACTCAAGTTCCTGGAACCCTGGACCAGCATGACACTCACCAGTCTGTCTCTTTCTGAGTGTGACATAGGGCAGCAAATCATGTCTGGTAATGATGCGTAGGAGCTGCAGGACATGCCTAAAGTTGGTCTCGTCACACCGCCCTTGCCGCTCCAAAGCCAACAGGAAGTCCCGCCCACTGCGGATGCCACCTCGCTCATACTCATCAATGACATCAACGAACAGAAAGGAGAGTACCCGCACGTCACGATGGGTAAGCTGGGCCCCAACAATCTCAAACATGCGGTGCAAGGAATACAGTCCGTATGCACTGTCCACTGCCTCCTCTGGCCAAGGTTCAAAGCGTCCGCTCGTCTGTCTCCGTGAAGGGGTGGTAACAGCAGACGGAGTGGGTGCAGCACGAACAGGGCCTCCCACACTGGAGCTCCCGAGAGACAGGGAAGAGCCGACACCACCCATGCGAATATCCCTACTTGTGCTGGAACCACTATGGGTAGATTCCGACTGGCCGGGTTGTGTGGAAGGCCTGCCCTGGCTGGCAGAAGGGTCACGGTGGAGGAGCAAGGAAGGATTAGTGCTTGAGTGGGGGAGAGGATGCTGCTGTGAAGTCATCACTCTGCACTGGGATGGAGAGTGTAGAGCAACAGCGAGCACAAAGGGGATGCAGCAGCCCCAACCAAACACCTGGAACTGACCGTCTGGTCACTTCATCCACTGTCTTCCCGATGACATTCACCCAACATTGACCTTCAACTTGCTTCTATGATAGAAGATAAAAATGGGTTTATTTCAAACTGATTGATATCAGACTATTTACATTTCAAGATCTGTAAACAGAAATAGTTAAGGAAAAGTCTGAAGTTTAAAAAAATGCCAGACAAGGAAGGTAAGTACAAGAAAAAGGTGAACTGCCTTTTATACTAAACATGAAATATCAACTGCAACTAATGATTTTGCGTGTGCATATCAAGTTCAAATTCTACAACATTCTATAGCCTACATTATTACTACTGCATTTTGTATTGCAAATGTATTGCAGTCTGAAATTGTGTTTTTCTGTTTATTAGTGGTAATGTTTTTGGTTAAAAAATGAAATGGATCATCATTTAATGCCATTCAAAGCACTACTGTTGAGAAATCTGATATTTTACCTACAGCATTAAATCTCTAACTACAGAAACTGAATGCAGAGGACTTGAAATTTTCAACCCAATGCAACACACAAACTAATGAAACAAAGGGTTAAATAAAATTAGATGCTTGTAAAGTTGCTTATATTCTGCAGCTGAGGGTAAACACTTATTGCAATTAAATTAAAACATGGAACACAGTGTCATAAATTACAACCTATACAAATTTTAGACTAGAAAGCCTATAGTTAAACCATTACACAAATGAAGACACTTCCTTGACATACAGAGGTAAATCACGACCAATACCATTAGCTCCTTTCAATGAACTCTGCCATACAATTCCTTCTGAAGAAGACTACAGAAATATTACATAATTACAACCATTGTCATGTAAACTTGGGACAAATTAAAATCAAAATGTTTTCGGCTGCTTATATCTGATGGTTACCACGTAACATGAATTGAAATTAAAAATTTACCAGAAAGATTCAGCTGACATCAACAGTACAAATGATCATGTAATCAAAATATACTTTGGACTGGAAACAACCATTTCAAGTTCTGACGAACCACTACTAACAAACAGAAATATGCACAGAATTTCACAACCAGAGACTTTCCGACTAATCCAAGGCAAAATCTCTGCAGAGCTGGCACTAGTTAGGGAAAATACCGAAAATTCATAATTAAGTGACATATAAAGCTGATAGTAAACATAAGCCAAATATACAAGGTTATTGCTATTTATACCATGACCATGCCAAAGAGTCCCCAAGAATCAAGTACATACAGTATAACCGTAAAAAGTTGAAATACAATACGATGCTACTGGACACACACCTTAATGCAATCTATTTCGGTTGCGTATAGCGCACATTTTTCAGAATGATACAGCAAATTAATACAAGAAACATTTTGAATGACTACAGAATTTCCATGTGATGACGTTGTCCCGCTAATATGCAAGCCAACTTCTGACAGCCACAGCAGCTAATAAGCCTTAACGTAACTAATCACTGTATGCATATCCATGTTTTACGAACTACACAATACTTACACATGTATTTATTCCACTTGTGAATGTACATTTCAGGTTTTTTGACGTTTATCACCGAAACAAACACATTAGCTAGCTTTGACGTTGAGTAAACTGGGGCGTTTTGCCTGAACCCCCCCCCCACCACCACCTCCCCGCTAGCGGACTGCTCGCTATCGCGATAGCCACCGAAGAACGAGCTAGCTTCACTTAGCCTAGCGAGAACAACAAACCAAAGACAACACCTATACGAACGGGTAGTGTTAAATCAAAAGGAAAATAAAAACGTTAAATACTGCGACAATGTCAAATGCGTATAACCAAACTGAAAACCTAGTAAACGGATCAGCTTATTTTACAGCAAACTAATCCGTTAGCTGCTAACTACAGCTGCTAATACTAACAAGCTAGGCATTAACGCCAATGTAGGCAAAATTCTATGTAGCGTTAAAAGACTGCTTTCAAAAGAATAATATACCAGACAGCTCGCCTTCCCTGCCGCTTTTCTCCTTTAAACGACAGCCCTCTTATCCTCCACAGTTTGAAAACATAACTTAGTGTTTTAAACCCAATCTCCCTGTAGCTGAGTAGCAGTATACGCGACTATTTTTGTTCCTCCGCTAAAATGAAGGAACATCCGGGAAATGGCCAAAGTTAGGGCAGTATCCGGGAAATACTGAAAAGGACCTGAAGGTGGTGGCACTGTTGAGCTTGACAAGTTGACATACATCATTCATCCATTACATATAGCCTAGGTGGCCAGAGATTGGTGCCTTACAACCGTATTCACATATTTCTCCCTTTTCAGAGTCTTAAGCAATAAATGCCGAATGATTAATAATGTAACTAATTTCAACTTTCGTCATTTAGGATAGGATGATTCGAATTCCTTGCAGAATGTTCAACAGGTAATGTTCGAGAAAACAACATTAGCAATGTAGATATATCAAGAAACACATTCATACATAGTAGCATGCTGACATAATGTATTTAACGAGACTAATCGCTTGTATTTAAAATGTAATGATGAGGCAGCACGATAGCCGGTTTCTCCGAAATATAAAAACATGAAGTTGGTTAATTGGCGTTTCTATACATTCTGTGTGTGTGCGTGTGTGTGTATGTCCCATGTTTATACAAAATGTCCCCAGGAGATAGCAAAAACCTTACAGTTTTTACCTTTTGGGGACATTTTTGTGTCCCCAGAAGGGAAAACGTAAATTTATAATAAAAATCTGTAGCAGTGAATGCATTCAAAAAACCAAATGAGCCAAAAGTCTTGCATTTTATTGGGTTACTTATGGTTAGAGCTGGGTAAGGGTTAGGGTTGTCAGAGTTAGGATTACAGTTAGGCCGATAGAAGCGAATGGAAGGCCCCCACATAGTTAGAAATACAAATGTGTGTCTAGCTGTTATATACTTCCACCCTATTTGTGGTGCTTCTCTGGGTCCATCCCCTCTGCAATCCCTGACAAAAATAAGCTGTTTGAATGTTGATGGAAATTACCAGTATACAGTATATTTTTTTCTGCATTCATAACCAATCGCAAATGCATTGTAACACCTGGTTTGTAGCCTTTTATTACGTAAAGCTAAATCTGATCAACAGGTCTGTTAGGGACCCTTAACTGAGTAATATCATTATAATAACAGGTGCCAAAGTCCCTGACCAATGGTAAAGGCGGCCTTGGCATGGGCATCTGGGGCCAGTTCAACCTGCCAGTAGTCACTCTGGAGGTTTAAGGACCTGAACCATAGGGGTGCAGACACCACTCATGGAAGCAAGCTGGACCCCCATTGCCTTTCATCCTGGTGGAATCACTCGATCTATGCCTGGGAGGATACAGGGGTGAATGAACATTATGGCTCATCCCATGCCCACCAAGGTTGAGGAGGATGGGCTTCCCCCGGTCTGGTTCCTCCCAAGGTTTCTTCCTCCTGAGGGAGTTCTTCCTTGCCACTGCCGCCTTTGGCTTACTCTCTGGGGACTGTGGGCCCAGGACTATGTAAAGCGCTTTGTGACAGTGTGTCTAGCTGTTATATACTTGCACCCTATTTGTATTATATACTTGCAACCTTGGGAGGAGCCAGACTCAAAGGGGAAGCCCATCCTCCTCAGGCCAGCACCAGGCAGGACAAATTAATGAATACAAATTAGAACAATAGATACAAAAGAGGAAGTCTTGTATCAGTCTGGGAGACAGCATGGTCCTGCAGGTTGCAGTCCAGTGATCAGAGCAGGCTCGGTGGCTCAGAAGGCAGCAAGCTGGTCAGACAGGACAACTGGAGTGGAGGGAGGGCGCTGTAGGTCAGAAGACGATATGAAGATCTCTTGAATCCGAGCCTCCAAGGGAAGCACCCCCTAAGAGGGGGGCACAGGGGAAAGAGAATATGTATGACTATAGCTGTTATGTAAGGTGGCAGAATAATTGGGTAATAAAAAATTAACAACAAAATAACAACATGACTATATATGGCAGCATAACTATGAGGGAGAGACCAATGGGGACACAGGCATGAGGAATCCTTGATCGCCAGCACTCCAACAACACACAGTACATGTGAAGCAGGAGTGACAGCACTGACAGAACAGTTCATCCAAAGTCAAT
>JAACJT020000086.1:18647829-18661609 GCA_009936485.2 Gymnarchus niloticus | reverse complement strand
TGGGCCCAGGACTATGTAAAGCGCTTTGTGACCGCGCTCCGTGTTAAAAGCGCTATATAAATAAAATTGAATTGAATAATCATCATAATAAACACAAATGGCATCAACACAACAACACCTAATATGTGCATTATCATGTATCTTGCTAAGGACTTTTGTTTGCAGAATATATATCATATATATGATGAACAAAATAAAAAGCAAAGGAATTCTTCTTTCATCTCCTATAATATGCTAAGCAAAAATGTATTGTGCAAATTAATGGTGCAGGCGCAGAATATTCCAGTTTAGTAAGGACCTGAAAGTGTGGTTTACAGAGGTGGGCTACTAATGAATTTCCCCAAGTTCACTTTCTTTGATGATTTCTTTCATGTACTACCTATGAAAAATTTTAGAACACCTTAGATTTTTCAGTATTTATGAAAATGCACACAGTTTAATGTCTTAATGTTTCATGAAATCAAGGCATAGAACAAATAAACAATGGCAAATAAAAAAATAAGTCAAGGAATCATTAAGTGTACAAAATGCTATTAAAATTTTTGATTCATTGAAGTAGCCACCTTTTGCTGATATAACAGCCAAACACACATGGCATTCTTTCTATAAGGGAAATCAAATATTGGTCAGAAATATCTTCCCAAAACTGTTACAGAAGTTCCCACGAATGTGTTGCACTTCTAGATTGCTTTCCTTTCACCCGTCTTTCTAGTTAATCCCAAACTAACTCAAAGGGGTTTAAGTCTGGAGACTGTGCTGGTCATTCCATGTTTTGAAGTGTACCTTCTTGTTCTTTTCTTTTAACGTAGTTCTGACATAGTCTGGAGGTATGTTTTGGGTTATTGTCTTGCTGTAGGATGAACCCCTGACCTACTAGATGCAGACCATAAGGTATTGCATGGCACTGCAAAATGATGTGGTAACCCTTTCAATTCAGAACGCCAGTCACTTTGTGCAAATCACCAACTCTGCCTCCAGCAAAAGAACCTCGGGCCATCAGACTTCCTCCTCCATGTTTGACAATTGGTGTCACACTCTGAGAAACTATCCTTTCACCAACTCGACAGCATGCAAACGCCCTATGTGATGAACCGAAGATTTCAAATTTTGATTCATTAGTCCATAAGACTTCCTTCCTGTCTGCAGTAGTCCACAGCCAGTATTTCATGTCCCAGGCAAGCCTCCTTTCTTATTTTGTCCATTAAGGAATGGCTTTCTTACTGCCACTCATCCTGTCAAACCTGCAGCACAAAGTTTCCTATTCACATTAGAAACTGACTTGCTTTTTTCAACAACTGTTAAGCTGTGCTTGAAGCTGTTGTGCTATGAGGTGCCTATCATGCAGGGTGATGACCCTCAGAAACTTGTCTTCTGATTGAGTTGTGACTTTGAGTCTGCCAGATCTCTTCCTATCAGAGTTTCCTCCAATTTCATATTGCTTTTGGATTGTGTAGGATACCGTACTCAGACACTTTGATTTTTTTTTTGCAACTTCTCTAAATGAAAGGCCTACACTTCTAAGGATAATAATGCTCTGTCTCATTTCATTTGTTAATTGCTGTTTTCTTGCCATTATCATTGGAATTTACAACTTTCTACAGCAGTGGCGGCTGGTGGTCTTTCAAACACGGAAAGCACATTTTACACCTACATCCTACACCTGCATTAGTCAATTATTGCCCCCTGGGACGTACTTTGAAATAAACGAACGAACTTTACTAAACTGAAACAAGACGCAAACTCGAGAACGCTATATTTATATTTATATTTACAGTAGGATACGTACAAATGAAAATAGTGGGCTATATCGCTAGCAAATAAGACTACGAGCAACAGCTTGTCTCACAAAATCACTCACCAAAAATACGCAAGGGACTGAACTAACTGAAATGCTCTGATGTCAAAACGCTGTCAATCAAAAAGAGGTCCCGCCCCCCTGACAGTTTCTCCAATCCTCATGCAGCAGCCCAGTATCCTGGCCAGTCCACTGCCCTATTTACTACCAGAGAAGCTGAGCTTCCCTGGAAATGGCGTTTGGAAACATTTGTCCAATAAACGTTTAGCTTTGCTGCGCTGAAAACAAAGCATATTCCGAAGTGCCATTGAAGTCCAATCACGTTAGACAACCTGCAAGAAATTATTGTTGATTCTGAATGAACTAGCCATGAAGTTGAACACGTTTTAGCACGCACTTTTTGCTAGCAATATAAATGCAGCATACATTTTGGACGAATTCTTTTCATGACATTTTAGAGGAGGCGGAGCTTCCCTTGTAGTCTTAGAGCAGTCGCCTCTATTCTACAGTGTAATATTATCCAAGTAGTACTTCAGAGGAGGTAGTAACACAGTCTGTTCCAACTGTGCTTTAAGACAGACACAGGGTTTTTAAGTATTCAACAGAAATTGGGACACCTATGCAAATTGTTTGCTTAAACTTGCAAGGCTTAATTTACTTGAACTGCTGCAGAACATCTGTAGGTTGTAACATACTAGTTGTTCCCTGAAGATAGCCCATTTGTAATATTTTGAAATTTCCTTTTTTTCAGTTTTTGCTAACCTAAACTTTAAATTTAAACCTCTGGCAGTTTACTGCTTACCTTTTCACCATTTTAGGTCATTCATTGCATTTGAAATGATTAAATTTGAAGAAAAACTGAAAAAAAAAAATGTGGTGTTCTAAAACTTTTGACCGGTAGGCATCAGAATCATCTGAAAATTGAATTAATTAAATATTTTAAAAATAAATATTTTATTAGCAAAAGATACTCAAAAAATAAATTCCACATACTGTGATTTATAGTTTATTAAACTTCATTTTAAATACAAATCCTCTTTAATTCCCATCTTGCTGTCTGATGGTGAACATGTGTTTTAATTAAAATAAGATACTTGTTGCAGTTCATAACACAAACTATGAACACACACTGCAGAACAATCTCAAGTTTAATTCTAACCAGAATATTAATTGCAAGGCCAATACAGAGTATACAAATGAAGCCCTGTTCAAAACCTTCCCTCTAGATCAGTAATTAAATATTTTCAGAGAGGACTGCTGAGACAAAGAGAAGAGCAGGTAGGTTTGGGGCAATCCAAAATGTCACTAGGTAACATTTACAATACAAGATGGTGTGCCCAATGAAATTATCAGACTGCAACAGGCATTAAAGGTTAATAGTGGAATGGGGATGGTCTGTTGGATCCTAATCTTGGTCATCATGGCGCTGGGACCAAAGCTGAACACTGTGGTAATTCTTCAAACAGGAGAATGCTGTGGGGGGGATGAGGCGACGGTCAATCAGGTTGTTCTCCAGGTGGACTGAAAGCAGGCTAGAGTCCTCACTGACATTTGTGTCACAGATTGAGTTCAGGGGAATGTTCCTGCAGGGTAAAGCGAGAGAGTGAACATTAAGGTCTGCTGAGAAAAACACTTTCTCAGTTACCAAGACAAAACAGTTTCTAGTTCAAAAAACAGCCAACAGAGGACATAGATTTACAGTGTTTTCAAATGTGCACATTTACACAGACACAACAGGTGTGTATGCAATACGGAATCCTATCCATAGCTGACCCTTTGAAACTCTCTGAAACTGTCTTTATATCTTTAAAAGGTCTGAAGTGAACTGTTCTGTTCCAGAGCAGAGCATCAAAGTCATGCAGGAAGTCATGCTAGAACAGCTGGTCGGGTTTGGGGGGCAAGGGGGTGCTGCATAGTCATTCACTGTTTCTGTCTTCAATATCCAGTTTCTGTCTGACCATTGCTTCCTGACTTATCCACACACTTAAAAATACAACATTCATGTTCTGCCCAGTTATGTACGCTAATGAAGGTGAATTCTTTTCACTTTTAAATATTCTCTTGGGTTCTTTGTTAAGTGTTTTAGGGCAGCAATGTCAAGAGAAAAGATTTATGAAAAGGGAGCTGAAATGGGATGGACACCATGCTAGAGATATTTGGTGCAGGGCTCGGCAGCACCTTATGAAGTTGTGGTCCAGCCTTAGCACTTCCAGGGCATTGAGCTGAAGCAGACCATGGGGCACAGACCGCAGCAAGTTGTGGTCCAGGAGTAGCTCGCCTAGGGAGTTTTGAAGCCCCTGGAAGGATGCGGGGTTCACACCTTCATCCACCAAGCGGTTGTGGGACAGTTGCAGGGACTCCAGGCCAGGCCGCAAGTGGCCAAATACATAGCCAGGAATGCGTTCAATTAGGTTGTGGTGCAATGAGAGCTGGAGCAGGCCAGTTGGTAGAAAGGAGGGTACATGTACCAGCTTATTGTGGGACAAGTCCAGGGCCTCAAGCTCACTGGATGGGGGAAATAAATGACAAAGAAGATGCAGCTGACATTAGGACTCATCCAAAATGGTTACTTTGAAGAAGACAACCAAGAGCATAACCAAGTAGAATTTATCCAGGAAAACAGAATAGGTAATCATCCACTTCAGTGGGTTTTATTTCTATATAAATCACTGTTTTGAAATTGATGCTTAGACATTTTCCTCTCAATGCATAACTAATGCAGTCTCAAGACAAAAACGACAAAAGGTACAATTGCAGAGGCAGCTGTAATATTGAAGGTGAAAGCTGAAGAGTGATGTGGCAAAACCAAAACCAAGTGGGTTATTACAATCTCTTTCCGAAAGCCAACCTTGTTGGGGAGGCACACACCTATACTATAAATCATTTTTTGCATTTTGATATTTTCAGACCAAGAAGTAAAAAAACAACAGTAATTCAGTCCTTGCAAGATATTTTTTAAGTATAAGAAGCATAGACAGTAATCTAAGGTAACCTTTAGCAAACCAAATGGTTTGAATGGGTTTATTTTTTGTTATATTTTAATTTAAAGAATAATAGTGCCATATCTGCTTTTTTGTTCAGCATGTTTCTTTCTTTTTTCTGTGTGTGGGGGGGAATGGGAAAAAAAAACAAGATGACAGCCAAATGATTTGGCAAAGGCTTTTATAAACAACTGTGTCAGCAATCAAGATCCAAGGGTAGAATCATAGTTTCAGTGTGGTTTGACGAAGAGCCAGTCACACCACCTCTCTCCCTTTGCTTTTCAGAAGCTCGAAAACAACAAAACTATTTGCTAAACACTGGGGTGAGTTTGGAATCCATGGCAGCAGCCAGTAACTGAAGCGGATTTGGATCAAACACTAGTGATAATGTGTAACATTAACAGAATTTACCCATGTTATATGGTCCTGACAGGTTGCCATAATGACCAAAATCTGTACACATATTCCACTAGAGGCAGAGAATGTTAAACCTCAGCCATTTTCAAAATGATTAGATTTATGATCTGCTTAATATTAAACTCCAGTATTGCTTGAACTACTGCTTATCTATTTAAAAATAATCCTGGCCATTTAACTTTATTTAAATCAAGCTAATAAAATCTTTTTACTCCAGACAGTCCAAATGGGAAAGGCCAGAAAATCTTTTATGCGTATGCACTAGGAAGGCCCTTTAAAATCTTTAGGTTGCTGTGCAAATTTGCAGAATTTCTGCCCAGAATTATTTGTCATATTTCCACAGGATGAAAGTAAATGAAAATGCCAGATTTTGACCTGTAATAAACTGATGAATGTGTCACCATATTTCTGTTGTGTATGTTTCTCTGCAACAACTGCAAATCATCAATAATCATGAATGATGTGATTAATTTTGTTTTCATTTTCAGATGCAGGGTGTTTGAGTTTCACACATCAGGGAAGGGTTTTTGCATGGGAAAAGGATATTTTCTTTCAAACTGCACTGTGGTGTGTTAATTTATGAAATAATATTTAAGTCTTACGGCTTTGAATTATAAAACCTTGTTTGGTATATGTATATTGGTTTCTCTTAACCATAAAGATGAAAGTCAGGTGTACAAATGCGAAAAGAAGCAAAGCATGTTCCTGCAACAGTAGGACCAGTGATGATGCCAGTAAAACAAGTCATGGTGAGAGTTGTGCAAGAGCCACGATGGCATCGTTTAACCTATTAAGGCAGTCTCACTCACAGCAAGTGTATCCATGCTCTGGGAGCTATGTGGTCCTCCTGAATATGATTGCGGCTGAGGTCCAGAACTCTCAGATGGTCTGTTTTGTTGAGAACCGCCTCAAGGATCTCCTCAACTTGGTTTTCAGAAAGGTGCAGCTCCTGGACAGATAAGCATACAGGAAAACTTTGCAGACTGGCAATAAGCACTCAACCATGAGTCCCAGACTTACATTCATTTCCCATTACCTGTTTAGTGTAAAGCAAAAGATCCCGAGAAAACACTACAGTAGAAGTACAGTATGTATTCGTGTGTCCTTCCAGTGCACTGTGATTCAGAATCTGGCAATTTGTGTTATATAATAAGATTTAGCTTGGCCTACAAAGAACAGAAATATAAGGTCTGTTGCAAAATGTCAATATGCCTGCCATAGTACAGTTCATTAATAACTGACTGAGGTAGTGATATGCTCATCAATATAAGGATACAATGATATAATTGGACCATGCAACCCTGACCCTGATAAACGGTTAGAGAATGGATGGATGGATGGATGGATGGATGGATGGATGGATGGATGGATGGATGGATGGATGGATGGATGGTGTAATTGCATCAGAGATTTTGCATGATAGTAGCTGCAAAATTTGAATATTTGTAGGAGGCAAAATTATCTCTGAAACACTGTTCCTCCTACTAGATATTGCATTCCTATAGTGAAACTGATGGTTTCTAAACTAACCTCCAGGCTAGGGGGCAGGCCTGAAGGGATAGTGCGAAACTTGTTCTCCTCCAGGCGCAGGTAGATGAGCTTCCGCAGAGGTCTGAAGGCTAGTGGTGACACATTCCCATCATGAAGATTGTTGTCCTCCAGCTCCAGAGTCAGTAGTTTTGACAGGCCTGAGAAAAGTCATGCCCAGCTTTGCAGTTTTAAACCTGTCTCTTTTTCAGCAAAGTACTGCACAGCAGTAAACCAGAAGACAATTTAGAGAGACGCATAAACTGCCTTCCTACCAGGAACATCCAGTTTAGATTTCAGGAAAACAGGAGTTCTTTCCATCAACTCCATTCATATTTGTGTCAGATTCATGGTGAATTTTGCTTATTTTACATAAACGTACCTTGAGTTTGGCCAGCATTAAGAATCAGACACAATTTGGTGGTCTGCTGGAAATCTTAAGTAATATGATTTAATATTTTTTGGTAATTTGAATAATTACATTTTGCAGTAGCAGATAGACATAAAACATGAAACTCTTCAAGTGTTGTTAGTGTGACACAAATGAAACAATCGGTACTGGTAAGAAAGGCTTTTATAACAATTGAATACATACTGATCAAAAGTAATTCGGACATGTTTCTCTCTCAAACTTTTACCATGTTCCCTACACATAGATGTAGGACAGAATTATGAGAATACCTTTAAAACTGTAGGGTGTGAGGATGCTGATCTTGTTATCGTTGATCTTGAGCTCCTCCAGAGACGGTGGTAGAAAGGGGATTGTGGTAAGTTTGTTTCCATCCAGATTCAGCCTTTTGAGTTTGGTCAGATTCTGCAATGAGGATCAATGACTTATTAAGGGAATGTAGCAATGACATATTATTTTATTTCAAACTCATAAATTCTGTTAACTGGTATTTCTTTGGGAATATTTATATTATATCATAATAGTCACTATGGGCTCCAGCCCCCCTCCTCCCCACCCCCAGGGCCCTTTATATAATAAAGCAGTTTGTAAACTGGATGGATGGATGGATGGATGGATGGATGGATGGATGGATGGATGGATGGATGGATGGATGGATGGATAATAGTCACTTCACATATGATAATGTTGTGACTGTTAAGCTCATGATGGTATTTTTTTAGCACTAAGATTTTGGCATCTGAGTGCAATGATAACTGCAAGAAACTCTGGAGAACTTTCCAGATAAGTCATGAATTTTTACATGCAGTTTACCTGTTGACTGTCAGTTTCTTCACATATCACAGACTGCCGCAATGCTGCCAAGACCTGCTAGCATTGCTTTGCATTGCTGTGTACCAATTATAGTGGGTTCACAGAACTGTCATTCTTGTGAGTCATAAAGCAAACAAGCAGGCTTCATTCATCTGCATTCCTGTGGTGCCAGTTAATTTGAACATGTCCTTTCTTAAATGTATATGATCTGCACATGTGCTGTCATTCTATCTCTGTGTGTGACATGAAGAGTAGGATTACATGATTTGATATGTATTTATTGTTATTGCAGTCTTTTGACCACATTTTAAGAGCATTAGGGATATCATAACTTGTCCAAATTGTACATTGTATCAGCATATATAGGATATATTCCCCAATAATGAAGGGCTGCTGGTCATTTAAACATCATTTCTGTTCTCTCCATTCTGATTAAGATGAATAAAAATATTTTAAACCCGTATGCATGGCTAAGTGAGAAACCTGGGAACAGTGAACCCTTGTTAGAACATGTTACTGGGGTCAACAAAAAGCCAGGAGGACTGGTTACTAACCATACACTTACCCTGAATAGGTCTGGGCTCAGGGAAGAGTCATCCAGCTTATTTTTGCTGAGATCCAGCCACTCCAAGTTGGGCAGTCCAGCTAGGCCCCGTGGGGGAATTTTTCTGATTTTGTTCTCTAAAAAAGAGCAACACATTAGCATATGAGCATGCCATCCTCATAACAACAAGGTTAAACACTTTGCATGCAGCAAACTAATCTCAGGTAGCAGACATCTGAAATTGGGTCACATAGACTATAAACTTCACAGTAATTCTTCCCTCAACCTTTGACAAAGCAGTTCCAATTAAGTAAGATTTTAACAAAATTTTTAGTCAAATGTCTGTCTACTTAATGGTCATACCCTTGTGCATGACCATTAACGGTGCACTTGTTGTTAGTTCTTCATTGAAAATTCAGCCTCTTTGTACTCATACCTCCTTATCTGCTCTATGCTTATATTGTATTTGTCTCACTCCATGTCAGTTTTAAAAAAAGTGTTTTCTAAGCAAATTAATGTAAGTGTATTTATGCCTGTTTGCCCTTCCTCTCCTTAAATACACCCCCTGCTCACCTGCCAAATAGAGGATTTTAATGCCTCGATCTGTGATGACAGGCAAGTACATCAGACCAGCATTTCCACAAGCAATGAGAGACTTGGACAGTAGGCACCCAACCGGAAGGGACGGCATGACACCATTTCTACGAATGGCATGGGGGAGTGGGCGAAAGGCGGCCATGGTTCCACTGATGAAATCGTCATTGTCGTCGTCTTCTTTACTATTGCTGTCATCATCGTCGTCATTGTCGGTCAAAATAAACTTCTTTTCGCTTTTATGCTTCTTCATTTCCTTGATTATCAATCCTCCTCTTTGCAGGCTATTGTCTGAGTTTTTGAATCCCCCCACATCCACAACAATCCCAGTTCCCATCTGCTTTTTAGGGGTAAGTTTTGCCTGTGCAGTGACTCTGGGCACCACCTGTGTCAGGAGACAGCATGACAGACTGGCAGTGGTCACTTTGTAAGCTGATTAAATGAGTACAATTTCCTTTAACTCAGTACTGACTTTCATTACTGCTTTGAGCTTTTACTTATATAAATCTATCAGGCACTGTAGCATTGCACCATCCACCCACCTTTTTTAGCACAATCCCAGGCTTCCTGTAACTGGTCTCCTTTGCTTTGGATCCAGCAGATTTCTGGTATTTTATCATTTTGGCTTCCATGTTTTCTTTAACATCCCTTTCAGCTTGGGCCAGCTGTTTGCTTCTGTAGGCTGGACATTTAGATGACCCATAATTAACTACTTATAAAACAGTCATATAGATCCTGTAATACAGCTCACCTTTTAAATGTTGCACCAATCATACTAGTGTTACCACTGTATCTCTTTCATGTTCTCTATACTTCACATCTAAAATGGTTAACCAATCATTGAAATGCCAGTTATCCTACCAGTGTCACCACAGGAGATCGGACGGCAGCTGACAACTCCTCTCTGGCACTTGCATTCAGAGCAGTGCTGACTGGACCACACTGCCCCATTGAATAGTGCAAGCCCGTTCACCATGCACCTGTTGCGTCCTTTGAAAAAGACACAGACAGGCTAAGCCTACACCATTATCAGTCACATACAGTTTAAGAGCCCAATATAAAGACAGAATTCTACCATAAAAGTTTCATGGTTCATATTGGTGATGAATTAAACAATTGTTTTGAATTTATAATAGCCCTGCCAAACCATC
The DNA here is from genome assembly GCA_009936485.2 of Gymnarchus niloticus. Classification (NCBI taxonomy): domain Eukaryota; kingdom Metazoa; phylum Chordata; class Actinopteri; order Osteoglossiformes; family Gymnarchidae; genus Gymnarchus; species Gymnarchus niloticus. The sequence continues at coordinate 18,651,378 of JAACJT020000086.1, read as the reverse complement.
TCAACTGCAGCAGCACCACTTCAAGGGTGAAGCACTTACCAGGCTGTGGTTTCACAGCAAGTGCAGCTGTGTCCACAGAATGGGGATCCTTCTCCATTTTCTTGAATCTGCTGTGCTTTCTTCCGTGTGAAACAGTAGCAGCAGCACATATGATAAGCCCCAGCACCACTGTTCCATGCATAGTGTCCCAGAGCTCTCCTCTTACACTATCGCTCTCAAGCTAAGGTTCAGTGTTAGAGAGAAATAACAAGATTGTTCTGTACATTTTAATCTCCCAGGCTTTTTATATTGTCTTGTCTGGGGAATGGCTTTTACAAAAAAAAAATGCGAAGGTGTGAGTGGAAGGGGAAGGAGTGAATGGCCAAGGAAATGGGAGTAGGTGGAGAGGTGGAAAACATTCTGAACAAAGCACCTCTTTGACTCCTCTTAAAAACCACCTAGCCCACCACTCTCACCCTCCAGCTTTACACCCCCAGCCCCTGGTCTCAAACAAACAAGTAGTGGGGTGCAGCTCCAGCAGGAGCACAGTTATCTGTACCGATTATAATTATTGACTCAACCAAATAACTAAAAAAGAAATCTGTTTTTTATGTTTACTGCAGACTGCAAACAAAATAATTAGGATCCAACAAATTACCCAGGAAATAAGGTGTTCTAAAAACACAGAGGCACTTAGTCTTATTGCGGGTTTTAGGAGGTCCCCCATGTTGGCCGCTCTCCATTGGCAGGGGCGTTCAGTTTGAGGAGGGCAGACGTAGCCCTGGGCAAGCTTTGCAACAGGACTGGTCAGGAATGAAGGGCCTCTTTGTCTCCCCCCATCCAACAGGCCAGAGTGGACACAAAGTCCACAATCCCGAGAAATTCCCTACTCTCAGCCTTTGCTCTGTAACACGGCTTCACCATGTCTTCCTGCTGATGTCTCAGACTTCTTTTCCCATCTATGCTCTTGTTCATGTGACTGCCAGCTACAAGGGGCGCAAACTCCCACGACTGCTCTGTATTTACTTTGGTTCGCTGCTTAATGGAAACCCAAAAGAGAAATTTGGATGGAACCTCCCACAAACCCACAATGATTTTCTCCCTTATTCTACAAGTATGAATTTTTATCCATCTATAATTACCTGTTCTTGGCTAAAATATAGAATAAGCAAATATTTTCTCTCTGTACTGTATTACTGTGACATATCGTATCTAAAAAACTTCCTGAAGCATACTTAAAAACTGTCAGCATTTTTAATTAAGTAAATATTAAGCAATCTCTATAAAAGTTTGAGTGGTAAACAACTTTTAGGGTTGGCTTAGGGTTAGTTTCCTGTCAAACATAAATATAGAGCAGCATAGATGAATGATTAATAATTGTGTTTTAAATGTTTAAATTACAAATTGTTTTGACCTGTTGTCAGTCAAACAGAATTAGTTTTTTCCCTGCACCTATTCTGCAGGCTGTTGATAGTTTTTTGATTTCCTTCACTCCCACTTTGGCAGTGACTCACCCTGATTGCTTGCTATTTCCTACGTTCTGCTGTCCTCTCTCCTTGAAGCACAGTTATTTGCACAATTAAAACATTTTCGTTAAGTGGCACTTTTACTGCTCTTCTTTGAATGTAGCAGTTTCAGAGGATTCAGGCACCAAGCATTTATAGATAGAAAAGTCAACAGCTAGTCTCTCAAGGTTCATTAATATTTTTTTTGTAGTGGCAAAGGATTCTGTTTATGTTTTCATGGCATTTCACATGTTCAAAAAACATTTTCAGCAAAGTTAATTCTTGGATAGAAATGCTCTTTTTTGCATATTTCCTTGGCTTAAGTAGTTTTATTTGATTTTATTGTAACAGTCTGCTGGAAAGCCAGCAAAGTAACCATATGTACTGAAATGTCGGCGTTTCTGTTACTGAACTCGGTAAGTACCAGGTATGTCATGGAGCTCCTGTATGTTTACAATCAGTCAAAATCTGTCCCAGTTTATGTACTGGAAATGGAAAAATAAAACAAACACCTTTCTCAGTGTGTGATAACGTGATAGAAGTCAGAATTTTATCCATTTGCCATAACATTGTAACATAACAGAAGATTTCAGTAACCCAAAAACAATGCAGACTGTTAAACCCTTTTGTTACATGACAGTTATAGTAAAATTGAGTAAAAAATAAAAACTGAAAGTATTTTTATTTTGACAGGATTTTAAATAGAACTAGTGTTTCGATCATCTTGTCTAAATGTTACATCTAAAATACAGTGGTAATTTAAAACATTTTCAATTAATCAATACAATTTCCATACTGATCCAGTTAGTCTGATTCCTAAATTCTAAAGTTTCTTTATCATTTCTATTAAAAGGGAGTGTTGTACTTTCAGGAACAACATGTTTGTGGAGACTTTAAGCAGCCTGTAGCTTGTTCCTCAGTCTGTGGGTGTCTTATTGAGGGATGTATTTGAAGGTAGACTTGACTGAAGTAGTCTTAAAATTACAGCAAAAATGTTCAGATATGTCAGTGGGTGGTGGCACATGAGTGTCACGTACTGGCTCAAACAAAGGGTACCATGCATTTCCCTAGTTGTCTTAGCATCACTTTCCCTATGCTTTTGATTGGGAAATAATATCTGTTAAAAACTGCTTCATCTGTGAATGCTTATGTATTCAATTTTAATTTACATATATGTATACATGACTACACATTTAAATTTCAAACAACCAATGTCAGATACATGCTTACACTATAGTACTCACATATTAGAAATTAATACATATTACTATAAAATAAATAACCTAGGCTATGAAAATACAATATTACATAGATTGTTGTTTAAAAAACAAGACATTAAACAGCTAAAACACATGGTGGCATTTAATGCCTATAAGTTAACTTTAAAAGCAACTTTCTGTTTGACAACATTTCATATTTGAGTTCATTGTGAGAGCAAATATTACATTCCAAAGTAGAGAACCATGGATTAGTTTAAATAGGCTAATTTCTTAAAGGGCTATTGTGATTGTGAAAAATGGTGGTGCTGTGCTGGAATTGATGACGTAATTCATTCATTTTTACAGAACTGTAATATTTCATTGATTTAACCTGTCACAACTTGGGTTGCAGGGCCACCAGCCAAGCATGATGAGGTGCAAGTGCATGTGAGAACAGGGTTTAATAACAACCAAAGAAGTGAACATCGGGTTTTGCCCTGAACACAAGGGAATGAACTCAAAAGATAAACTAGACAACACAAGGCTTGAATCTTTGACGCGAATCATACACCAAAATATGACTAAGGAATTTCCAGTCTGGGAACTGTGAACCAGAAACAAGACTAGGACAATTAACAAAGGACTGGTAATGCCCTTTACACTGACATCATCATCATTCAATTTTGGCTGCTCCCATCAGGGGTCACCACAGCGGATCAACCATCTCCATCTCCATCTCCTCCTGTCCTCTGCATCCCGCTCTGTCACACCAACCACCTGCATGTCTTTTCTCACCACATCCATAAACCTCCTCTTTGGCCTTCCTCTTTTCCTCTTGCCTGGCAGCTCCATCCTCAGCATCCTTC
>JAACJT020000086.1:18622879-18645101 GCA_009936485.2 Gymnarchus niloticus | reverse complement strand
GACTGATCTTTTGGTCCCTTACTCCCCCCCCGTTTGCTTCGCTCTCAGGGGGCAGGTTACTTATTAGTTCCAAGAGTAAACAAAGCTACGCTGGGCTGCACAGCATTCTCCTACAGAGCTCCACAGCTGTGGAATAGTCTTCCAGCAGCAGTGCGGGAATCTGGCTCCCTCTCCATCTTTAAGTCTAAGCTGAAAGCACACCTCTTCAGTCTAGCTTACAAAGACCTCAGGTAACTACTCACTCCCCAACTATAGGCTATAGGCCGAGGTGTAGAGCTGGGTGGGGATCAGTGCCATTGACTTTGGATGAACTGTTCTGTCAGTGCTGTCACTCCTGCTTCACATGTACTGTGTGTTTTTGGAGTGCTGGAGTTCAAGGATTCCTCGTGCCTGTGTCTCCATTGGTCTCTCCCTCATAGTTATGCTGCCATATATAGTCATGCCGGGGCCCTTATTGTTTCTGTTTAATTTTTTTATCACCCATTATTCTGCCGCCTTGAATCGCTGCTCTGCTCACGCATATTCTATCTCCCCTGTGCCCCCCTCTTATGGGTGCATCCCTTGGAGTCTCAGATTCAAGAGATCTTCATATCATCTGCTGGCCTAAGTGCCCTCCCTCAACTTCAGCGGTCCTGTCTGACCTTCTTGCTGCCTTCTGAGCCACCGAGCCTGTTCTGATTAATGGACTGCCACCGGCAAGACCGTGCTGTCCCCCAGACGGATACAAGACTCGTTCTTTTATATCTATTGTTCTACTTGGACTCATTAATTTGTCCTGCCCGGTGCTGGCCTGAGGAGGACAGGGTTCCACTTTGAGTCTGGTTCCTCCCAAGGTTTCTTCCTCTTGAGGCAGTTTTTCCTTGCCACTGTCGCCTTTGGCTTACTCTCTGGAGACTGTGGGCCCAGGACTATGTAAAGTGCTTTGTGACCGTGCTTCGTGTTAAAAGCGATATATAAATAGAATTGAATTGAATTGAATTGAATTGAATTGAATATATATTCTCCATCAACACCCTCAGAGCAAACATCGCATCTGTAGTGCTCTTTCCCAGCATGAAAGCATACTGCTGCTCACTAATCATCACCTCCCTTCTTAACCTAGCTTCCACTACTCCGTCCCATAACTTCATGCTGTGGCTAATCAATTTTATCTCTCTGTAGTTACTACAGTTCTGCACATCACCCTTGTTCTTAAAAATCGGTACCAGTACACTTCTCCACTCCTCAGGCATTCTCTCGCTTTCCAAGATTGCGTTAAACAATCTGGTTAGAATGCCCTTTACACTGACAACATTGACAATACTAACAACAAACAAAATTAAACTATATAGTTCAACTGAACAGAACGAAACAAAAACTCAACCCAGACAGCAGGAAAACCTAGGCTTAAGTAACAAAAGAACCAGGTGAGACACATGAAGGACATCTTGGCAAAGGCAATTAAATGGAATAGGGAAATGAAGAAATTGGATACCCCGAAAACCCAGTCCATGGGAATCTGGAGCGCTGGTGCAGATGTGACAACTTATTATATCTACGATAGTATTTCACATTTTCTGGAATCCAGATGTAACCAGAATTATTTCTTACTGAAAGGAAAGCATTTGACATTTCCCCTTTGGTATTACCCCATTACAGCATTACAGCAAATGATTGCCCTCTTGTCACGACTGAAAATTTAATCAAGTCAACATGCACCCCAGTCTCTGTATCTCTCACTCCCACTTTGACTTTTTCTTTAGAACAGTTGATGGATTCATACAGACAAGTAACTCTATACTCAGTCAAGGACACACCACATCTAAAATAGCAGCATCTATTGTCCTGAAAGTATTGAACAAGCAGCCTTATCAAAGAAGTGTTTCCTCATGTCACTTACATGCCACAATAGGTCAAAGACATTAAAATGCTGGAAACACAGCAAAGGTTTTTGTTCATTCTATCACTCTTTTGTTTTAATAAAATATGGTAAATCTAGTGTGAATCCATGTTATTCTGTAACTGAAAAACTACAAATATGAGTAAAACTCATTAGTACTTTTAAGGAGCAAATGCATTAAATGGCCAATTTTTTATGTATGTTGTATGGATGTTAGATTTTACATTTCATGATATGAAGATAAACCATAATATGCTCACACTTGACACTCTGACGTGACTGCCAATCTCTTACACATATGTGTTAAACCGTCTATGTGACAGAATGATATTCAAAGGGTTTCTAGCTGTTTCTGTGGTAGAAGCCATTCAGATCACTAAAACTGGTCAATAATAAGTAAACACATTAATTAAAGCATGGTACAATATACAGTAAATATAAATTTCTGTAGCACAAAATTGGACAACGAGAGTCAAAACTGATACTGCCTGCACCCTACTATGTGCTTGCATTGAGCTGTGTCAAGACATGCAAGGTCCAAGGCTGCTCAGAGAAGAAGACTCCCCTGCAAGATCATCTGCATTGTTTTCAAATACAAGACTACTAAAGTAAGCTGAGCAACAGACCACCAAAAATAGACAATGGACTGTGCCCACTAAGTACCATGTCATAAAGAGATTAGAGAGCAAGAGCTGTTAACTCATGTTAAATAAAGCACATAGGATAGGAAAACAGCTTTCATCTGCATCAATATGATGAAAGGAAATAGCTGAACATCTACTACAAAGTACTTGATTTAGATGGAAGTTGTCTGGGCACAATGTTAGTCTAACCTAAATGAAATAAATAACCAAAGAAAAAGTCATACGTGTTGTTTTTAGTTTGCTTTAGTTTACTATCTGGTAAGTCGCTGTTTTCATGCCTCCCTCTGCCTCTTTATCCCTCTTTTTCTGTGTGGGAGGTTAAATAATGCTGCATTAGATTTTTACAAACAGGCAGCCTTTCAGCTGCCCTTACTGGTTTTTGCAAAAACTTTCCACAGTGTCGCCCACCATTAGCTGTGCCCACGTGACAGCTGTTAGACTCATGTTTATGGACCAAACCTTTCCATGATCATTAATCCCATACGTGTATGTTTATGTTTGGGATATTTCCTATTTGGATAAAATAATGCATGCAACAGAGAGGGAGGCCCCAAATCACACGATGGGGTGCAATTTGGGCTTTCCCAGAAATCTTTGCCAGGGAAGTGGACATTTCATTAAGCCCTATGGTGAAGTCACTCACCCATGAACAAAGTTGGCCCTCATTGTTGATTGTCTGTCTGTTCCAGTTCTTCCTCCAAGAATAGCTCTCTCTCTCTCTCTCCTGTACTCCCTACATGATAACAATAAGTAGATCATGCAAGGCATCAGAGTCTTTTTAAGGCCTCAGCCTCTAACAATTAAACAGGAGGCAGGTGCGGAAGTGTGCTTTTAACCCAAGTACTTAGCAAGGTGAGCGTGAATCTCTGTGCGTGTGTGTGAAACAAAGTCCAGGAAGCAGCCATGGATGATGTATAGAAAGCAATGGTAAGTGCAGTTTGAGGCCAGAACCCCACCCCCGAGAAACTACAGGAAATGATTGATGAAGTGGATGAGGATGGTAGGTCAGCAATAACAAAGGGTCCAACAGTATGAGAATCCTCTACTGAGTTACTAAACTTGATGGTCCAAATTAATGTTCACTCCTTTTTAAGGTCAAATCTTATAACAAAGAAAACTTTTGATAACATTTTTTAACTGTATTTGATAATGCATTTATAGTATGGTTATCAGCTTGTTATGATAGTCACAAAGTGACAAAATGCTTCTATCAGTTACAGTTCAAGACGACTCCAGTTGTAATTAATTCCAAGAAGTACACTAGTTTGTAAATACTTATATAACCTGCTGACTTGTATGCTGGCTCAGGCAGTGGAGCAGTGGATTTTGATGAGTTCTTGGTGATGATGGTGCACTGCATGAAGGAGGAAAGCAAGGGGAAATCAGAGGAGGAGCTTGCTGAGCTCTTCCGGATGTTTGACACATAAGACCCTCAGAATAATGCACAATACTTTAAGCATCACCCATCCACCCAACTTGCAATTCAGTATAGGCTTATGGGGTGTCTGGAACTTAAGGCATGGTAAGAGAGCCCCTTGGACAGGATACCAGTCCATTGCAAGACTTAGACACTCACTAAGGGAAATTTGGAAACACCAATTCCCCTAACTAGACATCTTTGAACTACAAGAGGAGTCATAAGCAGAATACGCAGAAGATCCACACACCAAAAGTAGGGATGGGGCTCAAACACCAAGCCTACAAGAGTGAGGCAGCTGTACTACCTACTGAGCCAAAGTACCACACATCTTAAGCATTCCGAATAAATGGATTATGTTGGCATTGCCATTAATGAGATAAAATGAATAGTTTCAGAATGACCACTGGTTGTCTCAGGAATGGGGATGGCTACATTGATCTGGAAGAGCTAAAGACCATGTTGGAGTCAACTTGTGAGGCCATCACAGAAGATGACATTGAGGACCTGATGAAAGATGGTAACAAAAACAATGATGGCAAGATTGACTTTGATGGTGAGAAGACTCTGATAGTCCACCTGATACCTAATACACACAAGACTTATTGTGCAATAAAATTTCAACATACTCAACATACTAAGCAAACACTGATATTGCATGTGTCACTGTTATGCTTCATTGTTCATTATTCCTTCCACAGAGTTCCTGGAATTCATGAAGGGAGTTGAATACATATTCAGACAAACAGCAAGCTTCCAAGTGATCCAGATAAACAGAAAAAAACATCTCCTTAGGTTATAAGCTGAAATGCCTACACTATTTAGTTTCAGGGTGTCACCTGTTTTCAATGTTACACAAATGCTTCTAAGTGACAGCAGGATGCACTTTAAAGTAGCAGAAATCTGTTGCTGTGTGTTGTACAGTAGTTTCCAGCTTATAAACAGTATTTATGGACACTGGATATTTGACACTAACTGCCACGAAATATTTGTCTAGTGACATTTGTTGATAAAATTTTATTTCCATGCTGCAGTCACATCATTGTATATGTAATTAAAGGTTTTTCTTCTGTAGTCTATTTTGATAACCCTACCATCACCGGTTCATTTTTTGCAACTCTTGGCTATGCTAAGATGCTGATAACTTCCACCCAAGTTCTACCATATTCCTGCCCTATTGTCAAGAAACATCCCAACTCCATGGGGTTCCCATGAGGTTATTATTGGGTGGAGGAACCCAAGTGACAAAAAGGAGGTAAATATTGAGGACAAAATCAGGAAGCTGTTCTGACAAATACTCTCTTTCCAAAATTATACAGTACATAGAAATGCAACAAAAGAATGTTTTCTTCTGCTAGTGGTAAAACATACAGGTATATTGTTGAATTAGATTTTTTGTTAAATTTGTTGGGTTCATTCAGGTTCATCATATTTGTAATGCTGTCTTGCACTTCATCCATCCATCCATCATAATTTTTCATAAGGTTAGAACGGGCCTGGGGGCCACAAACACACATTTTAAAATATAAAGAGATGCTTGATGATGCTATTTTGTTTTATTTCTTAACATGCTATTGGGTTAAATTATGCATCTCAGTATTGCCCACTGCTTATATGACTTCAGAATTGCTTGAATATACACGCATTGAGATTTGACACAGGCCTATTTGTTTTGTCTAACCACATCTCATGTGAGTATTATTTTGAAGTGTTTGCTCCAACTGGCAAATTCTATTTTGACATATTCACATGAGTTTTGCTAACTGTGCTGTGTGGGTCGGTGAGTTCAGCCAAAATAGGACAGGGGAGAGTTTTAAGATAGCAGTCATCTTATATAATCTGTTTACTTACTTTATTTAGCTTGTCTAAACAATAAAACACCCTTGAGCATGTTGCTAGAGGGGATTCTACAACTTGAGTTTCACGGGAACCCTCTAAGGTAACCAAATCAGCAGTCTCAAAATTTGTACTTAGCGAACAAGTCAATAGATCTTCCACAACGACACTGCACAGTGTACTATATGTGCTGAATTTACATTAAATACATTGAATATAATTTAAGGATTACTTTAATAATAAATTTAGCCACATTAGACTTCAGACATAACCAAACAGACCACAAAGGTGTCTGGTACCAACACTGTGCAGTCATTCAGTGTCTGAATAAGTTATACAGATAAATGTACATGTTACATAGATAAATTTAGAATTTAAAGGCTATTGAATGTTTTAATTGAATGTTCTTATGTGTTTTGAATGTCATTATATGTATGAGACCGAAGATAGTTTTCCAGCTCTGGCTGGACAACAAAGGTTTATTCTATTCTATGCTATTCTATTCTATTCTATGTTAAAGAACAAGAGCAGAAAAAACTAACCAAAACAAAACCTGCCACATGTCCAGTCCCAACTCTTAACTACTTCAAAAATGTTTGGAAAGGCGACGAACACATCCTTGGCTTCTGGTGTTCTACCTGACCAATTTAAAGTAGCAGTAATTAGACCACACAGAAGTACACAGATATTGTAAATAACTATTGTAGCTGGAAATGGCAGTTTTTAAATGGAATATTTAGACAGGTGTACAGAGACCCATTATCAGCAACAATTAGTCCTCTGTTCCAATGGAATGTTGTCTTTGCTAATGCAAGTTTATCATTCTAAACGGTTAATTGATCATGAGAAAACCCTTTTGCAATTATATTAGCAAGGTCTGCAAGGCTGTAATTGATGAAAATGGAGGATTCTTTGATGAAAGCAAAGTTTGAAGGACACAATTATTATTTTAATTAAACATTATTTCTAACTTTGTCAATGACTATATTTCCTATTCCAAGTCATTTCATGTACTGTATGTTTTCATGGAAAACAAGGAATTGTCTAATTGACCCCAAATTTTGAACAATAGTGTACAATATAGGTTATATTCTCCTTATTCCACTTATATGTACTATAAAAATCTTGACATTTTAGTGCCCTCAAAGCATATTGTTGCCCTGAGGCAACAAACCTATATCGGGGGGGGGTGTGTGACAAATTTGACTTACATTATACCAGGGACCCCCAAGCTCCCAATGAGTTATGAAATATTTCTTTCCCCAAAAAATAAAAATTCATCCCATAGATGCAACTAGGCTGAGCTTCCAATGAGAGATCAGAAAAGTAGAGGTTAGCAGTGGATTAAGAGCTATACAACATCTACCTGAAGGTAACATCAGACCATGAAGTCCTAGTGGATAAGCATAAAAAAACATTAAAGATAAGATCCTGAAGGAGGAGTCTGTGACTGTAGAGGTCAGTCTTTAAATGAGTTAGAGGTATTCCCAAAGGAGGCATTTCTTGAAAATTGATGGAGTTTGCAAACCTGATGTAGATGGGCAGCTCAGTCCACCAGTGAGGAACCAGACATGAGAATTGTCTGTAGTGATGAGCAGGAAGTGTGGGTGAAGGGAAAGCTGACAGATAGGGGGGCAGGAGTTGGAGTGTTTTTTGGGCAAATCTAGGTTTTGGTCAGTGCTATGATGTGGAGCAATGAATATAAGCAAGAATGAAATCAGATTTGTTCATGGGTAGACTGATACTCCTACCTGATCTGAATCAAGGTGCTAAATTCAAATCTTCTAACAGAAATTCCCAAATTCCAGAGTTTAATGCACAACAGTTCTCTGATGACAATGGAAGGCAGCCACCAGCAGACACTTACCAAGTAGACACATACTACTACTGATTGAGATGCTTGCAATATCGAAGACATGCTTCCTACAGTTGTGGAATATTGCTAAGCTCAGCTGATTTCTCAGTATTCAAAATACTGAAAAACTAATACATGCTTTTGGATGTCATAGGCTAGATTACTGTAATGTTCTACTTTCAGAAGTATGCACCACGCCTTGTAACTTACAGTGCATTCAAAATGCAACAGCTGCAATTGTTACAAGAAGCAGAAAGTTTGACCATATAACACCAGTTATTCTCTCCACTGGCATCTGATCACATATACAGCTGAACAAAAATTTCTTCTTACATGTAAAGCACTTAAAGGTCAAGCACCTGCCTAACTGATCAAGCTAATTAATGTCTATTGTCCAAACTGTTCACTTACTACACAAAACTCAAGTTTCCTTCTTATGCCACATATAAATAAAATGACTGTTGAAGCTAAAGCCTTTAGTTACAGGGCTCCTAGATTATGGAACAGTCTTCCACCATATGTACTGGATGTCGAGTCAACCTCAGTCTTTAAATCATGACCTACTACTTTAGTCCTGCTTACCCACACCTTATAACATAACACATTGTAATTATGGCTGCCTATGCTGCTGTGCATGCCCCTGTGGACTTCTGTTTGTCTGCAAGGAAAAAGCATCTGTTTTGACCATCCATGCTCTTTGTTCCTCCCCATATGTATGAATGATGCACTAGACTGGGCAAAATCTGAATTGGATGCGGTATTAGTACAAAGATGATGGAAATGATCCAAGAGCGACATCATTAATGTGGTCTGCGAACAAGATCAGCAGGAAGATCTGGCTCACAGATGATGGAATTGAAAATAAATGTATTCAATGGTCTGCTAACTTTCCCTGCACTATGTAATGGTAACATGCCCAACGAGATGGGTGACCAGTTGACCTTGGACCCCCAGAGGTTTTTTCTTTTTGTTGAGAAGTTTTTGGTTCCTCTCCTCGATTCTCTTCTGGCCTTTTTCATCTATGTATGTACCGTAATAATAGGCACTATAACAAACTGAATTGAATGTAGTGAATATCAAGGAGGAAGGGAGCAATATTTGTCATATTTTTAACTATAGATATCCATGTGACATCCCAACTAGACACATCAGTTAGCCTTTTTGCTGAATTCTGGCTGCAAATATTCCGCAAATTGCATTGCCAGGGAGGAACGAATTGTAGGACTTGGATGAGGTCTGTCTCATTTTAGAAAAATAGTAATTCAATATCTAACTGAATTGAACTTTAATTATAGTGTTAACTGAAAAATAACATGGCCATATACCAAGGAAAACGTCAATAAGTGACCAACCAACACATGTTATTTCACAGTCCCAGTTGTAGGATCACCTGAAGTTGTGTATTTATACTCCTATGAATCAAGAGGACCATGAAGTTTCTCCAGCTCAAATTTCATTTGACTGGTTTTAATGGAGGAATGCCTATTTCATACATAAAAGGAACTACAACAGCCAACTTCCTGCCATTAAAGACACAAACACTATTCCCACTGAAGCAACATAGTAATTACAACAGAATACAAATATTTCCTTCTTTCATGGTTTACCAGATTCCTTGAAAATCTGGAATTGTTCCACATTGCCACCTACTGGTAATGTTCTTGTATTACTTTAAATCCCATCTCAGTGTTCTCCACTAGTGAATTTGCCCAACAACTGATTTTAGCATCAAGCATGCATAAAAAACTGAGGCACCAGAAACACCAGTTTTGTAAATATTAATGGGTTTGTTTTTCCTTGACTATCAACGGGATCTAGACAGAAACTGGATTTACTCAACTCTGCAAATAATCACACCTTACAGACACCAGATACTTGCTTATGAACAAAGATCAATTTGTTCCCTCCCCCCCCAAATAGCTTGTTTGTAAAGATCTGAAACTCAAAACACTGTCTGACAGCAAAATAAATCCAAAAGAAGCTGCTCATACCACACCAACAGGAGAATCTCATCACCTCATGAATACAGGAGATCTGATCCTCCCAACCAACCCAAGAAAAAGCATGTAGGTATCAAACTGCTTTATTATTTACGACACAAAGGATACACTCCAATAAACACATAGACAAGGATAATCTTAACAATCACTTTAATATGTTTAAAAGTGTTCCTGTGTATTGGAAATAGTCAGTGTACACCGCATACCTGTCATCCACGTTCAGCTAAAAATGTGCTAAAATTAACTGGTAGCATGAATGCCAAGAGCAAAACAACCATATTAGTCAATTTGGTAAAATCTCCAGAAACTCAAACTGCAATGTGGAGATACAGGTCCACAGCATTGGTACACTACAGTTATTAAAAAGACACTGACATTTAAAACCACAGACACTGCTAGACATTTAATTGTAAATCCATCAACCCAGGAGCAATTCCCTTCAAACCATTCTCAAGTTCAGGTAAAGCAGAGGGGGAGGGAAACAAGGGAAAGCAGATTTCCTAAACACACTCATGGCCTTAGGGAAACCATAACAAAGCAGACTGACCCAGCACTGAAGCCTTTAGCCCACCAGAGTTTGCTACAAGACATTTATACTAGGCATAACCCTGAGGACTGGGATCCCTTTGCTCTCAGTTGGCAAAGGAGGCACGAATGACCTCTACAATTTTGCTGGCACTGATGCCATAGAGATCCAGCAGCTCCTGGGGCTTGCCACTCCGGGGAACACCAGTCACAGCCAGGCGTCGCACCACTGTCCCAGGCTCTCCCTCAAGGGCCGAACACACCGCCTCACCAAGGCCGCCTGGACAGGACGGAGGAAAGGAAAGTATAAAAGGGAGAACCAATGTCCAGAAGCTGGGCGGCTTACTCCAAAAACAGGAGACTACAGTAGGGGTATGAGGCTCACCTTCTGGGTAGTGGTCCTCCACAGTGATGACCCTCCCACCAGTAGCACGAGCACTGCTCACGATGGTGTCTTTATCTAAAGGCTTGATGGTGAATGGGTCAATGACACGTACATTCACACCTGCAAGCCAATAACGTCAAACTGTGAGCATCCTCTAAAGCCATCAAGTCCTTCACATTAGAACTCCCGAGATCATTAATACCATCAGAGTTTGCTAGTTTTTACTCACACAGCTCTTATTTGCTTCAAGTCCATAAGGTGCTAATAAAATTACCATACAAAAGATCCTCATTAACAATCTGATTAATTTGATTGCCCCAAATAAACACCAACTTCTCCCTCAACTTCACAGGCGTACCTTCTTTAGCCAGCTGGTCAGCAGCAGCCAGAGCCTCATGAAGTGTCACACCAGCTCCAATCAGTGTCACCCTGTCGCTTTCTGACTGGCGCACCACCTGGGCACAGAGTGAAGCCATTTGGATTTAATGAACAAAAGAAATCTGAGATTTCACCACACCGTACCCCTTAATCCAAAGGGTCTAACAGAGCCTTGAGAGTTGTTTCCCCCCCACATTAGTACAAGATTTGTGGGGCAGTTCAGATTCTGTACCGAGAATCTCTCTGATCAGATGTCTGTGGTGCAACAATTACAAATAGTTGTCTTCTAAAAAGCAGCACACCTTTTATTCTGTTCTTGCATTATACATGTAGTTGTATTGCAATGGTTAAGCATTTTATCTCTTGCCTTGGCTTGTCCCACTTCGAAGGTCTCCTCTGGGGAATAGATCACTGCAGTGTCAGGGCGACTTGTTCGGATAAAGCATATTCCCTGCAGGAGAAAGCAGAGTGGAAGACTAAGACAGGGAATATATTTAAAAAGACATGCGAACAAGCCGCCGAAGTAGAAACACCACCTCTGAAACAAACATACTTAAAGATGCAAAAAGACATTTCGTAGTTTACCAGCACAAGCATGAGAGGAGAGTGATTGTGTGATTTTGAGTCTTTTACTCCAGGTTGAGTGCCGATTTCTTATTTTATTAAGAAACTGTAAAAGAGATGCTATTTTTTTGCAATAGAGACCTGGCCAACACAGGCAGCAATAAAAAGTTTGACCAAAAAAAAAAAATTCCCAGTCACATTGAAAATTTTGCCAGTTATTAGTATGTCTAAATTCTTAGCATGATCTGAGGTATAGATGCAGATATCCGCAAAGAAAACTGGCTACCTGTATCTCGTTCATTAATTTTGGTTGCTAAACATTCTACAGTTGGTTAAAACATGTAGAGTGGGTGGTCCCAAACCAAAGGAAACAGTACACACTGAAGTTCTAACTGTCTGCCTGCACAAGACGCTGTGATTACTGCGGTGAACATTTTTTTCTTTGCCACAGCATATGAAGTGTCAGGTAAACAACATCTTTGTCATTTTCATTTGAAATACATCCCTGGTTTAAGGAGCTTTATACATGTAGTAGCCCAACTACTACTAAAACTGGCTTGTATGTGATTTCTTAAGGGGAAAGATGTCTGTATACCAAGAAACTCACATTGGCTCATACAGATTTCATCTATGATGCTTATGCTTTGTGTTACAAAGTGACATGCCTGACTGGTCTGCAGATTTAGTCACTTGATATTCAGCTCAGTTAGTACACATGGTGTTTTAGAAGTGATAACTTTAAATGTACTGCCTTGCCAAAAACAAGTGCCAAAGCTTTAACACTCATCAAAACATTGCGCATAAGTGCTTTGAGATCATTAAACTGAACAAAGCTTTCGACAGGCATTTGGTTAGGTTTTAAGGGAGCAAAATTACTGTGCTAAGAATAAACACTGGGCTGCCATGCTCCCCACAAGACCCTCAAGGTTTCACCTTTGTGTTTGCAGCAAGCTCCACTGCCCTCTCTGTGGAAACGCCATCACTGGGATAGAAGACAGTGCAGTTGGGAATGGCTCTGAACATGGCTAGGTCCTCCAGAGCCATCTGGGAAGGGCCATCCTCACCTAGGCAATACACAGGACACATCTGCATGGTACTCAAAGGTCATATGTATGACACCAGGCTCTACTAGAGGTATTGTACCTACTAACATTTAGCAAAGAATTCACAAATGCTGATTGACAAGGACCTCACCGATAGAAACACCACAGTGGGAGCCCACCAGGTTGACACTGGATTGAGAGATGGCCGCCATGCGGATGTGATCATAGGCCCGGGACAGGAAGGCAGCGAACGTACTGGCAAAAGGCACTGTACGGTCCCGGGTGGCACAGCCAACGGCCACACTTACCTGAGGGAACACAGAACAGTCAACTCTCTGCAAAAAACTAGCACACAGCCATTCAGGCCACAATTATGTCAAATTATTTTATTTCTTTTTTTAAACAAAGCCAAAACAGTACCTCTAAAAGGAAAACTTTGACATTATTCACCGCTGAATGAATGACAGTAGAGAGGAGACCTTACGAAGGCTGAATTATTCCAGTATCTGTAGTGCTCATGTTCCTTAGTTGACCATTTGATAAAAATGCAATAGCTTAAATTACAGTATCAAAAAAGTTCCAAACTGAATTACTAAAAAGCAAAAACAGTAGAACGGAGTAAAAAATTGATGCCCTTGCTACTACGAAAAGGGCTGAACCAATTTAATTTGATTTCCCTTGCAAATACATTTAACCAGAATGAATTAAACAGTTTACAGCCTGTCAATTTACAGTAGTATATTTCTGCTAAATGACTGGTTGTCTATAAAATGGTAATACATACAGCTTATTGTTAGTAAGAGTGTTCATGGGTTCAAATTCCTGAATAAAATCCATTCCATTCTGAGAAAGGTTACAAAGGTAAATGTGAGAGGAATCATGGTCAGAAGCAAGGCTTAACATTCCCTTGGTCTCACCATGTTCTGCTCAGCAATAAAGCACTCAATGTAACGGTCTGGGTGTGCCTTCTTGAAGAGCTCAGTAAAGGTGGAGTTCTTGGTGTCCCCATCCAAAGCCACCACCCGTGTGCTGCTCTCTCCCAGCCGGGCAAGGGCCACCCCATACGCACGCCGAGTCGAGATCTGAGCGGCACAGGACACATGCATATTTTCTGAGCAATAGACATTCACCACACAGGTTGTCAACAGTCCAGAGTGACACAGCAATCATGTGGTTCACCTTGTCTCCTGGCTTATAGGCTGGTAGGGATGGCAGGTGGATGGGGGAGAAATTGACTGGGGTAGCACACTCAGCAGGCAGCTCAGGAGAGAGGGGCTTATTGGTCTGCATCATGCCCATAAGCTCTGACACATAGCCTTCTGCCCGATCCTTGGGGATGGGCTTGCCATGCCAGTTGTCCTCATTCTCAATTCCTGCACATGAAACAAAATATGTATGAATGCTGATGTTGCAGTACCAAAACATGGCACTGGGGGGGATTTAACACACACACTGCAAGGTGTGTGTTAAAAATCAATAAAATCAAATGTGAAACCCCAGGCGAAGGATGTGGAACTGGTGTGTGTGGCTTGACTGAAAGTGCCCATCACCCCTTACCTTGAAGGCCCTTGCCCTTGAAGGTCTTGGCTACAATGGCAGTGGGCCTGCTCTTGTCCTGCTGAGCCTGCCAGAGAGCCTTGCACAACTCCTCCACATCATGGCCATCAACTACATAGGTGTTCCAGCTACAAAGGTTATGAGTAATACATGATGAGCACTCCATCTTACATGCAGAAGTGGTGTCAACACCCAAAAAAATGATACTGCATTTGCATACCCAAAGGCCTCACAGCGCCGGCGATATGCTTCAGTGTCGTGCTTCAGTGGTGCCGACTCGCTCTGACCCAGCCGGTTCACGTCTATGATGGCCACCAGATTGTCTAGCTGATAGTGGGAAGCAAAGGCCATGGCCTCCCACACAGAGCCCTCGGAGCACTCGCCATCTCCAAGCAGGCAGTACACACGATAGCTACGGTATTGTAGCAGAGAAATTGGTAAATTTGTGATGAGACAATGTCCTGGTTAGGAGCACCGGCTTAGCTTCTGATCAACTGTATGATCGGTAAGTTTCAATGGAAGTATCCTTTAAAGCCCTTACCCCACTCAAGCACTGCTGCCTGATCCACAAGATACTCCATCGTACAATCAGACTATACTGATGCACAATCAATGTCAACATGCAAGAAAACCCTTTAGTGTGTTAGACTCAGCTTTCAGAATTGGACTAACTTTAAAACACACTACTACAGAGGTTTGGGGAAAAAAAAAAAAAAAAAAAAGTTTACCAACTTTGAATTTGCAAGAAAAAAAAAAGGGGGGGGGGGGGGTGTAAAGGTCATTCTTCTAGTCAACCATGCTCACATTTCCTTTATTAAAGAGACTAAATGACAGTGGCACACATGGAGGTTTTGTTGTTGGTCTGTATCAAGCCCATAAGCAGTTAAACACACTGGTGCTGTTAAACACAGTAAACGGCATGCAGCTGTTAAGACTTTCCAAAGGAGAAACACTCTGATATGTAGTGCTCCCTCTACAAAGTAAGTCTACACTGATCACTTTTTTGTAGTGCTGTCAAGAGAGGGCACTGGAAGGACAAGGGGGTCAGAATCTTTTCCCAAGTTATGTGTGTGCAGAGCCCTCACCTGCAGACAGTGTGCTCTGTCACATACACACCTCTGTGTGCCGGAAAAGCATTTTCACTTTGTGTCACTATCCTAGTGGTATAGCCCTGACATTGGTGAGAGCTTCCCCATGAGGCCCACAGAGGTCATTTGGTACTGGTTCAGCGGGCAGCACCACTGCTTCACACCTCCAGGGTTGGGGGTTTGAATCCTGCTCCCACTTTTTGTGGCATATTCCCTGTACTGTACAGGATTCTTCTCAGCTCACATTATTACTCTCGGAGTCCTACTTAGGTGAACTGAGATCCTTAAATTGCCCACAGTGTGTCATTCAGTACATGTACATGCCATGTAATGGACTGGCATCCTTTCAAAAGTGTCCCCACCTCAGTGCTGCTTTGGACAGGCACCAGACTTATCACAACCCTGTAAAAGATAGGTAACTGGAAGGCAGCTAAACTTGAACAATTCTTTTTCAGCCGGACAGAGGTTTTACAAGAGCTAGTAGTCATGTGTTTTTTCCTTGAAAGAACAAATCAGATACCTTCAGTCCATGCACCGGACATGGGAACACTGTTTTGAGACTGCCCATGCACGTCATATTTAGTGGAAGTCAAATTAGGTATACGTTAGGTACAAATGAGAACACAAACCAAGCCCAATATATAATATACTTTTGAGGCATGTGTCCTTTATGGTCATCCATTAAAATTGGTGAAGGGGATTCTTGCTGCTCAAAAACAAAAAAAAAAAAAAAAAAAAAAAAAAAAAAGATTTAATATGAAAAATCCTAAAATACAATAATGCAACAACTCTCTACAGCTCTGAATATTAAATATAAAGCAGAATCAACCACAGAGTGTAATAACGGCCTAGAACATCAGTACTGGCTGCTCCATATGTTGCTTTAGCTCAATTTGCAACTACACTGACTAAATAATGGTTTACACAAAATCATGTCACCAGGAGTTCCAATCTACAGTCAATAGCAACCACCAGTATAAGGGTCATGAAAATCTGGGGGGGGGGGAACCCATGCTAGAAGGCAGTGATGGGTAGAGGGTCATGTCATACCTGGCCTTGTCAAAGTTCTTGCCAGTGTAGGCCATCCCACAGGCAGCCCCCAGACCCTGACCCAGGGAGCCTGTTGCCACATCCACAAAGGGCAGTTTCTACAGGGTACAAGGAAAGACCATCTTGCATGTATAAAGTTATAGTAGACATCAATGTTAACATTTCTACAAAAGTCTGTCAAAAGGTCATAAATAAGTCTACCAAAAGTTGATTACGAACTCAACAACAGAATAACTATGGCCTGCCAGCTGCATACTGACTTTGCCCAACACAGGGCATCACTCACAGGAGTAGGGTGGCCCTCAAGCTCACAGTCCACCTTGCGCAAGTTTAGCAGGTCTGCCTCTTTGAGGAAGCCTGCTTCTGCCCAGGCAGCATACAGGATTGGTGCAGCATGGCCCTGAAAAATGAGGACATCATTGGCCTGATTCCAAGTTTGTTTTCACATCCCCCCCAACAAAGGAACTCTTTCATGGTAAATTGTCAGTTAAATGAAGATTTCTGGGTGATAAGAAAATAGTGTATACATGGTTAAAACTGGATGTTTTGGCTTGGACAGATGAATAGTTGAACATGTACAAAACCTCAAACTACACATGCAACAATGAAGTTTCCAGAAGTGGGACATCCATAGTGCAGCAACCCAAAAAGAGGGACATCATAATGTCCTGCAAAAAGATGGATGGACTTGAACAGCACAAAATGTATTGCCATTGGGAAGCCTGGAGACCCAGACAGAGGACAAGACGTTCTGGAGAAATGCCAGTTACACAGTTGACAGGTGTCAACATTGACTAGATCATAGCTAATTATTATAATCTTTGTATGTGTGTCTCCACAGATAATCTACAGTTTATTAATGTGGCCCTGTAAGTTAACTGCACACAAAGTCTATACCAAGTACAGATTGTTCTTCCCTAGGCTCCATATCAAAAGTAGAGTTGCCTGAGCCACCTTGACATTGATTACTGACCTGCTTGCTCCATCATACACCTGCCTACCCACACCGATTCACACTCACTCTATAGTACATTGTTCTATGCTGTATGAACTTGTACCACCCAGCACCAGCCAGAGGAGGATGGGTTTCCTCCATGAGTCTGGTTTGTCCTACGGTTTCTTTTTTTCCCCCTTGCCACCATCACCCTTACACTCCAGGAAAAATGTAAAAAAAAAAAAAACTTTGGGATAACGCTCCTTGTTGAAAGCACTATATTGTATACATCTCTGAACTGAAGTTGCACTACATGTACCAAGAATACTGACCGTTTTCCCAAAATAACCAATTGGAATTACCTCTCCTTTAAGGTTTCCAGATGTCTTTCCCATTTATTAAAGTAAGCAGTCTTCTCTAAATGAGAAAATTCTCTGGAAACTACATGAAACATCCAGTTCCTGGCTAACCAGACAGCAGGGTACAAATCAAGAAATTCTGATCTACAATGAAATATCACAAAACAGGATAGCCACTACTGGTTTTTATTGATTTTGATAGATTTACACTTCTAACTAGGTTGTGTGTAAATATACATACAAAGGATGCTTAGTTGGAGCTAAACATGGTCCAGAACTACTGTAACACAACATTCTCAGGTGAGCAACAAAGAAAAATTTATTCAAAAGCAACGGAGTCCCACCTTGGACAGGACAAAACGGTCATTACAGGGGTTGCGTGGGTCCATGGGTTTGTAGCGCATGGCGTGGAAGAACAGCACGGACATGATCTCTGCAGCACTGCAGCAAGATGTGGGATGCCTACAGAGAGAGGCAGTCACCATGGAGGTCTTACTATGTACATGAATATGTATCCTGGATGCTCAAATCATAGCCAGGTTTTGGAAAGATTGATTTATAATTACACCGGAGGTTCATAGTCGATCTGGGTTTGTTTACAAAAAAACATATTGCAAACCAGAGAAAGCTGAAAGTGAAATACTTGCTTGGAAACATTCATAACATTGAACAAAATGCTACGGCATTGATTACTGTACTTGATCCAGAGGGTTAGGAAAAAGCAGAGGAGAACTGAAACCAGGCTACATGAGAATACATAAAATTTACATAACACATATGACACTAGCTTCTTTTTGCTACATACAGACCAGAATAACTTCACAGAAAATATT
Source organism: Gymnarchus niloticus (assembly GCA_009936485.2). NCBI lineage: Eukaryota > Metazoa > Chordata > Actinopteri > Osteoglossiformes > Gymnarchidae > Gymnarchus > Gymnarchus niloticus. The sequence continues at coordinate 18,626,754 of JAACJT020000086.1, read as the reverse complement.
TGTTCATTATCTGAAGAGTACCCTGAGCATGCTGAAGTCTAAGATTTCACAACCCCCCCATTAAGTTAACCTAAAACCATGCAACAAGATTACAACAGCAAAGTGATTTCACAAGTACTTTTCCTCATAAGAAACTTACCATTTTTAGTTTGAAGGTAAGCTACTCGAAGCTTAAATTCAAAAATTTGTGTATTAAAAAAAACGATTCCTTCAATCACGTGAAATGTACTTGTGCGGACTTCCTTACTATTCTAGCATGTTTATTCTTTAACAATATAACAATGATTTACAATCTACAGGTTAGTACAGTTTTGCAAAGGGATGCAGCTTCCAAGTAGGGGTGAAGAATGCTGCGAGGGGAAATGCTGCAGTTGAAAAACAAGTTAGAAAATCTAATCAAGTTTAATAGGCAAGATTTCCAAAATTCAGAATCCAAGTTTAATACAATGAACATAAAACTGGTATTAGCATGAGCAAACAGCTGAAAAAAAAAAAAAAAACACAAAAACGTATCCCCGAATGCACTTTAGACTGTACAACGAATGTTTACATCTAATACAGTAACGTGAACAAAAGCAAACGTAGTTTAGTTCAATTGTAGTATAGTAGGACTGCAGCAGCCCACGTGTCTACTTTCTCGCACCGCATTCACCGAAAGATACAAGAAGCTATACCAGGAAATAGACCAGTATTTCTCAACGCGGGGATTCCAGCGCACAAGAGCTGCATGTTTCGTGCTAAAAAGGCCCTTAGTACTTTTCCACACGGTGTGATTAAACACGTGCACTGCTTATCATCTATGGCGGGTAACTGAGTGTGTAGCATCACTGCACAGGACTGTACGTCAGAGAGCTGAAAGTGAACGCTGCTGCACACGGAGTCGACATGTGCCAGGCGCCTGTCACCGCCATGCCAAACTAAACTCTTCCTTGATTAATCATGGACATGTCTAGGTTAAATGCGCCCATAGTCCATCCAGAGCTACTTACAAAGCCAATACGTGTAAAAGCTAAATTCGCCAATGAAGAAACACTACTGCATTTTTAGAAATAACTGGGCCTCTCAGGCGTATCAGTCTGTCATTAGGCCAACCCGATCTCCCAGCCCGTTTTCTTAGAAAGTCACCGCAATAATTATAGGTGTGAAACAGACGTTATATATTTCAATAAACTCACTAGAGTTGCCGATAGAAAAATCAGATTTAATAAATTTAAATAACGAGGTATCCACGTTAATTAATAAATCATGCAATTACTGACTGAGGTCGTTAGCCAGCTAGCATATTTCCATGCCAACATCGGACTTGTACAAATGTACTCACCCAGAGTTGGAAGCACATGTCGCCTTGATGGAGTGAATCCGCAACTTATTCGCCATGTCTTTCAGGCCCTGCAGAGTTTTTTCATCTGGTTTATGATAGCTAGCCATTTTCAAGTTCAAGGCACAGTAGTCCCTCAAATTTCACAGCCTAGATTTGCCCTATCAACAAAGCGATCAGTTTTGAACCCAAAAGGAATGCTGCAGAGTGAGAGTAAGCTGGTCGTTCAATGGGGATTTTATACCAGCTTTATGTGCAGCCCGGCCCTGTTCTCTAAGTGGAGAAATTTCTACATGCTCGGGAGGCGGAGTCACAAATGATCTGCCGAGTCATACCACTTAAAGGAACCGAGACTTATTGGAAATGAAGGGACCCAGATGAAAAACAAACCGGCACACAGGCTGTATTGCGGCGTGTCAAATTCATTCGTAGTCTTCTAAGATAGACAGGTAATGTGACAGGTTTGTGAGCGTAACAATGTGTAAAAGAGCATAAATTAAACACTTGTATGTAGTATTATATTTACAGTATACAAATCTTAATGAATAAGGACCATTATTCGTGTAGCTTTAAAAAAAACCAAACGACACTGTGCCACATTTAATAACAAATGCTGTAGTACGCTTATTAAAATAAAATTCATTTTGCCTACAATTTGTGAGCAAATAATTTTATTGTGGACTTTGCGTATTTTTAAGTAGCTTTTTTTCACAAGACACATGTTGTTTTTAGGCAAATTCACCATGACTGTGTTTGCAGACAAGCCCTCTGGTGATTCGCGTAGGGTTTCTTGGCAGAAAGCCAAAATAAAGTGCAGAATCACTTAAGGTCTAGCGGTGGCAGGAAACCTGACGCAGTTCCAGCAGTCAATCTGTGCCCATACAATAGTTAAAAATCCATAGACATGCACATATATAAAATTTATAAGGGACTAAGGTATTCCTCAGTGACCTGCAAGTATAGATTACTTTAATGAATGGCTAATGTTTTATCTCTCAACCACAGCTATTGGCAGAACTACGTAATCTATCAGAAAAAGCAGTAAGTAAAAAAAGCAAGGCTTAAAACTCAGGACATGGCAAAACTCCTGTCATAAAGGCGTTATGTATTTGGCCTGCAGTTTAGTTTGTGAGCATCTTTGTCTTTTTTCATAACCTAGTCACCTTGATTGTTTTCTGTAGAGATTTATCAATACATTAACACTACCTCAATAACAATGATACCAATTTATAAAATGATCAACCAAGTTTATTCTACTACAAATGCTGTTATAGAGACAGTAGCTTCTAATGTAGCTGCCTCTGTCTAGACCAGATTATAGATTTCTGAAGAGTACTAGACCCCATGGTCTGGATTTAACTCATCTTAAGTAAAATGGTTTTCTATAAGTTAAAGATGGGGTATGCTGTCAAGCAAATGTTTAGCAAAAGGGGAAATAAAAGTCTAACACTAATTTTGTTAAAGAAATATGTGCACATTGTGTATTGAATTGAGGACACTCCCCTTCTATTGCCATCCTGTTGCTGCTCCAAAGATTGGAATTTCCAGTATTCAAGTCAATTTTATTTATATAGCACTTTTAACACACTGTCACAAAGCACTTTACATTGGGCCTGGGCCCACAGTCCCCAGAGAGTAAGCCAGAGGTGACAGTGGCAAGGAAAAACTCCCAAGGTTTTGTCCTCCTGAGGGAGGAACCAAACTCAAAGGGGAAGCCCATCCTCCTCAGGCCAGCACCAGGCAGGACAAATTAACACATTAGAATAGATACAAAACAGCAAGTCTTGTAGTCCGGGGGAAAGCACGGTCTTGCAGGTTGCAGTCCGGTAATCAGAGCAGGCTCGGTGGCTCAGAAGGCAGCAAGCTGATCAAACAGGACAGCTGAAGTGGAGGGAGGGCACTTAGGCCAGCAGACGATATGAAGATCCCTGGAATCCGAGTCTCCAAGGGAAGCACCCCATATGAGGGGGGCACAGGGGAGAGAGAATATGTATGAGCAGAGCAGCGATTCAAGGCGGCAGAATAATGGGTGATAAAAAAAAAAGTTAAGCAGAAACAGCAAGGGCCCCGGCATGACTATATATGGCAGCATAACTATGCGGGAGAGACCAATGGGGACACAGGCATGAGGAATCCTTGTACGCCAGCACTCCAACAACACAGTACATGCGAAGCAGGAGTGACAGCACTGACAGAACAGTTCATGCAGAATCAATGGCACTGATCCCCACCCAGCTCTACACCTTGGCCATAGCCTATAGCTGGGGAGTGAGTAGCTACCTGAGGTCTCTAAGCTAGACTGAAGAGGTTTTCTCAGTCTGGACTTAAAGATGGAGTGAGCCAGATTTCCACACTGCTGCTGGAAGACCATTCCACAGCTGTGGAGCTCTGTAGGAGAACGCTCTGCAGCCTAGCGCAGCTTTGTTCACTCTTGGAACTAATAAGCAACTTGCCTCGAGAGCGAAGCAAACGGGGGGAGGAAGGGACCAAAAGATCGGTCAAGTATTCTGGAGCCAAACCATGCAAGGCCTTATAAGTAAGTAAAAGTATTTTAAAG
>JAACJT020000086.1:18595364-18616857 GCA_009936485.2 Gymnarchus niloticus | reverse complement strand
GGTACTTTGTGACAATGGTCCTAAATTGATATTTATCAGGTTATTAAAGCAGACGCTGTTGTGGAGTGGCCTTCTGCAATTAAACGTGCGGGAAACAGACAGTCTCAATATTATGAACCTCGGGTGACAACTCTAAGGGGCTAGCAGATGGTCGGTTAAGCCGAGTCTGCAGCCTGGACTAACCAGAGCCAAGTCAAGATTTTCCATTAAGACTATTAGCTATGCTTTTCGACAAGAGCCCGGCCCCTAGCCACGTAGGATGAATTCCGTCTCTTCAAAAGTCCAGGCTTGCCCGAAAAAGTCCGCCAGTTGTCTATGAAACCCACATTTATTGGGCACCATTCCGACAGCCAACGATGCAGCGACGATAATCTGCTGTAGATTTCATCGCCACGTCTAGGGGGAATGGGGCCAGAGCACGTTACTGACTCGGACATCGGCTTCGCAAGCGTGCACACCTTTATGAAATTCATGTTCGTGATCTCCGACTGCCTCAACCGGACATCATTAGTGCTGACGTGAATAACAATATGCGAGAACCTACGTTTACCACTAGCCAGCACTTCTAAATTTGCAGTGATGTCGGTCGCCCTGGCCCCTGGAATACAATTGACTATGGTCGTAGGCGTCGCTATATTCACGTTTCGTAAAATAGAATCGCCAATTACCAGAGCTTTTTTAACGGGAGACTCATTGGGTGCTTCACTGAGGGCGGAGAACCTGTTGGAAACGTGAATGGGCGAATGGTGCTGATGAGGGTTTGGTTTGCGACTACGCCGCCGAGTCGTCACCCTTCGCCTTGCTGCGGAAGCTCTAATGCTGGATCAGGGGGAGACAGGCTATCTACCTTGGTCGTATCCGGAGCCGCTAATACTGAATCTATGAAACTCTCACCTTGCTGAATCTCACGTAACGTCCGGATACGCCCCTCTAACTCGTCAATCTTTTCCATCAGTCTAGCGACTAATCTACAGTTCTCACAGGTAAACGTACCAATAACGACAGAAGAATACCTAAACATATTACACTCCACACAAACGACAGACGCCATGGCATTCTTCTTACGTTAGTACAGGTCGAAGTTAAAGTTAAACTTGGTGCAGGACCAACGCGGTAGCTTCCAAATGCCGGCAATCTGGCCAGACAGCAATCCAATCCGGGTCAAAATTCCAAGGTTGCCGTCCAGTGATCAGAGCAGGTTTGGTGGCTCAGAAGGCAGCAAGCAATCAGTGTGGACAGCTGAAGTTGAGGGGGATGTGATAGTCCAGCAGACAATACGACGATCTCTTGAATCCGAATCTCCGAAACAAGTACCCCAAAGAGGGGGGCGCGGGGGAAAGAGAAATTGTATGAGCAGAGCACCAATTTATGGCGGCAGAGTAACTGCAAATAATATAGCAAGAGCCCCGGCATACATATTTATAGCAGTATAACTATGAGGGAGATGTCAATGGGGATACAGGCATGAGGAATTCTTGAACGCCAACAAGACATAATACATGTGAAGCAGGAGTGACAGCACTGACAAAACAGTTCATCCAAAGTCAACGGCACTGATCCCTGTCATAATATTGTGCAGATATTGTACGATGTACTCTCTGACATCAGTGTATTGATAATCTGGGTTAATCCCATGAGAGGTAGCGCGGCACGAGCATGCGCAATAAAGGTCTTTATGCTTCGCTTTATGTTCGTTAAGTAGTCTTATTACATGGTGGCAGCGAAAAAGGAAGACAATCGGAGCTTTATTGGCGAAGGTGGGATGAGTCAAGTGGACATTTTAATCCCGAAGGTGCCGTACTTTGCTCCGCCAGGCAGAGAAAATGGCTAAATTCAATCCTCCTGCTGAATTTGACTTCTCAAAACCGGGTGAGTGGCCGTTATGGAGGGAACGCTTCAATCGATTCGCCACTGCTACAAAACTGAAAAATGAAGATGGTGATGTCCAGGTGAGCTCTTTGCTTGTGGCCCCATTGCATACAGCAGTGACAGTATTTAAAATCCTCACATTAACTGAAGCAGAGAAGACGAATCTACAAAGTGTAATAGCGAAATTAGACGTGTATTTTGAGCCCCAGAAAAATGTGATCCATGAGGGCCATATTTAATCAGTGCATACAGAAGCCTGGGGAGAGCGTGGAAGCCTTTATTTGTGCTCTCTATGACCTTGCTACACACTGTGACTTTGGCAACAAGCAAGAAGAACATATGAGACAAATTGGTCGTGGGCTTAGCTGACAACATGGTGTCCAGAGAGTTACAGATGAAGCCAGACTTAACCTTGACTGATGCTATAAAGACGGCTCAACACGCTGAACAAGTGAAGGAGAACATGAAGGCGCAGATGACTGAGCTAGCAACCCCTGCGTCAAATTCAGTTCAAGAGGCTCACCAGAAGGGGAGCGGCCGAGGGCATGGCCGTGGTCGTGGTGGGACCAAGAGCAGCAGGGACGAGAAGCCTGGTAGGGACTCTAAAGCTAGCTCTGATGTGATTAAGTGCAAGTTCTGTAACTGAGAGCACCCTCTGGATAGAAGACAGTGTCCGGCCCATACTGCCCAGTGTAGGACCTGCATAAAAAAAGGACACTTTGCGGTATGCTGCTCGGAGGGTAGCAATGCAGTCACCAGGGAAGTTGAGGTCCCAGATGTGAGTTGGTCTGACGCAGCCCAGAACTTCTTCATTGGAGCCGTTGAGGCTTTTACAACAGGACAACCTTGGGAGGTAAAGCTGCATGTCATGGGGAGGTTGCTCAAGTTTAAGCTTGACTCAGGAGCTGATGTGACTGTGGTGACAGAAGATACTAACCGGTTGCTCCCTGGACCCCCACAGTTAACGCCCTCTAGTGTGAAATTGTACAGTGTAGGTACTCCGTTGGAGTGTACTGGAACCTTCGAGGCAAAAATTCAACACAAAAAGAAGCTGTATCGTATCCAGGTCTATGTAGTCCCTGGTGCAAGGGCCAACCTGCTGAGCCGTTTCGCTTCTTTGGCTATGGGTTTCCTACAGCTTAACCTGAATGAAGCATCCGTATTTGGGAATCTTGGCCTGGTCTGTTGTGAGCCAATGAAGATAAGGCTCCTCCCAGATGCCCAACCATACAGGGTGAATGTAGCACGCAGAGTTCCTTTGCCACTTCTAGAGCGTGTGCAACGTGAGTTAGCTCGCATGGAACAGCAGGGTGTCATCCGACGTGTGACAGAGCCAACAGAGTGGTGCGCACCAATGGTGCCCGTGGAGAAGCCCAATGGGGATATACACGAGAAGTATGTGTTACCAGTGCTTGATGAGGTGCTACCTCAGCTGGCGGGAGCCAGAGTGTTCTCTACATTAGATGCAGCCAGTGGATTTTGGGCAGTCCCCCTCAACCACGATAGTGCCAAGTTGACCACTTTCATTACACCCTTTGGTTGATTTTGTTTTAATCGACTGCCTTTTGGCATCACTAGTGCACCTGAGATTTTCCAGAGGATTATGAATGAACTTCTACAAGGCCATGAAGGAGTGACCACTTACATGGATGATGTACTGGTGTATAGCTCAACCACGAAAGAACATGATGCTCGCTTGAAGAAGGTATTAGACACTATTAAGGAGTCCGGCTTGAAACTTAACAAGGACAAGTGTAAGTTTCGCCAGCCACACCTTGACTTTCTGGGTCATCATATTAGTGCTAATGGAGTTAGCCCCTCTCAAGAAAAGTGTGCTGCTATCGTGGAGCTGAAAGCACCTACTTCTGTGACTGAGTTTAGATGTGCCTTGGGCATATTCAACTATTTGGGTCATTTTGCAGTGAACTTATCACAAATCTTGTAGCCGCTAAATGACTTGCTGAAGAAGGACTCACTGGGGACTTGGGGTCCAACTCAAGAAGAGGCCTTCAATGAAGCTAAGAAGATGATCGCTTCCGCTCCAGTACTTACCTTCTATGATCCATGCAAGATTGTGGTCATCTCAGCAGATGCCTCCAGCTATGGGCTTGGAGCTGCAATCTTTCATGAAGAAAAGGGACAATTGAGGCCTGTTGCATTTGCATCTTGCAGTCTGACAGATGCAGAGAAGAAATATGCCCAAATTGAAAAAGAATGTCTAGCGTCAGTGTGGGCCTGCGAGAAATTTTGGCCGTACTTCAGTGGCCTTCCTAGCTTTCAACTTTATACAGATCATAAGCCCTTAGTTCCACTCATTATGACATGCAATATTGACAAAGTGCCCATCGGGTGCCAGAGACTGTTGTTACGCATGATGAGGTTTAATCCAATTGCAGTGTATGTCCCTGGCAAGGATCAAGTCGTAGCTGATGCCCTATCCAGAAGTCCAAGTGCTCCAGATGTACAAGGTGATGACAAGGCTGTAATTGAAGAGAATGAGCCACGTGTTTGTTCAGTGACACAGCAATTTCCTGTGAATATGTTGTCCACCATCCGCTTAGCAACGGAAGAGGACGATGAGTTGCAGGACGTCATCCGTATGACATTGCATGGATGGCCAAGGTACCCGAAAGATGCCCCAGAGCATCTCCGGAAGTATCGTGGACTTAGGAGTCACCTGTCAGTTACTGATGGATTACTTCTTTATGATAACAGGATCTACATTCCTGCATGCCTGCGTGAGGACTTAGTGCATGTCATACACCAAGGCGTGAACAAGTGTCGTGAAAGGGTGGCTACCGTCTTCTGGATTGGCATGACCCAGGAGATTAAGGACATGGTGGAGTCCTGTTCTCAATGCAGAAGACACCGTAACAATCAGCGTGCTGAGCCGCTGAAATCAACTCCCCTTCCAGACCTACCATGGCAGTCAGTTGCCACGGACCTTCTCAACTTTGAGGGTCGCCCCTACTTGGTCGTCACAGACCTCTTCTTCCGTTTCTTGGAGTTGGCGTTGTTGCCTAAGACAGACACCAAAAGTGTTCTGGCCTGGATGAAGGATATCTTCGCCAGATGGGGTATACCAGAGAGAGTTCTCTCAGATAATGGGCCCCAGTACTCCTGTAAGGAGTTTGCAGAGTTTGCGAGGGAGTATGGGATCCGCCTTGTGACCTCCAGCCCGCATTACCCTCAAGCTAATGGTGCAGCCGAGCGAGCAGTCCAAGTTGCTAAAACAATTCTTCGTCAACCTGATCCCACTCTTGCTCTTCCCGTGTACAGAGCATCCCCTCACGTCTCTACTGGGTTCAGCCCTGCCCAGTTACTCATGGGTAGGTAGATTCGTACAACTATGCCTACTCTGGGACGTCACTTGGAGCCCAAGTGGCCTGACATGTCGATTGTGCAGTCCCAAGATGCCACATCAAAAGCGCATCAGAAGCTCTACTTTGATGAGCGCCATGGAGCAAGGCCCCTGCCGGAGCTTTCTGTGGACCAACCTGTCTTGGTCAAGACACCCTAAGACAGAGCCTGGGAGAAACCAGCTGTGGTCCAGTCAATGGCAGAAACTCCAAGATCTGCCCTGGTCATGACAGATCAAGGCTCAACACTGCGACATAACTGGAGGCACTTGCAAACCACTGCTCCAAGTCCTCGGAAGCTCAACTACCCAGAGACAGAACAAGCCAAAGATCAAGACTTACCGAAGCTCAATGACTCTGGAGGATCAGACTGTAAGAGCAGTTACTCAAGGTATGGTCGGCTGATCAAACCAGTGGTCAAGATGAACTTAGAGTTAAACTCAGAGAGAGACTAATCTTGTTAACCAAACGTCGAGAAACAGTTGAAATAAGAAACTTTGTAGTCTCAAAAGTTTTTTTGTAAAACCTTTACTAATGAGAATGCATTTACATTGTAATAGTTGCATAACTAATTGAATGTTAAATTCATTGTTCCTTAAAATAGCTGTTCAGTGTTCAAACATAATAGGAGACGTTTATGTTTAGAATTCTATTGAAGTTTAAGTTGCATTGAAGTATCTGCTCAAGAGAGGGAGATGTCATAATATTGTGCAGATATTGTACGATGTACTCTCTGACATCAATGTATTGCTAATCTGGGTTAATCCCATGAGAGGTAGCGCGGCACGAGCATGCGCAATAAAGGTCTCTTTCCGCTTTATGTTCGCTGACTATGAGTAGTCTTATTAAAATCCCGACCCAGCTCTATACCTCAAGCTATAGAACATTACATTCTCTCTAGCACCTTAAACGATACCGCTACCTAAGCATGTGCACGCTTGCGCAGTACCGGGGGTTACATTTTTGATAGACACCTTGTACACATTAACATGGTGGGACTAACACAATACCCATAATCCCAATCCTAAAATGGCGCCGGTCCATGCCGCTACAGTACTTAATTAACTGATCGATTGAATGATTGACTGAAGCAGTTACGTTTACGCGTAAGATTAGAAAATTTCGTGCAATGACCATCATTTTTAACACCACCTTAAATTTATTGCACGATATACTTCCTTATATATCGCAATAGTTGATTGGTCAGTTTGGACTAAAGGGTGGGAACTGTATCAAAACACAGAGATGCAATTGGATTACTATATGCTATTCATATATAGAAGGTTGAGCGTTCAGTGAGTTTGTAATTCATTAAAAAAAAAAAACTGCACGTTGTCCGTAAGTAAAACAGTCCAATTGAATTTTCTTTGTCTAAAGGGTACAACTATTATGTCACACATTTCCTAATATAAATATTATTTTACTGCTCGTGAGTCGTGACGTAAATCTTATACAAGAAACCCTAGAGCCAAGATTCTCATGGAACAGGCGCAGTTCCTGGATTGGTTTAATGCTATATCTTTAATAGACTATGCAGTGTTCGGGGATTTTCTGTATACTAAATTGCGCTTGTTTCTCCATAGCTGGCTAGCAGGAGGTGCCCACCGCTCATAAGGAGGCATTGTCGGAGTTTCGTCTGTAATCATGTCCACATCGATGTTCTCTTGGTCCGACAAGGCACTAGCATTGCTTCGCCGAATGAATAACTTTTATTTGCCAGGTTTGATAGAAAAGCGATAATTCACATAACCACGAACATTACCCTTTAAGTGAAAGATATCATCTTTGTTACATCATTCTTACAACATGCTGACTGCTTCGTTTCTTTATGTTTAGACTCCAGCCTCACCCACTGTCTGCGATTCGTCATTGATGGGAAGCAAGTGGGATGGGTACCTCCTATGGTAGCATCCACGTTGACTCGGTTCCCCGAGGTTTTTACACCACCACAGGTGGATACCGTAGCACTCTGTTCCAGCCTTAATTCGTACAAGAAGAGGTCAGATGCTGTACATGAAGTACTGCAACAGCTGAAGAATGAGGATGCTCTCACCTGTTTGAGAGGATGGAGGAAGGAGGTGATTTCATGAGCTAGCATGAGAATACTGAAACTGGAAAATGTATCTTTTTCTTAGTTTGTGTTTGTTTATCAGAATTACGAAGTAATGCCACGGTTCTGTGAAAGTTCACTGATGTGCATGGAAAGATCAGCTACCAGTAAGTATGTGATTTCTGTTGCTAATCACAATGTAATAATATGTGTGGACTACTCCAGGAAGTGTTTATGCCATCCATCCAACCTTTGAAAACTTATCCTGTACAGGGTTTTTATGGGAAAATAGCCTTTAAGAATTCTAACCCACAAAAAGGTTGCATAGTCTGTATTCATGCCCTTGTATAACACCTCCAATGACCGCCAGAAGTAAACACACCTAGAAATATAACTGGAAGAAGTTATGAGAGGGTTAAAGCAAACATAACAACAGGGACACCTTGCACAACTGACTAAAGCAAAAATCAAAAGCAGCTTTGATCATTGAGCAACTGCCAATGCCAGCACTGCCTACATGTGCTGAGGTAGTACTGCCATAACCTGTGAAGCAACCATAGACAATTGAGGGCATAGGCTGTTGGGGCATGGCCTGTGGACATGCAAAGTGTCACACAGGTTTTTTGGGATATCTTTTGACAAACTACACCTCCAACGTAATTAGTGTTGATTAGAAGGTTGACATAAGCAGTGTTGGATTGATCAGAATGGGCTGAAGCATGTAATACTACCATAGGCCAGAGGGGGGGTAACCACTTTGAGCGTGGCCTGTGGGCACGCCAAATACCATACATGGGATTTTTGGGATAATTATTGACTAGCTGGGTCTGCTGATTACAACGATACCAAATGTGTCCAGATTGGATGAAAATCCTTGGACTAGTATGCAAGAATATATTGGGCAAATTTTGCAAATTTGCCAAAAAACTAGGCGGGAACTGCTGAATTCTGATTGCCTGGCCATGGAATTATGCAAATTGGTAGAGATTTTAAGCATTTTGATTGCTTCGGAACTCCATGGAACCCATGATGTCACAATATCCGTTGGTATGGAGATACTAAAATGGGGGCTGTGGAGCCCCCTTCAGGGGCAACGGGCCAATTTTGGACGGCTGAGTAGTGGGTGGGTATATGCAACTTGTGGCCAAATTGGGTGTTGCTGAGACATACAGGCTGGGCTGGGCGTTGCGTTTAAGGGCAAAAAAGTAATAAGAAAAAACCCCAAAACAAATGGTTTCCGCATGGAACATGCTTGAACCCTAATGAACCCTAAATATATACATACTACAGATACCGCGAGAAGCATGTGCAGATGAGGAACGTGACCTAACGTAATATTTTATTACAATGAACTATTCTTCTCCTCAGAACAAAACGTCCCTGTGTATGAAATAGTATGGCAACTACAGATACAAAACCCAGTGTTGTCCTCGTTCTCATCAAAGCTCTTGTTCTTGATATAACTTGTTTGGTTCATTTAAGTATAGTTCAGTACTACCCTGGCTTCCTCCTTATTACACATAACCCTTTGCTCAATCCCAGGGTTTATTGCTTTTACATTTTTCCACTTTCCAAATTAGAGGTTTTACCATTTACATTTCTACAGGGTCATTTAGAAACCTGGAGCCTATACCAGGCAGCCTAGACCAGAGGCTGCTAGTGTATTAAGGCACACCCGCACACAACCACGTATCATAGACAGTTTTGAATACCAGTCTGACTAGCTACATGTCTTTGGGCTTTACGAGGAAACTGACATGACTTGGAAAGAATATGTAAACTTCACAAGCGAAATATAGGTTGGATTTAAAAACCTGTCTTGGTGCTATATGCAGTAGTGCTACCTTCTAAGCCTCCAGTATTAATAAAATACTGTAGCGTTTCTACACTCCATGGTGTACTCAGAGGCTTGGACACAGTGCTCACAAAAGGCTGCTTTAATAATCACCAACCCAACCAACCACACACACACTGTACAACCTGGGGGTTAGCCTCGCTAGCCCTCAAACACAAACCATGGTGACATTAATACATGACATTTACACAAACATACAATATACTACAACACATCACAATACAGAGCAATACAACGCAACAATACACAATGCTATTTTCCACACATATATTTAGTGCTAATTACACTATTTACATTTGGCACTGTGCCAGGGAATCCGAGCCACTATATGTAAATATAAATATTTATATAATGAATATTGGTTGATTAATAGCTTAATGTGTTGGTTTGTGTGTCCAGGTCTATTTGGAGTGAAAAGGTATGGAGTTCATGTGAATGGATACGTGAAGGATGACAATGGGAAAATCTGTATGTGGCTGTCACGGCGATCTCCTATGAAACAGACCTACCCAGGGAAACTTGACAATTTGGTGATTACATGATTTGCCACTGTTTTATAACTTTGGTGTGATATAAAGTAAAATTCAATGTATATATTGTATATGTATATACAGTGAATTCAGACCACTTCCATGTCCCCACACATAATCTAATATGGATTGTTTATTTTTAAATCCCACATCTGTATACAGTACATCATAGGTAAGAAGGTAAAACCAGTCTATATTATTCTTTGCAAATATTTCAGCTTTTTTATTTTTAATATATCGCACGTACAAATGTCGCATACCTGTTACCCTGCCTTATGTTACTTTGGTGGCCCCAATGGGTCCCCGCTTGGTAATTCTGTTGCAGCATGGTGAGACAGGAACAGGACACATAAGAACAGGACAGAACTGTGCTAGGGATGGTATTGGTCACAGGAACAACGAGGAACAGCTCTGGGAGCCCATGTATGTTCCAGTGTATCATGTCTCTGCATGCTGCAAAAGAATGGCCAAACGGGTCCATCAGGGCAGCCTAGGTAAAATAGGACAGGGTAACCAGGTGCAGAGCAAGGTTACCAGGCACCAGAGGAGAAGCAGGATGACAGGAAACACGTGTGACATCCTAAGTATTTAGACCATTACTGAGTATTTTGTTGAAGCACCTTAATGTAGAGAAGCATGGGAAAAAATCCCCAAATCCAGATTTGCCAAGCTTGTAGCATCATATCCAAGAAAACTTGCAGCTGTTTTTGGTTATAGAAATGAGTTAATCCAAATTAGAGTGTGGCTGTTGTGTAACAAAATGTGTAAAAAATGAAGGAATCTCGGAGTACTTTCTGAATGTACTGTATGACATAATTTATTTAATCCCTGTTGTGATGTCCATCACAGTGACACATTTTGAGCAAGAATTTCTTGTACGTCTCTGCCTTTGTCTAATCATAGCTTAATTAAAAGGTATTGATTGCACAAAGCATTCATTTTCTTCTATATGCAAGTTGTGTTTGGTGTGGATAGTGATTATTTTTGACATAGAATTACTGTACAGAATTTAGGAGACAATTTTATTGAACAGAAATGTAAATATTATTTGCACTACTATTTTGAGGGAAAATTTTCATGTCATACTTTGATTTGTTCTAGAATGTATATGTAGACATTAGTTTATATCTGATTTGCTTCAACAGAGGAAGCAGGAGTTGAAGTGAATAATTGTTTCTCAAGTGATTCCTATTCCAGTACTATTCATTTAATATTAATTTAGTGATCTATCTAACCAGGTGGCTGGTGGTTTGGCTGCAGGAAACACTGTTAGACAAACCCTACTGAAAGAATGTGCAGAAGAGGCATGCATCCCAGCCTACCTTGCTAAGTCAGCTTGTCCTGTCAGCACTGTGAGGTGAATATCTCCCCAGATACGTTGTATGCAATCTTAAGTGATATGTGGTTAGTATTTTTGTAATGTGCTGTATGTCTTGAAGCTATACATACGAAGATCATGAGGGAATTTTTCCAGAGAGCCAGTTTGTGTTTGACCTGAAGTTGCCTCATGATTTCAAGCCTCAGACTGGGGATGGAGAGACTGAAGAATTCTATCGCTGGCCTCTACATAAAGTGAGACATACATTAAGTGTTGTCAATACTGCATGTCGTACAACGATTAAATGTGGAGTACAGCATATTTAAAATGAAGCATGTTATATTTAGGTAAAAGAGTTGTTGGTCAGTGATGACTTCAAACCCAATAGTGCCATGGTGGTTTTGGACTTCCTCATCAGACACTCCTACATAGAGCCGGACTCAGGTCAGTACCAGGACAGTGTGGTGTACTCATGCATATGCCCTAATGATGGGCAGCAGCAGTATGGCCACTTTCATTATGTTTGTGTGTATTGAGGAGGAGGGATGACTGCTTGAGACAATCTTCACTTGTGGTAGTACTTGAGCCTGTTTGCATTGCACAAAGCATGAGGAAGTTCAGTCACATATCCTTTAAATATTGATATTGTGGTGCATATTTTTAAAAAGAACAATACTTTTAATTAATGGAACTTTAGAAGTATGATTAAAAAACCTCATAAATGTTAAATTTGGGCCATTTAGGTCATCAAACAGATGAGAAAGAAGTGAACTACTCTTTGTATTTCAGAGCCCTTTTACCAGGAGTTTGTGACTGGACTGCACAGGTCCCTGTAAAGCTGCATCAGAGAGACTACTCACAGAGGAATCTGAACTAAGGGCATATAGCCAGAATAATTGTTTTGACCCAACAGGATAAACTTTTTGGGCAGTTGGCTCCTCAGAAACTAAAGATTCTAGCTTTCTACATCTAGACATGTCTATGATTTCTATGATCTTCACAATTGAAATATTAGAAAATCTGGTGTTACGTTCCAATTGAATTGAATATTTCCATGGTGGTGGAAAAAAATGGTGTTTCCATTTTTTTTTTTTTAGACAAATCATTGATTTCATTATCTGATGTACTGTTCCAGAAGTGTTATTTGGATTGGGTCAGTCAGTCATGATGCAGGGAGCAGAGTGTCATATTACAAATGAACATTTAGTTGGTTAGTTAAATAAAGCAATTCCATATAGAACAATTACTGGAGCTGAAGAGGCTATTTGATGTACACCTATCTCCCTGGATCTTTGCAAAATGTGGAGTTGCCATGAAACGAGAGTTCAGAGTCTAGAATTATTTAAGTGATTAAGACAAAGGGAGCAGGACTAAATATGATGGTTGATCTTTGAGGATCATATATAACAGAACAGCTAATTTTGGTACCCCTGTTCAGACACTGCCATGGTGCGCAGTATAGATTCAGGAGCCACACTGTTTAAAATCTGAATAAAGAGGTTTACATGTGCCATGCCTGGATTTTGCCAAGAGTCTTCCCTCTAGGCGGGTACAATTATGTAATAATATCACTGGAAGGAGGTCTTATTTTCAAATGACTTGTTAGAAATATGCAATTTCATGCAGATTCCATTTACCATATAAACATTTCCTACTTTAGATCAAAGTATAGCCATTTAGCTATAACATGCTTGTTTTGGTGAGCTATGTTGCAGCGCCTAATGAAAAACCCAGTCTCTGGAACTAACATCTCATTCCAAATCCACATGAAAATGACACTTCCATGTAGCATTAAAAGTCTGACTCCTAAAAACTCATGCATGAGCAGCAATACACAGGACAAAATGGCAGAATGACTGTTACCCTAAAAACATTTTATTTTTCAAAGTACATTGAAAAGCAGACTGAGGAAATTCCAAGATGCGTGTGTACAAAAGGTTATTTGCTCCAAGATCTCATTTCATTGTTTCTTTCAATTAAATGCTAAAATCCTTAAGTTACTCATTTAATAGTTTAACATTTAGTTGTATCTCCATCGTTTTATACATTTACTTTTTAAAATTTAAAGTTCTAGATTTTGCAAAAGAGGCATAACTGATACAAAGACAAGCCAGCAGAATTTCACACAGGGTTAAATATACAGTACAAGAGCAAATAAAGGGGGAGAAAGACAAATAGGAGGGGGGAGATGGAGAAGGATGGAGGAAGTAGCACATTTTCTTTTATACAAGGGAGAGTGAGACAACTGCTCATTACAAACTCGACTCCCACACCTCCCGGAATTATAAGCCTGACATGCAGGCAAAATAATAATCAGAAAGAGAAGACTATTTTCAAAACCTCATAACCAAATGCAAATTCCTGGTCCTTTCAAAATCCTGCCAGTTAGTCTTGCCCACCTTAAGTGTTTGATATTCAAATTTACAACAAAATCCATCACAATGTCCAGAATACCACACAAACCAAGTTGCTCAAGTAGTAGTTTAACCTACAATATATAAACCACTGACAATTAAGTAGGATGGTTTATGTAATTGTCATAAAATTTTATATGCAAAGAAATTAAAATGTAGATTAATATAATTCAGAAATTGCTGGTTGCTTCAACTGAAATTTGTTAGAAGTTTGATTCCATTTTCAGTTGGTGGCCTAAATTTTAGATAACTGGTGGAGGACATGGAGAAATTAGGAGGTGGACTATTCTAGAAGTTGATAGGTCTGCTTGCCTTGACACACAGTCACAGAGAAACTGACAAACTAAAACAATGACGTACAAATAGGCAAACTGTATCCCTGTCACTGTGGCAAATGTGGGGACATGCCTGGCAATAAATGCACTGCTCTGCCAACACTGAACACCCAACTAGAGTTATGGTCATTTTTACACAAAAAAAAAAAAAAAAAAAAACAAAACAATTACCTTTCAGAGGTTATCAGGGAGTGTCTGAGGTTTATGAATCAAAAAGTGAACTTCAGAAATCTGTCTAAGCACCACCATAGTCCAGCATGAGTCTGCCTCTTGACACAATGTACTTCAGATCTTTTTCTGTAGTCTGAGACCAATTTAGTTGTATCAGTACAAAGCTACAATCAAATATAATGAGCAATAAGGTCTTTTCTAAAAGATGACTGCAGTGATCTTTTAGAATCTTGGCCATGAAAATGCTGCCTCCCTTTGCAATAAGAGCTTATCCCGCCATGAGAGTCCCTTCTCCTTTGAGCAGGTTTGATAGCATTTCTCTCCATTTTTCTCCTAACCCTATCAAACCTTCTGCCCCAGGAGACCACCGCCTCCTCTCCCCACCCCTCCCAATTCTCCTTGGCCTGGTTAGATTCCCCCTACTCTCCACACCTCTCCCTTCTATCTCTGGGTCCTCTATAGCAAGAGGCAAGCATTCTTCTTGCCACGTTTCTTGGCTTGCAATGCCGCCCGGGTAGCCATCTCAAACACCTCTCTCACGCCATCCTTCGTCTTGGCTGAGCACTCCAAGTAACCAAAAGCATTGATGCGGTTTGCCATGTCCCGTCCCTCCTCTGGTTTTACTGGCTCCTGTATAGGGCAAGAGTAACAGAAAATGATTTAATGTAACACATTATAAATAGACATTGGTGGGTTTTTTTTTTTTTTTGTTTTTTTTTTAAACACCGGAGGATTTCAAATATCAGGTATTACAAGACATCTGGTGACCCCCGTTACCAAATACATGGGTAGAAGAATGTACTTTGTGAATAAGCAGCAAGAATGAAGGTTGCACTTTGTGTACACAGACCTATTGTAAAGCATTGCAAAACTTGTCCAAAGATTGCTGTCCTCTAAGTTACAGTAAAAATGACCTATGAAGCTGGCGTTAGGAAATCAATTTTGTTTTATAATAGAAGAAACATTAATACTGGAACCCCAAATGTACAGAAGTTACAAAGGGTACATATGCAGAATTATGGACAGTTACATTCTTGGAATAAAGCCCCGTATCATGAGGTAATTCAACAAGTGCAGCTCTGTGAAGATGAGAACATCCTGCAGCATGGGCACATCACAACTTGTGCCGCCACATACCTGCTTCATCTTAGCCAGCTCCCTACGCGTGTGCTCATCATTTCTCAGGTCTTTCTTATTGCCCACAAGGATGATAGGGACGTTTGGGCAAAAGTGTTTCACCTCAGGGGTCCACTTTTCTGGGATGTTTTCTATTGCAGAATGTATGGTGTTACTTGAAGACCACCATGCTACTGGCACACATACATCATAGCCCACATGGACAGTTAATCTCAATACCGTCAGCTACGTTTGATCCTGCAGAATGATTACATCTACCTGGTCCTTGACTACAACAAAGTGTGCTGGTTTGCACTTAAATTAAGCTCTTAATTGCTTTCTTAATTATTCTGACTGCAATTAATCTTGTCTGGTGTTTAATTCACCACATAGGCACTAATTAAAATGTATCCTATAATTCAACATCTGCACCACCTTGCCTTTAAAGTGAACCCCTGAACACTTTATGTTGCAGCCACTGTACAGTCTTACCCAAACTGTCAGGACTGTCTATGGAGAAACACATGAGGATGACATCGGTATCAGGGTAAGACAGGGGTCGAAGTCTGTCATAGTCCTCCTGTCCAGCTGTATCCCAAAGGGCAAGTTCCACCTGGGAAAAAAAAAATAAATAAAAGGCAAAAGGAAATTACACTACCAACTTTTGGTTCTCCTTTGAAACACTCAATATTTTAATTACCCAACAAAAGTCAATATTTTAAATACCAAATACACCTACATTTCTAAAGCACTTGTGAATCAGACTGGTAAAATCCTTATGAATTAGCTTCTGCTGAAACGATTACATTCATTGTGTACCAGATAACTAAATTACCCTGATTATGCATCTGCTGTTTCAAAAGGTCATCTGTCATACTAGTTAAATAGCACCATGGCCACAACCACATCTGAGTCAATGTATTCCATCAAATGTCCAAAACAGCACAATGTAAATATTTGATTTACATTCACACAAAGCACTTATTCAGCTCTGAGCTCAAACTAACTGAAGATACGAAGCTGAAGTGACAGGGTTCATTGCTGATGGGCTTCTGTAAACCAATTATTAGCATACACTAGAAGAGAAGAAGAATTCCTACATCTGAATCATTTCAATACCTTGTAAGCTACTGGATGAACAATTTATTCATTTTTAAACACAGTAATATCTTCCACCTTGCAAAGAAGAAACCGTACAAGGAATATGACAAGCAGATAAAAACATTTAAGCACAAATCACCCTAGAATCCTTATCACAATATGATCTTACTTTTGAAGATACTACTTAATGTGGACATCACTCATGCAGCTGATTAAAAGCTGTGTGCATTGTCCAATATTACTAAGGTGACCAAAATAACTGGTTGCAATGGAATAGAAGTGGTTAAAGATGAAGGTGGCAAATGTGGACACTGTAAAACAATCCAACAATAACACAGGGGTGGCAAACTTTAATCCTCACAAACCATACAGTGTGCAGGGCTTTATCCCAGCTAAGCTCTTCAGCTTTTGCCTAACCATCAAGGCTTTTGATCTGTATTAAACTACAATGGTTGCGGAAATATGAATGGAATCTTTTAGGGGGCTCCAATACATTCATCCATCTCCTAACCACTTACTCCGGTAAGGGTCAAGGATTGGCCTGAAACCTGTACAGTCCATTTACAGGGCGCACACAAACACATTCAATATGGGCAATTTAAAGACTCCAATTAGCCTACTTGCATGCTTTTGGACTGCAGGAGGAAATAAGCTAGACAGGAAGAACATGCAAACTCCACACACTGAAACAAGATTCAAACCCCCAACACTGGAGGTGTGAAGCAACAGTTCAGTGCCATCACGCTCTCCTACTACACAATATCACAAAATTTACAATGTCCCTGCTCAGCTTGCAGAAGCTGTTGACAGAACAGAAACTTGTATATTTTCAGTGCTCACCTGTTTACTATCCACCTCAATGTCAGCGACATAGTTCTCAAATACGGTGGGAACATACACTTCAGGGAACTGGTCCTTGCTGAAGACTATGAGCAGACAGGTCTTCCCACATGCTCCATCCCCAACGATCACCAGCTTTTTACGGATGGCTGCCATCTGGAATTACAGCAAGGCACCGCCATGAGAGAGTGTAACACAGGTCAAATTAAAGAATTCAACTGACAGCAGCAGTAAATCCTACTTCAGTCACTATTGTTAACCTCCTGCAAAAAGGATTATTCATCCAGCTACACAAGTAAATGGGGTGTCACAACAGAAACAAGGATGGCCACCCCACCGCAACACCTTCACAACATATAAAAATGAATAATGAAGTTTAAAAAAAACAGTGAATCACATGGTAAACAAATTGTCATCTAGTGAAATACAGGCAGCACAAAATGAAATAACTGACCAATTGTATAAGTTCGGGTACACTGGAATTCTTTAGTTTTTGCACATCCCATCTTACTCTCCATGAGACACACGGACTCAGAGACAGGTAAGAGTGAAACTTGGGATCAGAATGCAGGCTCATCCATTTATGACATGGCCCTTGTGCCATTTCTGAGAAAAAGGGCCCTACTCAGGTGCACAACAGTAATAAGATCAATCTGTCAGCCAAGGGATTTGAACAAGCAACCGTCCAGATGCAGGCACTCTGCTAACCCACAGAACTCTACACCACCCATTTGATCTATTTAGATTAAATTCCACTTTTACTCAAATTGAGAAAACAGAGTGTGTGCAAAGTTATGACAGTCATTTACCAAAAACTGTATTGCCACAGAAAAGTAACCACAAATTATAATATTTTTTCCAAGAACACAATAAATGTATGTGGGACAGTGTGCGGCTCTGCAGGTTATGTGCCTGTACCCATGAATGGATGGTTGCTGCTTCAAATCCTACAACTGACAAAAAGTGCCTATATCACCGTTGAGCTCTTAACCCCAAAGAATTGCTTCAGGGATGTCAGCTAAATGGCTGACCCTGCACTGTGACTCCAAGCTTTCGCTCACCTGTAACTGTGCAAAAAGACACATTCCAATGTACTGTGCAAAACACTCCAAATAACGTCATATCACTTATGCATATTATATAGATCTAAAATTTGACAGCAAAAGAACCACGACGCATGTGTAGAAACGCTATAAATTAGTGGTTCTCAACCCAGTCTTCAAATCAGTCCAAATTTTCTATTTCACCACCTACACACCTGAACTAACTTGTCATTTGATAGTGTCCTTGATTACCTGGCTTAGATGGGCAGGTGGTGGACTAAAAAATGTGGACTGGCTGGTGGGAAGGGCTGAGGACTGGGTTCAAAACCACTGCTATAAATAGTTTCAGTACAATATTTGCTTGAATTAATTTACATTCATTCTTAATTGGGACAAGTCATTATTCTGAGGATTTCATAAGGCAGTGTCTCCCAAACTTCTTTCTCTCACGGCACACTATTTACTATGAAAAGTCTCATGGCACACTAACATGACATTAAGCATACACAAGTCAAGGTGGACGCAATCGCAACAGGCTCTCCGAGGATTGACCAATAAAGACGGTGTCAGATGGATGAAAGTGCAACAGTTTATTTTTTATTAGAATAGTGTAGTTTAGAAATAATGACATGAAATTTAAATTATTAATGCAAACAAAAAAATGGAATATGGATTTTTCCTGTGGCACACCTGGGCAGCTCTCATGGCACACCAGTCTGCCACGGCACACTGTTTGGGAAACAGTCATAAGGGACACCACATATAGTAAACATTGAAAGTGTACATTTCTAACAGCCCATTAGTTATGTTTTTATATTCTATCCATATTGCATTCTCTTAAAAAATTTTGCTAAGAACAATAGTTTTCATGGACACCCCCCTTGACTTGATAAGCAATGAAAGCCAGCTGTCACAGAATGCATTGCAAGCTCCATAAATGTATTTTAGTATTCACATAACTTACCCTTCCTGTACCTATCTGAAAAGCCTGTTCAAAAATCTGGTCACCTAGCAACTAGAGTTAACCAATTCCTATACCTTCAGCTGAAAATGGCCTCCATGTAAGTTTAACGATAATGTTATATTCCACTACCACTTTAAAATGACCGGTCATCCACAACTCATAGCAATAGATGCAGCTTTACACGATGCAATTAAAAATTCAGCCTAATACTGAAATTGAAAACTTACAGTAGGGATGTGTGCTTTGTACAGTAGGCTTTTCAGCACCTAAAAATATAATGCAAGACCTGGCTTCCTATGAAAAGCCAGGTCAACGCTCACTATTACAAAGCACAACAAAACATTTTAAAACATTTTACATTTGTCTACTCCAACCGCAGCTATGGGAGCACGTTTAACATGTGCCAAATAAAAAATTATTTTCAAATGATCCATAATGTTAGTCTACGACGTAAAATGCCACTTATGTTGATGAGCCCCCGCGATGCTCTCGAATAGCAGCAGATAGGAACCTCAGCGGGGTTTCCCAACAACAAAGCATTACATGCTGTTGTAGTAAATGGACTATTAAATCAGGAGTACAGTGACAAATGTGAAATAAAAAATTGGCCTTTAACCACGTCCATCCGAACTTGGAAATGGTTTCTTTTTGACAAAGGGTTATAAGCTAACGCCTATCCCCGACTGAGTAATAACCGGACTGATGGCAAATAAAGAGCTCGATAAATATGCGTTTAAATCACGGCTTTAATGCTCTCAATTTTGAGTATGCGAACAATATAATTTTAAAACAGTGGTTCCCAGACAACTATTCATTATTATATCGGGAAACATTTTTTAAGCTCGTTTTTCCCGCTTTATGGCGAAAATTACGAAGCCAAGGAGCTAACTGGTAACACGGCTAGCTCTGTATGCGGAAGTCAGGCCTGACCGGAAAATAACGACCATCGTAACTAAATCGTTGATTTTTACTCATGTACATCCAAGAAAATTACGTTCATTCTTCGCCGTAGTTATCTGTCTGCTTTGTTTCCGATTTTTATTTAGCGTGTTCTTTTCCGGAATTAAAACAATGGTGTGCAACCCTACGGTGTGTAGGGCCCACGCAGCGCGCCGCACCCAAAAAAAAGTGCCTCAGCCGCTTTACCCCGCAGTGAGCTCAAAGGCTACATTTTAGATTAAAAAATAAGGGTTCTTAATGGTACCTCATCACGTATGTTACCGTCGGAAAAAACAACAATATTAAACAATATTAGAATGAACTAATTAACCCATTTGCCAGCCAGTTAGGAAAGATTCGAGCCAATATTATTTAATGTGGGTATGTAGGCACCTAGCCAGGCCGGCTTGTTCGTAAGGTTCAACTAGGTACAAGTGCGATTAACATCTAATCGGACTGGCCAGTTTCTTTTACTTTAATAAAGGAATACCTTAAGGAACTACAGGCGACACAAAACAAGCTCCTTCTGTTAGTCAGATAGCTAACATTGTTCATATGCTAACCAGAGTAAGAACCGTACGATGGATATTTATCCTCTGAAAAACGTAGTTGTCTTTCTAGTCACTAAGGTGGTCTACTGACCAGGACTTACGAAGGTGTACCTTGCGACCTTGTTACTAGCAAACCGCCAGGATTTAAAATGTGTGTATATACACGCAGATATTACATTTTAATTTGTATATGAAGGTATCGCCGTAAAGAGATCAAAATAACTATTTCATGGCCGACATAATGTTTGAAACTGACCAAGTTAGATAAGTAAACAGCACAGCCTAAGACTCGAGGCCAAACAAGCCGACACCCAATGACACACGCCTGATAGATGCATCTCTCTCATTTATCTAATAGTCATCAACTCAGGACCACTTTAGCTCTTTTTGCATTCAGATGAAACTCGAGAAAATGTTCTTTCATGATGTAATAGTGTTACTAGGAGCCACTGAACAAGAAGCTTTTTATTCACTTGTTGTTCATTTCCGTCATTAGAGAGCTAGCTAACTGGCCAGTTTACGCCAAGTTAATCTTGTCGACTCCATGTCTTAATTTCGCAGTGTTTAAACAATGCTTTCAAAATGAAGACTTATTAAGCCATATCCGGATGCATCACGGTTAAATATATTGTTGAAAAGTAACAAAATTAGACTCGTTTACCGTTTCTAACTCGAGTGTCTTCGCTCTCCTTTCTTTTCCTGTCTGACCCTGAAGCTCCTCCCCCTCAGCACTGCCACGCCGATAACGCCAGGCGACTCCACTGCAATCTAACCAGTAACAGTCTTGCGTGGTATGATTAACAGCTAGATAAGCCAATCATAAGAGGAATTGCACCATTTTAATCCATTCTCACAAACACAATTATGTAGGGGAGAAGTGCGGCGGCAGTGTTGCTATGGGTTTTTTGGATGAACGAGTTTACGCTTTTTCTTTCCCCAAATCATTTCCGAATTCAGAAAAGTTGTTGTTTAGTCACGCAGTCGTGTCCGACTCTTCGCGACTCCATGGACCACAGCACGCCAGGCTACCCTGTCCTC
>JAACJT020000086.1:18574984-18588518 GCA_009936485.2 Gymnarchus niloticus | reverse complement strand
GGCGGCCTGGCGTGCTGTGGTCCATGGAGTCGCGAAGAGTCGGACACGACTGCGTGACTAAACAACAACAACAAAATCTCTGATTACATGAATGAAAATGCAGCCTGTGTTATTGGCCCTAAAACACACTAGAAAACCCATTTAAGGTAATTTTGTCACACTAAAGTGAAACGTGCTTACAACATGTAGGTGGACAAGCGTGGGGGTCTATTGAAAACCACACAAAATCCACTGCTTAACTGTTAAACTCACAAATAGGTAATAATCATGCATAAAGAGATAATTAGTAACCTGATGTGCATGAAAAATGGAAGAGCAGGAAAAGGGCATCGGATGCAGGACTCCAGAGGTGATGAGGAAAAAAATAGATCATATCGGTCAGACCAGAACACAGAAAAATGAATCAGAACTTTTCAATGCCAAAGTCTATGGCTCGAATCCAATCTTGGATGTGCATATCATTTTCAAGATATTGAGAAATAAGTAAAGTTACTGTACATGATCATATATTAATGCTCTGTTTAAAAGTAAAAAAAAAAAAAATGAAATTACATTTTAATAGTCTGTGTATTGTTTCTAGTCCAAATTATTTAGATATTTGATGGCCTGTGTTCATGTTCTTAGTATGGTTTTTACATTCAAGAGTAGATATTGTCTGTTTAAATTACCTAATCAAATGAAAGCTGCATGTAACGTAAAATGGAATTTTCAGTAAGATCCAACCTAAAACAAATATTAAATATCAAGCAGTTTTTCCTGAAACCCCAACACTGGATCATGATGTATCACTTGGGAAAATTAAAACAGAATGTTAGCTAAAACTCACAGAGGCAGTTTTTATAATTAATTTTTATAGAATCAATGAGTAACCTCACAAAGCTGAAACTTAAATGAAGTTTAGCAGAAGCTTAATTAGACACAGGGCCACCCTGATTGTGGGCGTTGTCTATATTGTAATTGTCTTCACTGCCAATTCCCACTTCTCTATGTTTGAGCTGAACAGTGGTCACATCCTTGGATGCTCTTTACACCATTACATCTTCAACATGTTAATACATGTCTCAGACAGTAAAGATGGAATACTAAACTGTTTTCCAGTTTGGAAGAGAGTCAGTATTTATTCCTGTGGCCAAGGCAGGAAATGGATAAATTCCCTTCCACATATGGTCCTGGAAGTTCCCCTCCCTCCCTATAACCTCATAGGGGACTTATTATTCCACATGGAGGTGAAAGGTTTATGATCACCAGTTCCAGGTTCAAATGCCTTTTCTGGAGGGCTATAAGGACATCAGACCCGATGCGATGCCTAATGAACATACATGTGACATACAAGTTCTGTTCTCTTTTCCTGTGCTGTAAGAGGTGTAGGTCCCCTTTTTGCGAGGAAGTCGTATGGTTGACGCTTCACTCTCTTCCCTCCGCTCGAAAGTAATCCAGGAGAACACAGGTTTTATTAAGGATCTTTGCTCAGAATACCAGAGAGGCGAAGTTCACACGACCGTGTGACTCCCTTTCTTGCACGTCGTTTGTATCGCAAGTACGGATCAGAATACAATTGTTTTAGATTGTCTTAGGCATTCTTAGGCGGTCTTGAATGACTTTAAACTGCTAAAGTTATAAAGTTAGGATTCTATCGTCGAGATGACGCGGAATGCGACAATGTTACTCTATATATCATTCACCACTTCACCCAGGTGTTACGGGTTTGAGAATACGCTCAACAATGGTCAACCAAGCGTTCTTAGGCTCCTACAAGAGGTATTAGGTGTTGAGTGGCCTACTAGAGAGAAAACACAATATGGGCCGTGAGATCGTCTGATTCTGTGATCCTCTGTATCCGTTCCCTGGAACTTTGCTGATTTGTACCATTTGCCTGAGCAGATAAGATTTTAAAAAAGGCTGAGAATATACTGATTGACATAGTAAATGTATAATGATGGAAATATGAGCATGATTAAATTAGACAGGGGTTCACTTAAAAGCAGGAATTGGTTGGAACAAAAACCTGCACCCACAGGGGGGCCCCAGGACCAGGAATGAGAACCACTGGTATAAGTATATAGCATTGTTTTGGAAACATGCTAAACATTTTACAAAATGTCTCACAACTCTCAACTCTGCTGCTCAGAAAAACAAGATTGTATGACTACCAATGGGGGAAAAAAAAAAAAAAAAACTATTGTTCAATCTTAACATGAAGTCTTTTCTTTAAATTGCATCTTGACTTTTCTCTCTTTTCTCTTTTTCTCTTTTCTCTTTTTTTCTTTTTTGCTGTAATTCTATTGTGTATGTGAATTTAACACCCATCCATGTCCTGTTTTTAAGAGTTTCAGGTTCTGCGCTGAAATGCTGAAGACACTCTTTCTTTTCAGGAACTCTACCAATGTTGATAAATTTCATCATATGTCTCAACAACTTTTACTTCCTCCACATTCCATTTTCACTTGGATGATGCTTTAGCATCTACAGTGAAACAATGGCAAAGATATTTTCATTTTCCATTAAAGGAAAAAAATCAGGAAATTAGCATAAAATCACCCACCAGTACAACCAACATCCAGATCTTCATTGTGAGACACAGTGGAGTTGAAAAACAATTGCGGCACATCACCAAACATGATCTTCAGGCAGATTATCACTGTGTTTGTCAGGTTCCTCTTCCTCAGAACTTGAGTCGTCAATGGTTTTGAGATGAATTGTTTTCTTTCCAAAACACAAAGAAAATATTATCTGATGAATGAATCAAGATTTAAAACTTTGGACATTGTAGCAATATGTTTGCGAAGTTTAGTGGACAACAACGCTTCCGGTTATTTAACACCACATTCTCTGGCAAACTGCCGTATACAGTTCCTGCCATGGTATGCAGAAAGTGTCCCTGGTTGAGCAAACAAGAAAGGGTTTTCTGTTGGAACACCACACTGATCTCTGAACTTTACCAGGAGTTCCAGAGAATTAGCCAAGGACAGTTTTAAAAGAACAGGAACCTTCCTACCTCGCTTTCCCCTAATCTCAAGACGTGTAAAATGACAGTTTTCTTTCAAAGTTTGACATTCAGATGACAAGCTCTGCTTTATTTCTTGATATAAAGACAAACACATGCATTTTTGAGACCTCACCCTCTATTCTCCAGTTGAAACGGATGATCTGAGTGAGGGTAACCTTGCTTAGTTCAAGATAGCCATTTTGTGAAGGACAAATCTCAAGTAGCCTCTGCATCTCCTCTTGCTTCTTTTCCAGGTATAAGTGCAACAATTTCACATCTTGAGTGAAGGGCAACAACTGAGGTGTGTTCCGCTTTGCTTTTCTTAGTGTAGTTAAGGCACATCAAGAAATACACTCACTCCACTTAGCCCGATGTACCTGAAGGTAACAATGAGCAGATTTAGCTAGGTCATGATCTCCATTAATCGTGGGATTGCTCTCAACAATACTAGCAATTTTCTTAAGAGAATGACCAAGTTTCATAGCCGGTGATGGAAATTTGTGTGAATGTTGTGGAAGATAAAAATTTTGATCCTTCTTTCATACCACAGAAGAAGCAGAGTATTGACACAGAGTGCACGATACATTTCCTTTAACGATTAAGTAAAGAAAAAAAGTTTTGCCCTACTTCCTTTGAGTAGTTCTTAAAATGTTAACACTTACCTCTGTGAAAGTGCATGGAGTTGAGGTCCAGAGACAGTGCATACTGCAAAAAAGAAGTAAAAATGTAACAAAAAGTGACTTAATACATTGTAGAGAAATGCATTTTTACAATTAGCATGAAGATGCCGCAGGAATCTCCCGAAGTCTGTCGAGGAAAGTAATGGAAGCGCAGACATTATAAGGATTATTTGAAACTATGGATGTAGCCTTAAAAATAATAAAATTAGACGGAATGAGACACATGTAACTATTTCAGCTCCACAATTACACCAGTTTAGACTTGCTTGAATGTCTGTTCCTGTTCTCTCAGTCCAGGGCTTTGAGTCAATGATGCTTGCAATTTGTCTGGCAATAAAGAGAAGACAAGGACAGTAATTTTTATCTGTAATTGAATGATCAACCCCATAGCTTGAGAACGCGGCTACACCTGAAACACGTAGTTGAGAACGAGGCTAGCGCGGCGTTTCTTGGTGTCTTGTGATATAAGAACCTCATCCCCATTTTCAGCTGAGCATATTCAGGTCAACTTGCATTTCTGGTCTTTGAAGGTCTTTTGCTGCCTGCTCTGTGCTCTCTCAATATTGCTGAGGACCAGAAAAAAACAGCACTCATAAATCAACACATGCAGAAAGTTATCATGAAGATTTCTGGTGTGTTCTTCATATGTATGAACCTTTTCATTCAGTATTTTCATTTCACTGACTTTGGCATCAGTGCCATCTTCTGGGTCAGCAACACCAAAATCAGTTTCCATGGGAGAGGTATTGATGACTTCTGGTAAGCGAGGATGTTGGTCAAAGAGAAGAAAATAGGGACTGTACTTGGTGGAGTTCTAATAAGGAGTTTGCAATTAGAAGGAAAATAAAGTAGCCAGTCGTAGTTTATCACAAATTCACGCTGTTGCCTGCCTCTCCATTGTAAATTTGTGTATTTAAAGTTAATCATTCACATTCTTAGTGCCTGACATTATAGACACAGTCTTATAAAGGCACAGACCTGCTTGGCAGTGTTAATGCCATACACCACAGCAGGTTGCCAGAGGTCCCAGTCAGTATGATCTTCACTCACGTACTTCCTCAGAGCACACTTGATGGTTTGATTGGTCCGTTTGTCCTGCACACATCACTTTATTTGTGAGTAAGCAGTATACCAATAAGAGATCTGAGTACATAAACCTAGTATGAGTTACCTGGCCATTTGTCTGGGGATGGTATGCACTAGACACAGCATGCTTTATGTTCAACGTTTTAAAAATTTTGTCATTGAGCTGTGGACATACTATTGACAGTAATATTTTCAATATCGTTGCAGACAAAATGTACATAAAGCAATGTGTGAGGTACAAAAAATAAAACCTAGTTCAAAATGTTAACCTCATTGACAAACTCCTTGCTTTGGTCTGTGATAATTTTCCTGACCATGCTGAACATGTTCAATTTAGTGGTAACAGCTGAAAAAACCTCACTTGCAGTCTTTGATTGCAGAGGTTCAGCAACGACCCATTTTGTGTGCAGGTCGGTCATGGTAAAGATATAAATGTTATGGCACGTAGTCTTGGGTAGTGGTCCAATCAAGTCTAAGCCAAGCACTTTCCAGGTTTCTTTCACCTATACAAATATGCTTTTGGTTTATTTACAGAGTTGCAAAGCCTTTTCATTGCAATAACAATCAGCATAATAAACAGCACTTTGATAGAATAAAAAATTGTTCAGTTGGGAGAAATGACAACATTTTACCTTAAAGAGAGAATACAAATGGCACTTAAAATTTTCATAAAATCAAGCAGGCTTATCATACAGTCCATAATAAAAGAAATTCACTAAGAGACTGTACAAATTTCAAGTACAAAGTTGGAAAATGTGTGGTCGTCCCATTAAGCTCACATGCAAATCTAAAACCAAGTGTGTAATGTCAAAAATATATCAACATCTGCTCCAAAACATGATCGTGTCAATACATTACCCAATCTGTCACATCTTTAATCAGTGTAGGCCAGTAACAGCCAGCAATGACCCTGTTTCTTGTGCCTCTAATTCAATTATGGATTCAGTCCCAGGGTTATTGTGGCACTCTATCAAAACAGATCTTTTCTCAGCCTCTGACAGCACAACCAGGCATGTGTAACACCTGCTTGGACCTGTGTAGAAAAGCCTGTTATCTGTAAAGAAGAAAGGGAAAAAAATAATTTAAACAAAAATTTCAGTTCAAAGTAAAACGATGAAAGGGCAAAGCCTAAGGAGTGCTTAGCAAGCTCTCTTGCTGCACTTTGGTGCCCATGCAGAGTGATCACATAACTCAGCACGTTCCTGCCCTGAGGAGGTGGTGTCAGTGCCAACCAATGCCCCTGCAGCACCTTCAAAGGCCCATGTATAGTGTGTCCGAAAACCAGCTCAGCAGGGCTGACATCAGTGGACTCGTGCACTGCATCTAGAATGGTGAATAAAAACAAAGGCATAGCCTCATCCCAATCCTTACCTGCCTTTAAATATGTATGAAACATATACTTAAACGATTGGTGAAATCCTGCTAGGATTTCCTGACATTCTGGGTAATAAGCACTTGATACTTTATGTCGAATGTTTAATTCCTGTACCACTTGAGAAAATAATTTCAATGTGAAGTTTGAACCCTGGTCTGACTGAACATATTTTAGTAGTCCAAAAGTAGTGCAAAAATTGATTAGTGCCTTAACCACAGTTTTCGTTTTCAGAGTACACAAAGGAATGGTAACAAATTGCATCAAAAATCATCACAAAGACGTAATTATTATCTGAATGAGTTTTAGGTAAGGGACCAACATAATCTATCAAAACGTGCTCGAATGGCTCCCCAGTCGCTGGGATGGGGTGCAGGGGTGTAGGTGGAATGGTTTGGTTGGGTTTCCCAACTGACAGGTAGTATGACACGGTCTACAGTAGCGTTTCACACCCATGTTGACAGCGGGCCAAAAGAAGTTCTTCAAAATATGGGCATGTGTTTTACTGACCTTTAGATGATTGGAGTAATGATGGTCATATACCAAGGACAGCACATGACCCCGATACATCTGTGGAACCATGACTTGGAAGACAATGGCTCATTCCTTAGGTGACTTCAGAGGGGACCATTTCCTCATGAGAACCTGGTCGTCAAGGAAATACACTACTGGGTGATTCATCGGATCCGATTTCCTTATGGCTGAATCAAAACATGACTGCAGAGATGCATCAGGTTTCTGTGCAAAGACCAATTCCTCCTTGGTAATGGGGACTTCACAGGGTAGCCCAGAGTCTGAACCACTCAAATCCTTATCCTCCACAGGTTCAGTGGCAGTACATGGAGAAGGAGCAGAAACATCAGGGTCCCTCATAAATGTATCTAACAAATCAATGTCAGCAAACTTATGGGTTTGAACACGAGTCAGCACAGAAGTGAAGAACACAGAGGGGTAATCACAAGCTAAGTTCAGAGATTACCTCGGGTAGAGGAACCATTTTCCCTCCTGCAATATCATTCTCCAAAATAAACGTACCTTCCAAAACTGGTAGTTGGGGCCGAAGAGCCACTTTAACAAATCCCGAAAAATCGTCTGTTCTCAAATAGACATTATGTAGAGGAACCCAGGACATTATCCAATTCAATTCTTTGCACTAAGACATCGCTACTGCAGTAGGATGAGTCAGAAAATGGCAGAACACTTCCCAATACGAAGGATTTAGCAGCACGAGAGTCACGCAGGATTGTCACAGGACACTGTACATCATCTTCACAGAATGAAACAATTCGGGGAAACACAAATAGTTAAAAGGTAGGTTCAATAACCTGAAGTGACGGGTCTATTTCTGTTCCAGCAACTGAGTGAACCTCTTTAGCTGCAGCGCGCCCGTTTTTTTGTTTTTTTTTCAGAGCAGGATAAACAGAGGTGAGATGACCTGGCACATGACAATAGAGGCATTCTCTAGTTTGGAGGAATGGATTGGACAAAGTGGTGTCATCCAAGGGCTTGACAGGTTTTGGAGACATTTTTCTAGGTTGCAGGGTTAGAGCGAAAATAGTCCTGTGAGTTAAGGCAAACTCATCGGCGAGGGTGACACTATTGAGAAAGAAGTCACCTGCAGTTCATTCAAACACACCCCAACACAATCAGGCACACAGTTCTTAAATTCTCATAATATCAGCTCTTTGAGCTGATCGAAATCCAAAACGCCACCAGCCATACACCACTTATCTAAAAGCATTTATTTGTCCCATGTGAACTCCGCATGAGTTTAGCTGGTGGAAACACGGGTATTAATCCAATGTGATGGTTGACATAAAATCCAGAATTTCCACTCTTAAGGAAGTCGGGTGGAACTCAAGGAGATCAAAGGCTAGGATGGGATGCATTGCCCGGTGCACTAGCACCATCATGGGCTGAATAACTGGGCAAAACCGAGGGGTAACTATCGAAGAACTCACTTTTCGCAGAAGAGGCACAAGCTTTTGCTGGCCCATGCTCAGCTTCCATAAGGTTCCTCCTTATTTGCCTCAACTTCTAATGCCCTTAGTGGTAGGAGTTGAGCATTATACTCCTGCTTCATGATCTCAAATTCCAGCTTGTGAGGAGGGTGTCCTCCCTGGATAAACTGGGACCACCGGGATCTATGCGAAACCCTTGGTCCAAGCCATTGTCAGCCTTCGCCACTGCAGACATCCGGATCGGGCAAGGTGCAACACCTGGGGAATCCACTGGCTCTGGTTAGACTCATTATATAAATACTAGCTGTGCATTACAATTTGTAAATATAACCTTTGTGGGGTAAACAGGATATATTGCCTTATTTTGTCTTAGTTAAAAAGGAAAACATACAAGTTGACCAGGGGTATCTGTTGTATGCATTTTTTATCCAGTAAGGCAGATTGCCTCTGTGGACAAGGCCTTCCTCCGAGATTGCCTCTTACTTCAGTGCTATCTCTACCGTGACCTCCGCCTCACCCTCTGTTTCCTACAGCTAAGGTTATTTCTCACAAGCATTCATATTAATGCACTTGTCAAACAGTCGGTGTTCATTGCCTGAAATGTATATTTATGCACTCCAGTCAATTTTGAAGTCGCCTCTTGATCGTTTCAATTTGCTTTACTTTTGTAGTATCTGACTTAATTTCACTCATCATATTAAGCAAACATACTCACAGTGAGTGGAGCGTAAAGCTTTTTTCTAGATGACTTTATAATGAGTTCAGTCGTCAGTCGCTATGCATTTTTCCTTTCATGAAGATTCTTGCGAATGCTACATTATACAAAGCGTTCTGCAAAGTGGAATTCTGGGTAATAGGAATAAGAGTTAACACTGAAGTGTTCTCAAAGCCTTGGTGGTAGCATTCAGCCGATGGGCGGTAACAGTCTTTAGGAAATCAGGAATTTGCACATAAGACTTTTTATGTACGATGAGTCAAACAAGCATGTTCAGTTCCACTTTCGCAAGATGCAGAATCTCTCAATTCAAGTATAATTTATGAAATCCGTTTTATTTTAAAAACTAATAAGTCGTACTTACCTATTACTTCTAACGGCAATTTTGACAAAGGTATGGAACTGCTACACTGTGTTGCTGCCTGCTCTTGAAAATTTCCCACGTTGCTTTTCCTCCAACCAAAATGAACTAAACTACTGGTAAATTTTCATTATATTGGCGTCTTTCTCCTTAGGCATAATGCTGACACACGTGGAATTAAATAGTTCAGCATGTGGTAGATTGCAGTTAGAATGTGACTCCTTTGGAGAGGTGGGTGGAAATGAGAGTTTACTGTAAATGTCAATATTACAATTACTCTTTTCATTCACAGGTATGAAGCAAAATTATAAAGAAACATGAAATATAACATTTGAGAGTGTGTTTGTTAGGCTGGAACACCAAACAGTGTAGCAATCAATGGAGCACAAAAGATCATTAAACATACTTTGTAAAAAAAAAAAAAAACTAATGTGAAATTAACACATTAAAATGAATAAAACATTTATTTATGTTAAGGGTGGTCAGGAGACTGGAATAGAGGTTCTTGCATTGTATAGTAGTGGACAAAAGTCATTATCCTCATTCAGGTCAATACTACATAAGTTTGCACTTTGTTAATAACTATCCAAATATATTTATATCAGTTAAAAAAAGACATATTTTAAAATTTGTACCCTAAAATACTCCATGTCTTATAATACATAATCTATCTATGACTAGAATTAATCTTTTGTTGAATTGAAATCAGCATGAATTCTAATTATTTGCATTGAGTGGCTTGTGAGGATGTCTGAATTCAAGATTCAGCAGCTTGTTATCACGTGCACAGTAAGCAGTCGGTTACACTGTACGACGAAAATCTGAGTCTGCACGTCCTTCCAGTCACCAATAAACTCAAATTAAACAGAATGCATAACAATTCAGGTGTTACTAGTCGACAGACAATAAATATGTCAGCACAGAGCAGTGTAAACATAATGAAAATAATGCAAGTATTACAAAGGAGTGATTAAAAAGACATGAAGAATCCCATCACTGCAACTGGGATCAAGTTTTATTTCAAATGTATTCTATATTATAGATTGGAGTGAGGCCAACAGTGTTTCACCATCACAGCCACCATTTCTACTTCCCTCTGTGGTAACATGTTATGATGTTAACATTCTTCCTTCCCGAAGTAAGTTCTCCCATTACGTATGCCATGTCCAAAATGGATTGTCCTCATTACTATCCTTAGGCTCTGTATTTGAATCTTGCTTTTTCACCTGCCAGGAATAAGTCCACTTGCCTCATTTTTGCCTGTGAACAAGGAAGAGACACTCCTGATATTATCATGAAAATAACCTTGGCAGACTTCTTCAGGGGATGTGACCGTGGGGGTGAGGGAAGGGGATGTTGAACAGAACCATATGAATAGATGGAATGACAATTTTTATTGAGGGCATGAGTAGAACAATCGGTGTGAAATTGGTCATCAAGACCTGTATTACGTTCTGGCTGGAGAAACATAAGAGAAGTCAATTTCTGATTACTGGTCATTAAACGGAGTTGAGTGAATGGCTGGGTCACTTGGATTCACCACCAGTCCAGGATAACCATCCTTCTACCCTTCCTTCAATTTTTACAGACTCATTTCATGTAACCTTGCCAGGCACCATGTGATTAAAACCAATGCATCTTTCCTTCTCCAAAATAAAGCGTTGATTTCTGTGTTTTACCCTAAAATCAGTCAGTCTAAGATCCTTCCAGATACCAAGAAAATTAGTAACATATTTAAAGCATTTACTTGGAAATATTGCCTGAGCATAAATGCATAAAAAATATAATTTTGAGTCAAAATTTCATTGCTTTGGTCCTGAGATACTGTTGGCAAGAAAACTGAGACGGTGTAATGAGCACTAGCAGCTCTTCCTTGCAATGGTGAAATATTCACAGCTTTATGGATATCTGCTGACTAAATTTTCCAATATGTCATGCCTCAGATGTAACATTGAAACTTCTAGTGAAACTACAATGCCGCCATCTGGTGGTGAGTTTTAGTTACTGTCCATTATTTATCCACGACATTCACTTCATTCATGTAGTACGGGGGGTGATTCCTGCCATTAAGAAGCACATTCGTCAGGAATCACCCCCCATACATATAGACGTAGCTAGCACCAAAGATATGTTGATGGGCTAATTTGGAGAAGAAGGAGCATATGGGTACTCAGAGAGATTAGAAATTAGAGAATAGGGCTCTTCCATTTCCACTTATTCAGTCTAGATGATGCTGGAGCCTATTCCATTAGAGCTAGAGGCTGGGACAGAGTCTGGACAGCATACCAGTCCATATGAACACTTAATGGGCAATTCAGAGACCCCAATTAGCTTAACTGAGATCGGACTGCAGAAGGACACCAGAGTCCTTGGAGGAAACCACAATGCAGAGGAAGAACATCCAAAATACACACAGATATAGAACGGAGGCAGGATGTGAACCTCCAGCCCAGGAAGTGTGTGGCAACAGTGCTAATCATTGAGCCACAATTACAGCAGATATGCTATGTTAAAATACATTCAGCTGATATGCCACTTTTTTGATGTATCATTCATGTATTACAGTACGTATATAGTACTTCTTTCTAATATACGTCTTTTTTCAAGTGGTCTCACATGTAAACCTGGCTTATATTAATTAAGCATATTTTGTTAACAAAAGTACAAATAGGTTGTCTGAATTTATAAATTTCACTTGTGTGTGTGCGTGTGTGTGTGTGTGTGTGTGTGTAGCATTTTTATATTATGTTGTGGTGACAAAATATCCCCGGGAGGGAACATAATCAGACATTTTTACTGGACATTTATTGTGTGCTCAACAGGGGAAAATTATTTTATAAGATTTATAAGAATTTGTGAATGCAATCAAAAAACCAAAACAGCCAAAAGTCTTGTATTTTGTTGGGTGACTTATGGTTAAGGTTAGGGTTGGGTAATTGTTAGGGTTGTCAACACATTGTTTTAACTGCTTTCCTGTTCTTCATTTTACCACGTGTGGTTCCATAGTCCTTTAACTCGGAAGAAACGAACAAAATTCGGTTTTGAAGCAACCCATCTTTCCAGGTCGGAGCATGCGCAGTGGAATGTAAACGTAAGCCCGCCAAGTCGGTGTCTTTGAATAGGTTGCTTATTAAAAAGTTGTTATTCTTCCAGCACCTGTCTAGTTATTGTAAACC
Organism: Gymnarchus niloticus; assembly: GCA_009936485.2. NCBI lineage: Eukaryota > Metazoa > Chordata > Actinopteri > Osteoglossiformes > Gymnarchidae > Gymnarchus > Gymnarchus niloticus. Next base: position 18,576,181 of record JAACJT020000086.1, on the reverse strand, counting down.
CACGGTACATCTGTACACAAAGAACATATAACACGGTCTTAGAAGTGAGTCTGGAAGAGTAGGTGTGTTTCTAACACAGGAACACCGAAGACCGTTTTCTGAGAAGATCTTTCGGACGGTTTGTGGCAGTTAACAGTTTAACAGATGGAAGGTCTGCAGCCGCCGCCGAAACTTCAGCTGACTGGGAACGTTGCTGAAAACGTTTAAGTTAAACAACGTTTAACGAGAATGTTTAAACAACGCTTTGAATTGTATTTATCAGTGACTGACGCGGACGGAAAACGGGAGACAACGAAAGCTTCACTTTTGCTGCGTGCAATCGGTGATGAAGCGCGTGAGGTGTATAATAATGTTGTTTTTGAAGACGAAGCCGCTAATTGACCGATTTGAAGCATTTTTGTATACCTTAAACAGAATGTGACATACGAGCGGCATAGATTTTTATTTTTTTTACAGGTGCTCAGAAAGCTGGGGAGACTATTGATAAGGATGTTAAAGAGTTGATAGACTGGAGTAGAACATACGAGTTTGGAGATTAAAAGGGTTCCCTCATTAAGGCATTTCGGATAACAGCCTGAGAGAGACTCTTAAGGGAATAAGATCCAGATTTGGAAAAAGCTGTGACACTATGCAGAGCAGCCGAGACCGTCAAGTCACTGGGAAAACGTGCGACGACTGTCGTGAGAATAGGGTTCCATTTTGCGCGCTATTGTAGGAAACGGCAGGAAAGATGAACGCTGAATGAATGCTTGAAAATGAACCTGAGGAGTTTTATATTGAAGTGCTTTCTGAAAATGAACAGAACAAGAGGGATCGGATTGTGCCATTACAAGTGAACCAAAAAGAAAAAAAATATTCTGTTTTAAACTTGACACTGGAGCACAAGTAAATGTTATTTCAGAACCTGAGTTTAAGGCATTGATACCAGCACCAAACTTACGTGAAACAAATATTAAAGTGACTGGGTATTCGGGTGCAGATATTCCACTTAAAGGGGCCTGTATGGCAAAAGTAACACACAAAAACAAGGTGCATATTAGAGATGGGCCCGATCTGATCCTATATCGTTATCGGTTCCGATATTGACCTCATTCACTCATCGGACAGACAGGGTCGATCGACTTACCGATCCAGATTCCAGTCTGCAGCTTGCGCTGGACCATGAACCGGTCGTAACGAAACATAACGTTCAGTCTG
>JAACJT020000086.1:18548225-18566095 GCA_009936485.2 Gymnarchus niloticus | reverse complement strand
CCAGGAAGAAAGCGGGATATGGAGGGAAGGAAATGGATTCATTTTTTTTTTGTTTTTTGGGGGGGGGGGGGTAAATATAATCTTGTGCACTAAGTGTCAGCCTAACAACATGAGGGATGCTAGATGTTGGATTTATCCTAGGTCATAAATTCTGGTACTGCAACTTCACGTAGTACACAATGTGCAAGATTGAAAGACAATACAGACTGCAGAAAAAAACAGACATTAATAGATATAACAAAGAAATGAAGAGCAACTGATTACTGTATGCATGGCTTTATTTAGCTGGCCATTGATTATGTAGCCACTGACTCAGAATGTTGCCAGTTATCTCAACAGAAATGAGGTTGCTTAGGAGAAGGCATTACAGTCCTATGGCAACTGGGAGAAAGGAGTCCCACTAGAGCTTCTTAACCCACTTAACCCATAGCATTATGGAGGAGATGGGCAGCATTTGCCATAATGGCCTAAAGATTTTCCACCATCTTTTGGCAGTCAGGTGTCCATGCAGCGTCAGCAGTGTAGCAGAGTCAGCCCTGCATACATATCAGTTTTAGTCTCCTTATGTTCCCTTTTGTAATATTGCTCTGCCTGTAGACTGAAGCATTGAATTGAAAGAACATCCCCAGTTGCTTGCTGCACACGTTGACTGAACTTAGACATCTCAAAAGAATAGCTTCTGGCCTTTCTTGCTTAGGGCATCTGTGTTGTATGTCCAGCTCAATCTACTGTTTAAATAAATGCCCCAGGCACTTGACTGACTACACCTACTATCTACTTCCTCTCCCTCAATGGTGAGTGGTTGTATAGGCTCCCCAACATAGTGGAAGACTCTCCTCTCTTATTGATCACAAGCACAAGGATTTAGTGTACTTTTCAATTAACCTGAGAAGTATGGAAATTCAGTATATTTTGTGCTTCGGTTATCCTCACCATCAGATCTTCATATAAACACCAGTTCTACATGTACACAGCTTTGCTTCCTGAGTACCCTTGAAAAACAGTGATGTTGAAGCTATTCACTGATTGTTCAGACAGGCACGTAGTTCTACAGGATGTCTCATACAGATATTATGAAACTCTTACCTTCAGCACAATCCTCTGGGTATCCTTATATTACTTTGGACTGAGAGAGTGTGATACACCCTGTTTTATTAGCTCCAACATCTGACAGCATACAGAGAAAATACCCTTATCTGCTGATGCTGTCGCATCTTCCACCTGATGGCCCCTGAGTCCACTGGGGGAGAAGACAACAGGAATCAGGCAATCAGTGGGATTTGGGGCTGTTGACTGGACAGGCACCTCCACAATCAGGTATCCAGGCGAAAAACCCAGTTGTAGAGGACTGCTGGAGTGTGGGCATGGAAACCTGGAGATTGGGAGCTAACACATATAAGGCTGACTGCTCAGTTTATATTCTATAAGGTCTCTGGGGCCCATACTTCCTGGACACCCTCATCTCTGTGGTTGACAACTTGGTATAACTGCTTCTTAATGGTAATTCCAGTTAATTTAAATGAATGGTTTTTGGCTAAGATTGTAAATTCTGTTGCGGTACACAAATACTGAGTTGAATTCCATATGATTTTAATTTGCACCATTTGTTTAGCTTCAAAATCAGAGTGAAGGTAATGCATGCTTGGCTAACCCATTAAAGCTGATGTTATGATATTGCATTGAATACTGCAGAAGTGGAGACAGTCTTATTTGCTTTTCTTTGTTCTGATTCACATCAGTGTTGAAAAAAAAAAAACCCACAGGCAGAAATGTAGTTTCAGAATAAAATACTTTAATAGTACAACTACCTGCCAATGTCACTGACAGACTGATTGGTGGACAGCAGTACAGCAGTGTGATTACATCACTTTACAAAAATACGAAACATATTGAATGACAACATTTAATTATGTAAAGAATAAAATTCAAGACCTTGCCATAGGTTGACTCCTACATATCTATGGTGAATCTATGGTACATATAACATTTCAAATGTAAAACACTCTCCTCATAATGTTGGCACTCATTAACATTATTTGCAAACCAAAATAATAATGTAGACTCACATTGGTTTTCTCAGTTGAAATGCTGTAACACTGCATGCTGGTTTATTGAGAATAGTTTTGTGGATCTTCCACATATTTCTTGTGCTTGAGAATACATCTAGGTTGTGCAATCAGCAGTAGTTGTAAACTTATGTAATGACATTATTATCTGATTAAGGATTGTGGACTACACCTGTAAACTGTTCAACTTATATTCTTGAAAAACAAAATTCCTCAATTAGTTGTATATTACTGGAAACATTTACTCTGGTATAATTTTACAAATATACAACAATTACTACATCTATTCTAGAGTAGAGAAAAGGCAATGCTCATTCAATTAAGAAACAACTGAACAAGATAAAACAACATAGCACTTATACCTACTTAAATTTATACCACAAAAGATAACTACATAATGCCTGGGTTTAAAAATGTTAATGTATTTTAATTCATTTTAATTTTGTCAAGGAATAATCTGCTTCACCACTTCATCTCTCCAATCTGAATCTCAGTGCAATTTATGATTGTAACTTGAAGACTTAACATTATGAAGTTCTTTTGCTCTTAAAGACATTTAAATTAGTCATTAAAAGGCATTTAGAGGCCAACCCCAACTGGTTACCCCATAATGGCTATTCACAGCAGAATGGAACAAGCCATACAGACAATGCCAAAAAGTGTCATTTCTCAATTTTTTCAGGTAGAATGGAAAGGGGCTTAACAACTCACCACAGTCAATGAGTCTTACAAACAGACACTGAACAAACCCAGGCTGCAACCCACACACAACAACAATGCAAACGTATTTGAAGCAAGCACAAAGACAAGTTTTGTCCTGTGGTTAGATAAATACAGCTCATCAGTAATCATTTGGCTGATCCTTGCTCTTCTGGAACAGACATGAAAATCTTCTGACAGAACATTGTAAATATCTCTAAGATAGAGAAAAGAAAGAGTTAATTCAGATTCACTTTCTGTTGTGCAAAAATGGTCAAGGCACCAGAAATTATGAACAGTGCGTCTATCTCAGCTGTGGTACCACAAGAATAATACATCTTGGGTGCTCCCGAGGATGGCTTACAAAAATTTACAACTCTCTTATACGTTCATAGTGTAAAACATTTCCCATTGAAGGTATTTGGAACAGGAAGCTAAGTAAGACTGACACTCAGCCAGACTGGCACAGAATCTGGTCAAATAAATAATACGTCCTGAAATTTAAGCCATCAGCTGATCAACTTTAAGATAATACATAGATCTTGTACCACTCTTTACAAACTTTATAGAATGGGTCTGCTCTCAAGTCCTAACTGTACATTGTGTTTAAATTCTTCTGTGGGTATAGTACTCCATATGTTCTGGGAATGTGCTACAGTGAACACTTTATGGTCTCACGTTTGTAATATTATGGGTACAACACTTCAGAATATGATAATTCCAGACCCATGTTTATGTTTGTTAAATGATGATACTGTTTTGAACCTTAAATGAATATGTAGGAGGATTCTTTTTTGTGGCTTCACAGCAGCGAAGAAAACAATTTTAGAGTATTGGGCTAACAAGGAGATAAATGTAATAAGACGGTGGCTGGTGAATGTAAAAAATATGCTTCATTTTGAGTATTCTACAGCCAGACTTAACCGGGCAAGGCCCCAAACTGTAGCTGAGTGGGCAAACGTAGTGATGGAAATTAACGAGCTCCTTAGAGATACATGTCTCTGCACGTGTGTATACACTCGTATGCATGTGTAGGTATGTATATGTATATATGTATGTATATACGCATGTATGTGTGTCTGTCTTTAATTTAATGTGCTGGGCAACTGTTTTCCTTGGTTTTGACTTTTGTTGTTGATGTGATGACGGTTAAGGTTTTTGTGTTAATGTTCTATTGGTTTTCCAAAACTATTTAAAAAAAGTTAATGATAAAATAAGAATAATACATATTTTTAATTAAAAATGATGTGCCGTATCCATGAGACCTAAGAACATCTCAGAACTAGAAGTGATCTGCAAGGAAAAATGGGGAAAAATTTCTGAAACAAGAAATCTAGCTGGCTACAAAAAATGTCTGTACGCAGCAATTTTTGCCAAATCAGATGTTACTGACTTTGTGGGATGCCCTAACTTTTGCAAATGTCACATTTACTATTTTATTTATTTATTTCATCAAATAAATCATAACTGTAGATTAACACGTCATTGTTTTAGTTTGTGTGCTCTCAAAGATGTATTTATTACATTTTTTACTTCAAATGTCGGAAAAATATATAATTCGGTTAGGGGTGTCCAAATGTTTGCACAGAACTGTAGCTACAGTGAAGAGTCACAATTTAAGCATTCCTTGGCAGCTTTGCGGACCAAAATGAGAACACCACTGGACAGATGTTACTGACTTCACCGAAAGAACACTCACCCAAGATCTTCTGCACAACATGTGGTTTCTTCCACTTGTTGCCCAGGAGGTAGAAGGGGATGCCAGTCAGGATAATTCCAGAACCAACGAGACACTCAAAGGGTGCCGCCCAAAAGGACACAACGATCATGAAGACACAGCCCAAGACGAAGGTCACAGGAATCAATACACAGATCTGCATGAAGAATATATTTATTTTAAAATCATTTTAACTAAATTTGCTTCTAGTTTAAGTCATTTATTCTAATGGATATTTTAACAAAGCAAGGCAAATAAATGACATTTTGATGAAGTTTTTGGACAGAAATGTATCCTTAACTGCCATACTACCTTTGGTTATGAACCACAGTGGTACCGATAAGTGTTGTGTTGTGAAAGCACTTTTGCAGAAGTTCAGGTTATGTGCTTGTGCATTTCACTGTTCTAATGAGAGCTTCAGAGTCACTGGGAAGGGCCAGAATGCAGCAGGTCTTAACCTTGATGGGCCTCCTTAGTTCAGGCTTCTTCCATCGCAGCCAGAGCATGCCAGTGATAGCCATACCCACACACAGCCAGGTGAAAAAGCTGAAGAGGTTGATGACGGAAAATATGTCCTTGGAGCAGGCATACAGCATAGACAGGAAACACTGGAAAACCCAAGGGATTTGTCAAAGTCAGTCAGAAAAACCTATCTCTACAGCTATACATTCCCCAGAGTGCCTTGGTAATAACACAAGTGCTTGAATGGTGACTCACAGTGAAGATCAGAGAGGGCACAGGAGTGAAGAGGTCAGTGTGGACCAAGCCCAGTGCAGCAGGAAGTTGGCCTTCACGAGCCCCCGCATAGAAGAGCCTAAAGGGTAAAATCAGCAGTCAGCTAACAAGCTGGGCCTCTGCATTATACTGTAGTGTCACTGAATTGAATTGAGTAGGTGTACACTCGAGTTATGGACAGTATAAAAACAAAACTCCTCACCGAGCGGAAGTAAAGAGGCTACCATTGACTGCACCGAAGCAAGACAAGCCCACAAAAACAGGAATGAGCCAAGACATCACGCCAAGGTGGTACTCGCCAAAGACCTGCAAGTCACATGTTACGTTTGCTATTATTTAACCTTCGCTTTATATATATCAAATTATGGTTTATGTGTTACGCTGCACAGGTATCCAGCAGGCTTACCACAGCCACTGCTTCAGAGTCAACCATCACATGTGGGGATATGGTGGTAAAATACGCCATGTTGGTCAACACGTACACTACTGTCACGATAGGCATGGAGATGATAATGGACAACGGCAAATTTCTGCAAAGGAAGGTGATATCAGAGAGTCTTACCACCATATGAGATTAAACACTGAAAGGCATCTGTATGTGGGAAACAATGAGTGAACCACCAGAAGCATGACTTGGTTTAATGATGAAGTCAGATCTTCATAAATAACCTTACTGATATGGCTTGGAGGATGTTTCCAGCAATACGTGTAATGTCACATATGCCAAATAATGCTGGGTGAAAAAATTGGCAGAATATATGTTCTGTACCTTTCAATTAGCTAAGATTTCATAGGAAATTTCACACGTCTGTTTCAGGTACAACGTTCTTTTTTCTTTCATTTTAATATGAATTGCCCCTTGTTATACTATAATAGTGTAAATATTAAATAGTAAATACTGTAACACATTTACATCATTTATTTCTAATTAAAATTTGGTTGAGGACCTTCCTGCATACTAAATGTCTTTCAGAAAAAGGAAAGTGACTTACCTCTCTGGATTAATCATTTCCTCTGTAACATAGTTCAAATAATTCCTGAAGAAAAAATAGAAGAGTGTTAATCTTCTGACAGAAGCTGTATTTGCTTCATTTACATACATGTTTCCCAATAATTCCAGTAAAAACAAATAAGCATGTTACTAGTGTAAAAACCAATGGTATGTGAAAGTTGTTGAAACTGGCATATTTATGGGTATATTTATTCATCTTAATCGGTGTCATACAGCATGGGACAAAAATACCCATTGAACCGGAGAACATAACATTTCATCCAGGGTTTTCAGTTTTGAGTATAAAATATTTCTTCAAATAAATCAAGGAAATGAGCAATATAGTTTATATCTGCCGAACATTCTGGTGATTCTAGAACAGAGATACTGTCTACGTAAGTATTGAAAAAAGGCTTCATGGGCACTAAAGCATCCCTCACCAGCCTCCGAAAGCAAAGAGGCCACTGTAGAGGGCAAGAACAATGTTGTCAACCCCTGTTTTACTGCCTTCAAAGGCAAAGTCTGGCTTCAGGTAGGGGATGTCTCCTGTTTGACAGAGAAAAACAGTTTACACAAATTAAAATTATGCAACGTATTACAAATGGGACATGACATATTTGCCTTTACTAGTGGCTAAATATATAGTAAAAAAATATAAAATACTTTTTATGTAACTTTTCTGAGTAATCTATCATCTATCTAATACCATATGTGCTACGTCTTCTGTATGTATACACAAATGAGGGTGATATTATTAAATTGTACTGCTTTTTTGCTTTACAACATACAAAATTCCTGGGGGCACAGTTACTCAGTGGTTAGCATTGTAACTTTGCACCTACAAAAAATTTCTAGTTTTTTGAACTATTCCCCTCCTACAATTGTTTTGATAATAATAACAACAAACAATTCTAGCATACACCACATTTATCCAACCACAGCGTACTAAGTGGGTTTTTCATGTTGGCTTGTTGACATATTACATCGATTTCAGGTTTGAGGAGTTGGACCTTCGCTGGATTTTTCTAAAAAAAGTTAAAATGTGTTGCCTTGATGTTCAAATTAGTAGAAATGACATTTATTTTAGTTATTAATTAATTTTTTCAAATTAAATTAATCAACTGTTCCGTGGTTCAGGGAATTAAAACACTGAAAAACTGTTCAAAATTTAAGTATTGTCACGTGACGTGACTTTAAATAATTTCACATCAAATTATAACCTTAATTTAATTGACAGCCTAATAATCCTGAAATTAACCAGCTGGAACAAGATGTTGGCATACACGGGAGACTGAACAAGACAATAGCGGCTCAGCCAGTCCACTTTATCTTTAACTCAGGAACAAAAATTTTGGAGTTTTTTGGTTAATTCAAGCCCAGCACATAAGAAACTGCCAATGAAATGATAGGAGAAGCTTCTGGAAATAGGGGTGCATTGCGATCAATATCTTGCTAGAACAGCATGATGCCTGTATGGTACAGCGAACCCCTGGTGACCATATTAACGTTATGAATCTATGTATATAAATGTTTCACAGAATTCAGTCATGGGTAGCTCTATTCTCTCTTTTACACAGGTCACAGAATGTTTTAAAATATTCTGCTATTTTAATGTAAAACCCCAAATCAGTAAAAGTTGGGACAGTATGGAAAAAGCAAAAAAAAAAAACACTGATTCTTAAATTTACTTTGACTTTTATTTCATTGCAAACAGTATGAACCCAAGATATTTCATGTTTTGTTGGGCCAACTTCCTTTAATTTGTTAATATACATCCATTCCATTCATTTCAGGCCTACAACGCATTCCAAAAATTGGGAGGCAATTTAGGGCTAGTAATGAGGTAAAAAATTAAATCATGATATAATTTCAAACAGGTGATGTCAACAGTTGATTGTGATCATGATTTGGTACAAAAGCAGTATCCATGAAAAGCTGAGTCTTTGAGGAGCAAAGATGGGCAAAGGGTCTCCAATTTGTCAACAAATGTGTGAGAAAATTATTGAAATGTTTAAAAACAATGGTCCTCAAAGAAAGACTGGAAGGGATTTGCATGTTTCTCCCTCTACAGTGCATAATGTCATTAAACAATTCAAGGAATCTGAAGGAATTTCAGCGTGTAAAGGGCAAGGGCGCAAGCCTAAGCTGAACACCCATGATCTCCGATCCCTCACACGGCACTGCATCAGGAACCATCATTCATCAACAGCTGATATAACCACATGGGCAAGGGATTACTTTGACAAACCTTTGCCAAGCACTACAATACGGAGTTAATTCACAAATGCCACTTCAAAATTTACTGTGCAAAAAAGCCTTATGTTAACCACGTCCAGAAGCAGTGTTTACTTCTCTGGGCTTGGAGGTATCTGGGATGGACCATGCCACAGTGGAAACGTGGTCAGACGAATCAGTACTCCAGATCTTTTTTGGAAGAAATGGACGCCGTGTGCTCCGGACCAAAGATGAAACGGACCATCCAGACTGTTATCGGCAACAAGTCCAAAAGCCAGGGTCTGTCATGGTATGGGGTTGTGTCAGTGCCCTTGGTAAAGATAATTTATACTTTTGTGATGGCAGCATTAATGCAGAAAAGTACATTGAGATTTTAGAGCAACATATGCTGCCTTCAAGACTACATCTTTAACATGGACGTCTGTGCATTTTTCAACAAGACAATGCAAAACCACGTTCTGCACACATTACAAAGGTATGGCTACGGAAGAAGAGGGTACGGGTACTGGACTAGCCTGACTGCAGTCCTGACCTGTTCCCAACAGAGAATGTGTGGAGAATTTTGAAACGAAAGATGTGATGACGACCCCGTACTGTGGCACACCTTAAAACGTGTTTTCAGGAAGAATGGGACAAAATAACACCTGAAATGCTTCATTGCTTGGTATCCTCAGTGCCAAAATGTCTTTTAAGTGTTGCGAGAAGGAATGGCAACATTGGTAAATGCTTTACTGTCCTAACTTTTTTTGGAATGTGTTGCAGGCCTGAAAAGAAGGAATGGATGTATATTAACATGAAGAAATGAAGTTGACCAGACAAAACATGAAATATCTTGGGTTCAGACTGTCTGCAATGAAATAAAAGTCAAAGTAAATATAAGAATGACTGTTTTTTATTTATTTTTTTTTTAATTTGCATTTTCCATACAATCCCAACTTTTTCTGATTTGGGGTTGTAAATGCTGTATGTATTAAGATGAAATCTGTTGACATAAAGCTGTGAAACTGCACTGATGTCAAAGCTGTCCAATTTCCATGACAACACACACGCAGGACCATGAGCAAACAGGATCTCCATATATAGATACAGTTACATGTTGTACTTTGCCCTCTGTCTTACTCTTTTACTGGAGCACATATTTCCTTAACATGTAGTAATCAAGCGTAGAGTTTAAGTTTCTCTGCTGATCCACTTTTTTTTTTTTTAAATTCTGGTTTAATCCCTTTTGCGTAGGCAGCTTTGTGTGGTGTGTCTTCTTCAGGCAGAGACGAATGAATCAAACTGAAGTTTCAAGGGCTGTGTTTCATCAACTTCATATTTGGTTTCTCAACCCACAAACAAGAGATGTTCCCCAACTTTATGAACAAAACTCATTTTCTGGGTGCCTGCTTGAACACAAAGCAAGCCTTGTGGAAGCTAGCATATTCAAATGAGAAATATGTTCATGCCCTGAAAACTCACTGCACCTAAACAATGATAATTATTGCATTATTTGTACTGTAATGAGCCTAATTAGTGAAAACATTCTTGGCTACCCTAAAAGAACATTCTAGTGGAGTTTAAAACAAAAATGTTAAAAGCATGATATATAAATCGATCCAAAATTGTACTTTTGGCACTTTTACTGTGCCAAACTGTGATGAGATATAGTTACATTATACTGCCCTATGCTGAGAGTAATAAAGACAGCGGAAAAGAAGACGTTACCCCGAAAAATCTGCATGAAGCCAAAGACGATGATGATCCCAAGAGCGATGAGCTTGGATGCAGTGAAGACGTCTTGTACTTTTGTTGCTGCCTTCACACTGATGCAGTTCACAAATGTCAACAAGGCTGTCAGTAGAAAGCAACAAAACAGGGGAACAAAAGAGCATGCAGAAAAAGTGGGCTTTCACAACAACACAATCACAGAAGCAATGCACACATCCTGACTGAAAGCAGGGTGCTGCTAAACACTGTGTTAAAAGGCACTTTTCTGAGCTCTGAATGACGCTGCATATGGACCCAACAGGTTGTGAGCGACCTGTCACATCTGTAACCTAGCATAAGCAGAATGAAATTCAGGCTGTGTACAGTTCTACTCACTGAGGCAAAGGCATGCGATGAGTTTGGCAGCCGTGTCGGGTACACTGCATTCCGGGTAGAGGGGCTTGAGGAGGTAGGTAGCAAAGACCAAGGACACCACATACTGAGAAGATGGCCGTATGATCAGCATCTCCACCCAGAGTTTCAGGAATGCCGCCAGCTTGCCATACACCTCCAGGATGTACGTGTAGTCCCCGCCCGACTTGGTGATGGTGGTGCCGAGCTCAGCATAGCACAGGGCACCCATGGTGGAGATTACACCACACACGGCCCACACAATCAGCGAGAGGCCCACTGAGCCTGCCTCCTTCACCACCCCGGTGGGTGTGATGAAGATGCCCGACCCAATGATGGTGCCGATAATCATGCCGACGCCGTTGAACAGGGTGATGTTCCTCTGTAGCTTGATCTTTTCTTTCGTGTCAGCAAGGGTCTCCTCTTTCACACTGTCTTCTTTTGCTATCACTTGGTACAAGACACAAGTGCAATTAAAAGTTGAAATGGACTGGAACTGGAAGATATTTGTTTTGAATTTATCTGTGATTAAACTGTAGGATTGGTTAACTAGGCTATATGAAATTTTCAATTTTGCAGGAATTCCAGCTCTGTCATTCACACTTTGAAAAACCTTTTCATGACTCTTGTGACTTATAAACACTGAAAAGCACTTGTGCATCCCAATATCAGACCACTGTTACATCACTACAATGTCAAATCTGGAGTAAGGAATTTGAAGGAAACTATACAGCACTACAAAATGAGAAATCATCTCCAGCTAGTCTCTAGAAACCACAAAAAGGTACCAGATGAAAAATTATCTATCAATATGTTTTAGTAGACTTGTACTCTACACACCTGTACCCCGCTTTATCGTTTGCTTTATTATTTTCAGATATTGAACGGTATTTTGCTTAAAAATAATTGAATTTGCATAATAAATTTGTTAGGACTACAACACGATTAATTGTTCATTAAACACTGATTGACATTTTCATCTGTAATGAAATGTTATACAGTTTATGAACTCTTTCGGTATTTAAGAGCAATAACGTGTGTCAAAAAAGTATGTTGACTGACTCACTCCTTACGTTGTAGCCTACGTTAAATGACCGCACTTGTGACCTAGCTCTCTGCGTTCACTTTTTCGTGATGCATCCGTGTTAGATGAGATGCGATGAAACGAAATTAGAAATGAATTGCATGTGATTCACAATGATTCCAGTTCTGCCACCTCCATCACCTAGAGTAAGCACCATTGACTGATGTAATGCCATGGCCAATGCGTCGAGCGACGTCTTACCCGCGCGAGCAGTGCCTCGTTCCATCAATCGTAGCGCCCCTCCTGATAAGCTTGATCTGCATTGCATGCGCACGGTACCTACCCTCCATCTTCTTCTGCTCCTCTGATTCCTTGTTCACGTTTTCCCTGCTCCGGGACTTCAGCTCCGCCATCCTGTCGGCGTTTTAACCCCGGGTCCGGTCTTAAGGAAAGAGAGAATGACGGATGCTCACGATGGCAAACCTCTCTTGCCGGTCGTCGGCAGCCTCTTGCAGATGATAGGGCGATTCAGCCGCGATGCATATAGGTCATAGCCTGCGTTTTAAACGTTGTCGATTGAAGCGGCGCACTCATATTCGAGGGGTGCCCCGAAGGACTGTGACTCAAACCCAGCGTGCGCACACACACGAGTTTAGGTGTGAGAGTGAGTGAGTGTTTGCACCATGTGTCAATTCGTCTTCGATTAAGACTACAGAGTAATTTGAACGCACCCTCGTGGACAATTCATGCAACTGCACACTTTCCATTGGGCGGTGTAAAAACAGATGCGCACTGGTACCTGCTCAGGACTAGGACGCGCTTCCACTAATTATCATAACCCCAAATATACTATATTTTGTTATAGGATAACTTGGAGTCAGTACCATTTCATCAGCGTGAAAGCGTTTATTTGCAGTTACTTAACTATGCCAACCGTTATCCTGAATACACATTCTATTTAAAAGCATACTGAAAATTAATATAATCGCAAAACTTACAATTCACTCCATTTTCCTATTACCTTCAATTCGATATCAGTGCATTGGAGCGATTCTGTAACAGCTGCGAATTAAATAAATAAATGATATGTTAGAAAGATCTATAATTCATCCAAAAAATGGAAAAATAAAGGTGAAGAAATCTAAATTTATTATGTTGAGCACAACTAGCTTTGCAAAACACACAATTTCAAATTAGAACGTATATTGATAGTATATTTAAATAAAACTAGTTAACACTATGTAGAAAAGCCTTAGTAAAATCTCAGTTATGGATGCCTTTCCAGGCAGAAATTTAGATTTTAAATGTGTTGCTGACCATAATACGGACATATGAGCAGCATTATTTTTAAAGTGTCTGCAGCTATAACAACAAAGAGACCAAATGAATCAGAAGTTATGCACTTCCCATTACATTTTAAATATTAGCTATTCTCAAAGCAGTCATTTCCTCACATATCCAAGCAGTACATTAGAATACAAAATTCAGCTTTATTATGAAAACCCATGAAGTTGGACATGGAGTAATGCTTAAAGTAGGTGAATTGCCGACAAAACTGAACCCTGAGACCTTGAGGGTTAAATGTTATGCATTTTTATTCTTACAAAAGTCTCTCTAATACTCATACAAGCACAGCATGATATTTGGTAATCTGAGGGTATATTTCACCACAACAGCTAAAATAATTCATAGCATTTTTAGTATTGTCCTGTAAAAAAGCACAATTAATCTGTTTTACACTAGGATAAATGCATGATTGGGAAACATTTGCATGGGAATTTCAGATGAGCCACAGAGAGTGCAAATGGCTGCGTGGACACAAGGCAGCATCTGCTAGCTCCTTCTGTTGAAATGAAACCAGGCTAGACTTTCAGAGAAGCAATAAAGACAATGTTTTTAATATGGGACACATGTTTACACTAAATTGGTTCCCCAGCCTCAAATAGATACATTGCTCAGGTTCACTTAATAAATGAGTGCTAAAAAATGACAAGAAAGTGTAAGATGAAAATAATGACTATATGTGTGATTTTCTGGCTGAAGTTTGTATGCAGCATTCTGGAAATCCAGAATAGGGTTGCTACGCTATATACATAGTACAGAAGATTATTCAATTGAATGGAGTCTTTCACTTCCTGCTAAAAATGTAATGACTGCAACTGGGTAAACTGGCTATTGATTAAAAGGAAATGACATGGTCTGAAATGGTTTTAAACCAGTGCCTGGCAGAGTGTGATCCCTATGGGTATATCCGAATTGGAAACCCTGAAGACACAAACGAGCTTCTATAGCTCTGCCTCATGTTTTGGCATCTCTGAGGCAAGCCGGCCCCAGAGAAGGTAAAGTCTTACCACAGCGAGACAGGTTTTAAGGAGAAATCCATGGCGCATGCACAGAAAGAGACATACCAGCCTACCCCTTTTCGCTGTCCAAATTCTTACATTCATTGCCTGTTAAATACTTTTCACCACCCTAAAAAAAGTGGACATAACTGTCATGACAACAGGTCTAAACATTTGACTTTTGCTGACAGGAAGGATGATGAACACAATGGTTTTGGGGCAGGAATGAAAGTCCAGGTGCTTCAATGGACAATAATATGAGTAAGAAATAAAGAAGAAATAGTAAAAAAAAAAACCAAATACAGCTCATTAGGAATCTGCTTGTTCCAATGTAAGACAGGTGACAGGTAGAACTGCTGGTAACATTTTGATCTTCACATTTACCACTAATCTAGTACTCATTCATGTACAATTTGAAAACAATTAGTACAGGAGTAGTAAGTGTCAGAAAATTTACTTAAATACAGTATTTGGAAAGCTGCATTTGACCATACTGGAGATACTGGCACAGTACTGGGAAACACATAGCACACAATCCCACAGCACTGGCGGACACACGCACACAATCACACCTGGCAAGGCAGAAACTGGTTCTTTGAGCAGCTCAATCCTTTTAAGACCCAAAGGGTGGGGAGGCGCATATAACCAGAAAGGCCAGAGAACACCAGACAGGCAAAACATGGCATAACATGGCATGGCATGGCATGGACGAGGCATAGCAGGACGCAGGCGCACAGGAACAAGGGAACCCGGAACAGGGGAAGGCTTGTCCATTCATAAGCATCGAGTACCCATTGATCAGGGTGACTCTTGGCTACCTGCTGGAGTATAGTAATACCAGCCACTAAGACAGGCAGGCAGGCATACTGTGGCAGGGCTTAAGCGTCCAAGAGAGCTAGAAGCTGGCTCAGAACATTTCATAAAGCAGTATGATCAAACAAGACCCACCAAGCACCCTGCCAGATCAAGACTACAGAGCCAACACAGGGAAATAGGCTAGGGAACCAGGCAACCAAGTGCTTAACAAGGTAACCAGCACCAGGTGCGTAACAAAGCAATTAGCATCACCACCGCAAGCAGGTGCAGCACAAGGAAACCAAGGAGCAGGGGGAAGAGCCAGGGAATAGGAGAGAGGGCGTGACAGATACTAATGAAACTTACAATATTGTACTCTGAGCCTCCAAAGTCCAGGTACATTATGTGTATACCATCATCATAAGACATGTGCAGCTTCGTGAAAGGTTGCTGCAGAAAGACGGTCCTCCCCAGACTTGCCTCCTCAGTGAACAGGGTGAAACCATCCTCGATGTGGACCTCTAGGGTACACTTTTTCCCAATCCAGTGGCAGGCTGGTTGTGGTGGGGAGGTCACATTAATAGTGCTATCTAATCAAATCAAAGCATTCAAAGATGCCTTTGCAGGCTGGCTGCATTCTGTTGTGCAGTTTAGATATGTTGTACTAGTTATTGATAGCAATTTGATAGAATTCCTCAAGAAGCAGGAAAAAAGGAAAGGAGTGGAGAGCATTACAATACTCCAGATCCTTCAGCAGATAGCAGAATGAGACCATTCATGAGAGATTCTTGTGTAGTGCTGAGGATTTTTTTTTTTTTTTTTTGAGACTGCATGTTCAGTCATGAGAAGTAGGAGCAGTCTTATCATTTAATGCTTGCCTTTAAAGGTAGCTTTTATGGATATTCAGAATTGGAGGAAATCACATTAGGCACCTTTCAAGAAGACATTCCCCCCCAAGACTGGAAGCATTATGAGTTTGTATCCTCAGCTGCTACTAGGGCTCACCTGTGGTGACCTCTTGGAAGAGCTTGGCTGCACTATGACAGCCATCTATCAGCATGAGGGTTCAAAAGGACAACTCATTGGCAGAGTCTACATGGTAGAAATGTATCTCCACTCCAAGGCTGGTTCCACTATAAAGGATAAAGGAAAGCTCTGTTTCCAGCCTGGAGGAGCTTTTTCCTTGGCTTGAATAAACCAGTCTGGTGTGAGAAGATGGACACAGGCACAGACTGAGGAGTAATGTTATCCTGCACTAAGGATCCTACACTGGCAGGTTCATTTCCAGAGGCAAATTAACTGTACAGCTCTCTGTGCTCTGTTGTTCACGTGTACATTTGTGTTTGTTTACCCCAGGGGTGGCCAACTCTGGTCCTGGAGTCCACTGTGGGTGCAGGTTTTCATTTCAGCCAATTCCTGCTTTTAAGTGAACTTCTACTTCATTTAATCATGCCTTTATTTCCATCATTCTGTACATTTACTGTGTCATGCATATTCTCAGCAGGGTTTATTTATCTTTCAAAGATTCATTTTTAAAAATTGTGATGTTGCTTTGTTACATTTGTCACTCTTATTCGTTGCTAATTATTGCAGAAGTGGAAACACACATTAGGTCATCGCTGTTCTATAGGGCCTAATAAGCAGCAATGACTTAATGTGTGATTCCACTTCTGTGATAATTAGCAATTGACAGACCACAAAGAAACTGTAAGTTAAACCTTTTTAGTTGAAGTAACTTCAAGAGTCAAGCTCCCTTTCAGGTTTGTTATTGATTGGCACAGATAATGTAGAATGATGGAAATAGGGGTTCCCTCAAAGCAGAAATTTGCTGGAACGAAAACCCGCAGGGGCCCTCTATGACAGGAGTTGCCCACCCCTGGCTTACCTAATGGTTATAAGGATTCAATATACGCTGCTGAGGCATCTGAAGATCACATATTTAATGATAATGTGTTGACCTGCCTAGCAGTGCCCAGTCTGTGTAGTTTCATTTGTACACTGACCCACCTTGAATTGCCCACTCTATGTGTACGTGTGTGTTTGTAGTTTCATGTGACACTGACCCACCTAGCAGTGGCCCATCTATGTGTGTTTGCAGTTTCATGTATACACTGACCCACCTCGAAGTGCCCAGTCTATGCGTCTGTGTTTGCAGTCATGTGTACACTGACCCACCTGGTGGTGATCAGAGGGCGGATCCATGCAGGTGAATGCAGTGCCAGTCTGCTATCTGGAAGCGAGTGATAGAAGGCCATGTCTTTCTCTGTCAGCAATGCCAATACAAACTTCTCTGTGCCCTGGGGTACCTGGAGCACAGGGGGCCACACAATCAGCCACATACACGTCATGCACCCTTTTGCTTAGCACCTTCTTGCAAGGCATCCACTTAAAACTGCTATATAAATAAATGTTCTGAAGGTTTGCATAAACATGAATTCTGATTAAATAATACTTACCCAACACTCACTTTCATGTAGCTTTCATTTAAATTTGTTTATGATTGTGCATGTTTGGTAATACCATATGCTGTATTATACAACGTGTGGAACTGAGGAACAGAGGAATATTCCAACATTGTTTCAGTGGAATTCATGTGACATCACTATTTCTTCATCCTAATACTCCACCATATCTCTCTACCTGTAACACCTAAAAAGTCAGGCTTTCTGCTAAGCTTATTGCTTTCTTTTCAAAGCATAATTTCCACAGCACCTTGCAGTGTAAGCAAATCCATGACAAAACAAGGGCATCTCTCTTGCTGCAGACTACTGACAGAAAACCGAGCCTTGTAAGAGGTGCCAATGCCAACTAGTCCAAGTTCCTAGTTCTACAGCTAATTAACATGTAACATTTTATACTTAGAATGCAAGGAACATTCCATTGCTATAGAACTCCATGTCAGACAGGGGTTTGACAGGAAAAGACACACTGGTTTCCTCCAGACTGATTAATTTACCTCAGTCCCATTTACAACCATGTCTTTCAATAATACTATATAATAATATGTTGTCGTTGTTTAGTCACGCAGTCGTGTCCGACTCTTCGCGACTCCACGGACCAGAGCACGCCAGGCCACCCTGTCCTCCACTGCCTCTCGAAGCCTGCCCAAACTCATGTTCATTACTTCCACTACACTGTCTATCCATCTCATCTTCTGCCGTCCCCT
>JAACJT020000086.1:18516673-18536600 GCA_009936485.2 Gymnarchus niloticus | reverse complement strand
TAATTTGCATAATTTCATGGGCAGTCAATCAGAATTCAGCAGCTGTGACATACAGTACTGCAGGCCTTGTAGGCAGACCTGGCATATAGGCAGTTGCTCGACAGTCAAAGCTGCTTTTGCTTTTTCATTTAGTCAGTGGTGCATATGGTTTCCCTGTTGGTATGTGTGCTTGAACCTGCTTATATTTATTATTATTATTAGGGTTCAAGCATGTTCTGTGCGGAACCTTGTTGTTTTGGGGGGTTTTATTCTTCTTATTATTATTATTAGGGTTCAAACACTTTCCATGTGGAACCCTATTGTTTTGGGGGTTTTCTTCTTCTTCTTCTTCTTCTTTTTATTATTCTTTTTCTTTCCTGAAACACAACGCCCAGCCCAGCCCGTATGTCTCAGCGACACCCAATGTGGCCACAAGTTGCGTATTCCCACCCAGTACTCAGCGGCCCAAAATGGACCCGTTGCCCCCGATGACAATGTTTTTGTCCAGCTGGATGTTTTCAAATTTGGCAAGTTTGCCTCTTCGAAAGATCGCTAAGGCGCACTTATCTAGTGCAAACTACATAAGTCCAAATTTTGATGTCGTCAACCTCTTTACCATCTCTAAACCTTCTCTGAGCTGTGCATCATCTTTCCCGAACGGTTTGAGGTCATCCATGTACAGCAGATTTTATTATTATTATTCCCACCATGGCTAAATGAATATGTGTATAAACTTGTCCATCGTCATGCTGACAACATGCTTCTTTGACATGACGATTATGCGGTTCATGAGTACATGGTTTGTTTTTAACAGCTAGTGAGCTGACGAAGCTCAATATCAACTCCAGTTTTCTAAAAGCATTACTCTATTGTTAACATAATCTTCTACTTCACTGTTCATTATTTATGCCTGGATAACTTGATTTGCAAAGACTTCTTTATGAAGAAGCTAAAAATCCTTCAACATTTTCCCCTCCCTCCAGCAGCTGCCATTATTTTCCATCTAGGAAGCCAATATCATTTCGGTAGCACTTCAAGCCATAGCTTGCCAACCTCCTTTCTAATTTCCAATGCCCTCAATACACACAATTATGTTTTGCCTTTCTGCTTCAACAGAGGTTCATAATTTCTTAACGAAATGTTTTTAAACACATCTCAGGGATATTTTGTTTGCTTGGATTGACTGGTGGACTAAACAGACTGTTGCATTCATCCATTAGTAATGCCTGTCTCCTGTCAGCAGTCCCTGTAGCCACACCTAGCCAGAACGTGCCCCATCTCACCTGAAAAACTAGGTATACATGTTGCACCTGCTGTAATATGCCCATCGCTACTTCTCATTTCAGGGATTACTATGCATGAGTTTTTATGTAGATAATATAGTTTAATAGGTTTTTGGCCCTCTTGGATATTCTATCATGTAGAGGTCCTAAAAGGGCATTGGGGGTGATTTCACATTTCTGTTACCTTCCAGGGCAGCTTTGCTCCTCCACAGCTTCCATGGCACACTCCAGTGCGACCTGCAATGAATGCAGCTGGCTGGAGGTCTCACGCAGCAGGAAGCGAGTCACAAACTGGCCAAGCACCGAAGAACTTTGGTATTCCTAAATAGAGAAGGTAAGGCAGTCCATCAAGTAATAGCAAAATATTCTGTTCAGTATTAAATTATTCTAAAACATTAATTCATTATAGCTAGAACATTGTGATCTGTGTGTTGTGCTGCTAGGATGTATACTGTTTGACTAAGCTGTAAGTAGTCTTGCATGAGTTGGACAAGACTGAGTATCTTCTAAATGGGTCATCTTGTCCTGTGAATGTGTGTGTGTTTGGGGTTCTTTGTGTTGAGCCCCTGCTGTCAACAATTGTTGAGGAAGTGCAGGTCGCTGCTCCCTGGGTTGTTATATGAGTAGTACAGGCCATTTTTGGACCTTCAGAACCACTGCTGTGTGAGGATGGGCCCTTTGCGGCACCTTGGATGAGATCCTTGACATGAGAGCTATGTACAGCTGCCATTTGGAACATCAGATTTAACAGCACTTAGCTCAGTTCAACATTTCTCATTATAAACAGCATCTAACCTAGAAAAATGAAGCATTTTTATATCTTGCATTTTCTGGCCTATAGTTTATTAATTGCAGCTGTGGAAAAGAGATCAAAGAATGTTCACTTCATGTTCCATTATGAAATAAAGTATTTGTATCTGAGAGCATTATTCAATGATCGCTGTGTGATAAAAGACCATGTAATTAAACGGTATCTTACCTAATGTTTCACAATAACCAAAATAAGTAGGTATAGGTTTAAACTTTTCTTTTTGTTAATTTCTATTGTATGTGGTTTTTCTAATGTCATGTGGAGACACTAGCTTCTTTCAAGCAAATTGAAGAATTTCTTCCTCGTTTGCATTTTTCTTTTAAAATGTCACCCTGAATTTTTTCTGGAAAACAGGATAGCAGACAGTGCACCTGATGGTCATGCAAGTGTTTCTATGTTTAACTGAAGCCAGGGCCAAACCTGCACTCCAACCATCTGAATGAAACCACATCCCAGTGGGCTAACTGAAGGGCTACACAGCCCTACAGCAGTGGGGGGGTTAGGGTCAAGTGAAGAAAATAACAGAAATTGTGGAACTTGCACCCACACTAGCTCAGTTTGCAGCTGGGCCTGTACTTCCAAGCCCTCCCTACCTCATCACACCCACAGTCTGTCATAACTGCTAATGAAAATTCAGGACTATGAGTTGAAATGAAAATTGTTTGTCATCTTCACATATCACCAACATGTGGAAACTATGGTAGTTGTAATGTTTATCCATATGTAAATTGTTTGAAAAGCCATGAGGAGATGCTTTTTTTTTTCAACAAAAGGACAAGCATGTATATTTCACTGGTTTTTCTGTTAACTTCCAAGAGACTTGGATTCCTATAATGAAAGGAGAGAATGGCTTTCCTATTTCACACAAATGACAGTTTATGTGGTGTGTATTTGGGTGTAAAGTGACTCGTACTAAGCAGTCTACCTCTAGAATTTAATTCTACTGTTTGAAAATCTCTAATGGAACCAGAGGACTTTGAGCTTGCTGTCTGTGACCTAATGCAATCCAGGCTTCCTTTCTCTGAACTCTAAAACTGCCTGTAAACTGCTGCAACTATAACAGTACACTTTCTACCATAGTAACACAGACTGGTTTTGGCAGTGACTCCATTCAGAGAGTGGAATTTTGATATCATTGCATTGTGTGGGTTTAGTGTTGACTATGTTGTGACATAACAAACCTTGCCCTGAGAAGGGTAACGTAACATATTGGGGGAAATTACTTGGTGCACATTGAACATTGGGTTTCTAATTAAAACAACTTGTATACTTTCTCACTTGATGGCGATGCCAAAGTGGCGATGTTTGCATGCATGCATTTTCATTAAACATTCAAACTTATCCTTCAGAAAGCGTGTCCAAGTGAGGGAGGGATCTGTGTCTTAAAACAATCTGTCAAATCCTCCATTTAACTTTAATGCATACTGTGTCCTTCTGCCTGCTGGCTCCAAATGAACAAATTATGGTCTTCACTCAGAAGAATGAATAACATGTATCATGGTGGCTCAGTTGTCAGGTTGACAACCAGCTGCACACGATGGTCACCATTCATTTTGTTGTACTCATGCCTGTGTCCCCACTGGTCTCTCCTTCATAGTTATGCTGCCATATATAGTTATGCCAGGGCTCTTGCTATTTTATTTCCCATTATCCTGCTGGCTTAAATCACTGCTCTGCTCATACACAATCTCTTTTCCCCCGCACCCCCCTTTTTTGGGGTGCTTCTCTCAGAGGTTCAGATTCAAGGGATCCTCATATCGTCTGCTGGCCCTCCCTCCACTTCAGCTGTCCACACTGACTGGCTTGCTGTCTTCTAAGCCATCGAACCTGCTCTGATCACTGGACTGCAACTTCCAATATCCTGTAGTCCTCCTGACTGTTAGAGGATTTGTTCTTATTTGTATTAATTAATTTGTCCTGCCCGGTGCTGGCCAGAGAAGGATGGGCTTCCCCCTTGTGTCTGGTTCCTCCCAAGGTTTCTTCCTTCAGAGGGAGTTTTTCCTTGCCACTATCGCCTTTGGCTTACTCTCTGGGGACTCTGGGCCCGGGACTATGTAAAGCGCTTTGTGACAATGCTTCTTGTTAAAGGCACTATATAAATTGAATTGATTTGAATTGTACCCTATAAGTGAGTGAGGAACACATCCAGACCTCAAGCTACAAAAATCGCCCAAAGCACCACATGCCACATATTAAAAATGAGTAATTAATCCTTTTAGTATTTTCAATGCAATTCTGTATAAAAGAAGTCTATATCACTAGTCATTTATGTTCCCCCATAACAACATGGAGGCACCATTCTAATACCAGCAACCATTTTCTACTCCAAGTGTGAAAAAGTCTGGGAAGCTGGATATGGCCCTAAAGCAGAACAAGGACAGGGTCATGATGCACATGCACAGGATAAAACTGGGAAAGTAAAGAAGTAACATGATAGGTGTTAGTCACAGTTGAAAGCCATATTAAGGAATTAGAACCGGAACACATTAACCACAACAAAATGTTGAGTTTTTTCAACTTGGAGTGCAGCATGATGTTACCTGGCTCTTTAAAGAGAACACAGAAACCCATCAGAAATAGAACTTATTAGAAGAGTTCTGGAGCTAAAAAGTGATGTCCTCAAGTACTTTTCAACAGTGTTCTTTAGTGACTGCCTGTGACCTGCACATATCTCAGGACATTACATTGCAGCTCAGGAGCTTATGCATGCTACAGGTATGCAATAAATGTACAGCAACGTGCATTCTTGATGGTCACATAAATGTCAGGTTTTTCCAGTTGGAATTATGCCCTTGATGATTAGCTATAGTTAAATTAATTATTAAACTTTCCTAACTTTACCAAAGGTCCCAATTACATGCTCTAAAGGTGGTTGCTCAATGTCCCACTGCAGGTTCAGGACAAGACACAACCAGGGCAAAATTAAGCTCTGCAAGAATACTGTCATGGTCCGTAGGTTTCAAGGCTATGACACGGGCCCTCCTACTTGGTATTGCAGGGACACAGGGCTCAAACTATTTCTTCTGTTGTATTCTTGATTTCTCAAAAGGTTTATTGCTAAAACTCAAAAAATGTCTCACATAAAAAATTAGAACCAGTACCTTCTGAAACCATCAGTTTGTTTAGAAATAAATTTAGCATATCTGTTGATCATATTGAAAAATACTTTTTCTTATAACAATCTTTGTACAAAATCAAAGTGACAATATAGTTACTGAGAACCAGGCCATTTCACATACCTCCTTAGTTTTGTCCATTGCCTTCAGAATTGCAACATTCAGCTTCTCTAAAGCTGACAGAACATTCAGGTATTCTCCCAGATGTTGGGAAAAGTACTCTGAAGACAAAACCAGAAAGCCTGAGTGAATCACAAAGCTCATATCTCATGCCATGTATTTTTTTTTTTTTTTTGCCATTGTCTTAAACATGGAAGCCTTAAAAATACAGAATTCTTCTGAAGGATAAGATACCAAGAAATTTACAAGATGTTTCCTCTTATTGAAAGATTTTTAGATGATTCAGAGAGGTCTTCGGATTTATACTCCATTGAATCAATTCAACATACAAAATGAAACAATAAACAATTAAAAGAAACAGTACATGACCATCATACACTAAAACACCAAAGGTATGTGCAGACCTGCCAGTGTAACATTTCATTCAAAAACCAAGGGTATAAACAGGAAGCTGATCTTTGTTGTTATAATAGCCTGTACTGTTCTAGAAAGGCTTTCCATTAGATATTAGAATATCAGTGTTGGGATTTGCTGCTGTTTAGCCATAACAGCATTACTGAGGTTGGGTATTGATGTTTGGCAATCATGTCTCTTACTGTTTGTGTGACCTACCATCACAACTGAATTATTGTACTTTTAGAAGTTTACACATCGCAGTTACTTCACTTGCAGTTAACTTAGGCAGAAATTTGATCCTGACCTGTGGCATCCTGCTATCGTGAAAGCCACTAGCCTCTTTAGTATGACCCATTCTGCCACCAGTGTTGGCTGCTGGAGATTGTATGGCTGTGAGTAATGGGTGTAGCATAATTAGCCAATTATGTAATTTTGGCCATATATTGTATTTACTGGGATAAAAAAAGGACTTGAAGATTAGAGAAGTGGGTGCAGCCACAGCTTAATGTTGTAGAAATAATTAGTTTTAAAATATGACAAGGGCAAAAAATGTCAAAAAGCAGACTTTGAGAATGAGTTGATTTCTATAATATTTAAAATAAAACACTTTAAAAATGAACATATTTTGTGTTTTTCCTTCATTCCATTTAAGACAGTTTATTAGTTTTTAGCTACAACAACATTCAGGGAGAGCATAGGTCATATTTGCAGATTTTGCAGTTCAGCAGTGACAAGTTCAGCTTCACTGGCAAACATTTTTACCGAAGTTCCATTACGGAGAGAAATAACCCTAGGCAAATTACAAAGTTTTAACTCCATTCAACTTCACTCCACTTTAGTTATGTGTCTATAATGTGGCTGATGTGTCCAATGATTTTTTTTAAATGTTTGTTTGACTAAACGCATCTAACATCAATATGTCACTGAAAATGACAGACTTTTTGTAAGAGGGTTATTATTAAAACCATCCTCCCATCCATAAAAAGGGCACTTTGAACTTCAGCTGTAGTTCAAGATCCATTCCTTAAGGAAGTTGAAAAGTGACCCATTTTCACTGACAGGTGTGTTGAGGACAAACCCATTACACCATCCACTCTGCCATTCACTACACAGCTGTAACGTGCAATGTGAACACATCACAGGTGTTCTTAACAATGCCAAAGTAGTGATCTTTTTTGACAAATGATGCATTCAATATACTTTATCCAGTCAGCATTTTTCACCTAAATTGTGCTTTATTTATTTTGCAGTTATTTGATTTTAATGGTGTAATATTGAGTTCCTGTCAATATGTCAGGTACAGTAAAGCATTGTACTGTTTTACTTATGAGTTTATAATACAGTATACAATTCAGACAAACACAGCATTTTATTTTTTAAAGTTTAATCTACAGTGCAGACTGGACAGTGTTGTTTACACCTCTGGAAATATAGAAAATGCCCCACGTCATATTATGCCGTACAAGTTTCATCTACAGGAACAAGTTCTAGAGGAACAAGTTTCCCAAGAAAAATTGCCTTGTCCCAAATTACATTTATGCCTAAGATAAAGAACAGAAAAAAGGTTGACTGACAAATGTGGGCTGTCCTCTCTCAAAACAACATTGTAGGCCAAACTGCTAATCTTTGTGTGTATGAAATGCAGGATCTCATTGCTGTATGCTTTCCAGTCACATATACCTTTCCAGTCACATGTCCTTCCTCAATCTTCATCCTCTAGGAGCACATGAGCTAACCCATCCTACCATTGACCCTCCCTCACTTTCTGTTCCATTGCAATGGTTTCACTTGTCAACACTGGATGCTCTGTTGTACTTTGTGCTGAGATTAGTTCCTCCTAGACTCTCTTGGTGTTATTTGATTAGCATTTCTCATATTAGGCTCTATGGTGTTTTGTGGCTTTTGTGTCCATAACTTTTTAACATTTATTACTGAACATTCAATGGAAACTTAGCCTATCCACACGTCTGCCTACGCTGGCTGTTTGACAGCGGTACACTTGTGATTTACTTTGGACAAAAGCAACTACAACTAAATAAATTTAAATGTATTCTACGCAGTGTTGGTTACATCATCAGATGGTGTGTCATTTTGGGGTTCCCTCCACAGGTTTAACCGCTGCTGCTAAGTTCAGTGTGGTCCTCTAATGCTATGTGCCACCTCCACCTGATTTGTACATCAGTCAATAATAACTACTTGTGATTTAATAATAATACTGTGACCATAAATCGGGAAGCATAAAGGAAATAAGCCAGAAAAGCATGGCATTACATTTTTTATGTCAAGCTTTCATAGTCATATATTCGGTACCTTCTGAACATAAGAAATCTAAAAGTCTGCAGTGTTAAAAAAAATTCTCTGAAATATAATGGAATTATAATGCAGAATAAATGATCTGGTTAGACGCAAACTTACCCGAGAGCTTATCTGTGTCTAGGTTGCTGGAACAGAAACAGAATTAGATAATTAATTGAATTTAAAGCAGTTTGAGGATACTGAACAAGTTGACATAAGAAAGGTGTCTTGAGGTGAGAGACCTAGGATTGGAATTTGACTGAGATCTGACAGTGAGAGATTGGGATTTGACTGATATCTGATAGTGAGGGTTTGGGATTTGATTGAAATATGTCAATGAGGGAATGGGATTCGACTGAGATCTGATAGTGAGGGGTTAGGTTTCAACTGACATCTGAAAGTGAGGAAATGGGATTTGACTGAGATCTGACAATGAGGAACTAGGATTTGATTGAGATCTGACAGTGAGGGATTGAGATTCGACTGAGATCTATCAGTGAGGGATTGGGATTCGGCTGACATCCGGCAGTAAAGGATTCGGATTTGATTAATTAAGAACTGACAGTGAGGGATTGGGATTTAACTAAGATCTTACAGTGAGGTAACTTGTCAAAAAGCCTACCTACCACAAAAAGCATGCAGTAGTCCAGCAACATTGATTAGTGTTACAAACCTCAGTTTACCTTCTGTACATCATGAATCTACAATATTTAGCCACAGCTAAAAAAATGGTTCTGCACAAAATGAGACTGGCTATACATCATTTTGGTGAAGGCTATACTCCTAGAAACAGGGGGGCAAGAATGATTTTTACTTAAGAGATACAAAGAATAAATAATAGTCCATTATTGAAATCAGAGGAAAATACATTGAATTTGAACAAGGGTACATTACTGATAGTAATGTTTCATGATGCAAAGTTTAGAAAGTGCAATAGTAACAACTATGATTTGTACCACCTATCTGCTATTCATCCAACGGGTAAAATCAGGTTTGTAGGATCAAGGAAACCTTTGGTGATGAAAATCTATAAAGTACTGCTATTTAAGCAAATGTGGTTCTTTGTCACCGAAATTGTAACTGACAGCTAAAGAGAATGCACTGGGAATGATTTAGGCTATAGTTGTGTACAAGATCTAAAGCTCAGAGGCAAATACACAGTCTGATGCATGTGTGCGCATGCGCACACACACACACACACACACACACACACGGGGCCTTGTGCTCCCTCATGGCTCCTCTTCTTCCAGCTATCCTCATAGCCTGTCTTTTTTCTGCTACATTCCCTCAGTCCTTGGCACTAATGAGGTGGCAGGGCATCCTGCAGGGCACACTCAGACTAAAGTAACCTTTCATGCAGCATGTTAGCATGTGCTGCACTCACAGGAATAGAGTGATAACTTACAATAAATCTCTTAACATATGCTTTTCTGTCCCTTACTGGAAAATGGAAAAATGCTTTTACTATGACAAAGTCTTACAGTTTGACTGACTGTTGCTGCGAAACTGTTTGAATATGGTCAGCAGTCATCACCAGAATTCTCTTACAAAAAAAACAACAGAAAATTTATAGCTTGACCTGAAGGCTGTGGAATTGAAACTTTGATGAGGTGATGTGTACAGTTTCCTTGTCAGCATCTGACTGTATGAACAGATTATGCTATGCCACATGAGTTGATTTACATGTGTACATAAAGCTCCTCTTAATAACATGGAGCTAAATGCTCTATTGTTTCCCCAGTGCAACCTGGCTAGCTGCTAAGGAACTGTCTTTAATTAGCCAACATTCTCAGTCAACCCTGTCAGGACATTCGGTGCTGTCACTCTGACATATATAAACTGATGGTTCAGCCCGAAAAGCTGGCCTTACACGCAATGTCTGAGAAAGACTGAAGACAGGGGGTGCTGTCATGTATGGTTGAATTTCCAGTCCAGTGTTCTCTCAATGAAGAATTTCTGCAGTTAATGAATGTGTTTGCCTCTGTTCATCCAACATATTGTATACATATATTCTATTAACTGGAATATAGAGCGCTCTGATGAAATTTTTATACCATATATACTGAGATTGTGGCATTATTGTAAAATGTAATGTTATATGGGGCAAATGGTGAGGAAAAAGCAGGAGAAGCATCAAAGGAGAGGAAGATTGTAAAAAGTGGTAAAGAGTAAGTGGAGAGGCAGGGAGAGCAGGATGAGTTGGAGTAAGGAAGTGTAGGGGCTGAGGAAAAATGGGGCAAGGCAACAGGAGAGTTTGACTGGGGTCTGCAGACATTCACTTCGACTGGTTTCTGTCTATGGAATAGAACAGCTCCTGTAGCTCCTCGGTGCTCAGGATTCCATCAGCAAAGTATGTCTTGAACTCCTCAAAGGAGAGCTTTCCATCATCTAGAAGGAGAAAGGCAGGGTATGTGAGAGACGCTCAGGCTGGTAATGACAGCGTTTCTACTGTTCCATGCTCAATGGAGACAAGTTTAGCCAACTGAAAAAATAACAAGAACAACTGATTATTGAATCAATATCACTGAATATCACTGATAAACTAATACAACTCCTTATTGTGACACACATACCCATTTTCCACAGCTTTTCATTTTGTTTCTAAAACAAGGATACCTTCCAGGAGGGAAATTTTCTGTAAAGTCTTGCATACCAGTGATGGCCAAGAAGAATTCAAACACAAGGGTGCTTCATTGACTTATTCTCAACAATGGCTTTCAATTTGCATGACAAACTGATCATTTTGCATATGGTATTTTTCTATTGTTTCTAAATGTACCCTAATAAAAATCACATCTGTAAAAAACAAATCATGACCATTTAATGTCAAACATAATGATTGACGTGCGGTATAATGAACCATTTCTATGGCAACTCAACGCTTCCCGTCCATTAACTGTAAGGTTGAGATTTGTTCAGTTATTCCACACAGTACCAAAGGAAGGTTCTTGGTTGTTTTTTAATGTATGGTTTGAGCATAACTTCTTAGTTCCAGTTGTGTTTCCTTACTTCTAATATACCTGGGTAATACACAGTTGCATCTTCATTATTTGCTCAGAAAATGAAGCAATAATTTGCTGCACAGCTGACAGGTCTGAACCAAACAGATGGAAATGACAAACCTGGAGAGATGTGGTTGAGTCACACAGCAACAGTCTGACAGCAAACCAAATGACTGGGACGATGACGACCTTAGACTTAAAGCAACTTGCTGTATAATCTCAGTGAAAAGACGTATTTGTAAAAACTCATTAAAAAGACCCAGTTAAAAGACTTGCAACTCTCTGAGAAAATGGGAGTGAAATGGTAAGATTGTAGGGTCCCTTGGGCTTTTTTTCCAACAGGCTTCCTGTGGATTAGTGAGATTTACATCATAGTTAGTCGGCTGGTCAGAGATTCTTGCAGATTCTGCCTAGTGCTCCATGAGGGCCCACTTCACTAGGGTATAGCATGCATTGACCCCAGAACATCCTTTGGCCAATAAAAGACAATTTCATATGTCTTTCTACACATTCACATGGGATTGTTTGAATGGAGCAAACTGTGACTGAAAAAAAATAGTTTTGCAATGAATCCCCCCCAGCACAGTCAGCCCCTGCATGTTGCCATTTGTTCCAGTTTCATACAGTATCTCATGACAGATCTGAATTTTTAATTGGAACCACAGCAGCTCACGTTATACATAATGCAGGTTGGCCCTGTTTCCATTAGACTCACAAAAACAGCATCATAATTATTCTCCTGCTAATTGCCTCTGTGGAACAAGGCAAACACATGGCAGAGTCTTCTCCACATTAGCATAACACTTCCATGTAGGTGAAATGTTTTCAGACAAATGAGTGATGTATTTTAGTGTTCAAGAACATTTCCACTCTACGCCCCCACCCCAAGCCACCCCCCCCCCCCCAAACAAAAAAAAAAAACACCTCAACACACCACCCTCAGTTACATATCATTAGTCAGGAAAGCAGAACTGCTGGATACCCCCCTACTCAGTCCTTAAATAACAGCTGACAAAATTTCACATTTACAAAATCCATAGCTTGTGGACTTGTGGATTGTTCATCATGTTTGTCCATGATGGAAAACATCAGTGATAAAATGAAAGATTCATTTGTAAAAGGTCAATGAAAAATGGATATGCTGGTCACATATCAATACAGTATCTACTACTATTCAGGGTGTGGAATCTCACAATGATTCTGTATCACTGAATCCACTGTAGCTAAACAATGGAAAAGCTAAGCATCTGAAAAACATTCTCTTAAAGGGAGTCATATTCAAGGTGGTGAACTTAATGGCAAAGAATATCTGGTTGAAAAAATGAGTCATCTACCTGCATTTACCCTTAATATTTACTATATCAGGCATTACTGTCCCAATTTTCCATAGCAGAATAACTGTTATAAAGAGGAAAAAAACTGGATTAGCAAAACACTATTTTACAAAAGGTATGTGTGACCCAATGATATAAAGTCCAAAGAAACGTCATCCAAGCATACAATGTAAGATCATTTTAGGTAAACTCTTAGCTGCATATATTTGCCTTCGTAAAACATGCTGCAGGATATATGCTTTGATGAACAGAAGGAATAATTAACTGAATGACTGGTCAGATGTACTGGAAATGGCTGAAGAAAATCTCAGCAGACACTACAGAACAGGTTGCTGGTACTTGGAGGAATGAAAATAAACGTGCTTACAGGAAAATAACGTTGTGTAACTTCATAAATGAGTATCTCAACAAATTACAGATTCTCTTTGAATCCCAACAATTCACTGCTCAGAAAAACATTTTAAAAAAGACAAAAACATGGTGTACAAAAGATCTGCTTGACCAAGTTTTGTTTTATTGTTCAGACACTGGCTCCTCTAATTAAATTCTACCCAGTAACAGACTAACTTTGGAGTACTGGGAATATGTCTTTTAAAAAAAGAACATTCTTGGGTGAGGAAAATTATATCACAAAAATCACAATTCCCAGCAGACTTTAAGGCTCACATTACATTCTGCAGAAAAGGATATAAATCTGTTCTCCATTGCTCTCAAAGTTTAAATACCCAAAAACCACCCATTAGAGAAGCATTATTGGAAATTCAGAATGTGTTCTTTGGTCCCAAATCTTCAGGATCTATGGAGTATTATGAATACATTCTCCAAATGTGTAATGTTAATTTCTCAGTGTTCTTGGAGTTCTCCTTCTCTAAATGTCTGAGGTTAATTACTCAGTGTTCTTGGAGGTCTCACCCACAGTAGAACATTAAAAGGGCCTTCTCAAAGTATAGACTATAGAACGATGCATTTTGTCTGCCTGTGAACCAGAAATGGATGTGGTTGGTGGCCCCTGAAGTGATACGGACCAATAAAAGACAACACTATCATGATGTATGAGGCCAGGGGGAGACACATCTAGACGAAGAAGGTTCAAATAACAGGAGCAAGGGACTGCAGCTGCATGCAGCTCCTTCTCCTTACTCATGGTTTGACACTGTGACCATTTAATCACATTTTGGCACTATTTTTAGACACAGTGGTAAAATTTAAAAACCTGAAGAAATGTAGCACTATAGGATCTTAACACTGGGGTTACATCCATCTCTTTGCTTCCTGCAGGGCGCTGCAATGCCATAACTCTTTGAGCTCCTTGTAAACTGTTTGTGTATTTTAAATGAGGAAATACACAGGAAAGGATTGTGGGTCTATGTACTCAGACTCGATCATTAGCCACCAAAAACATCCAAATAAAAATACAAAAGACAAAAATTTTGATATACTGTACCCAAAGGGACTCTATTACTAGCAATGAAAAGCAAGTACTGTACTATAAATCATCCTGAAGCAAGTGTATCTACTTTTACTGATAATACTTCTGGTGAATGACGGAAAAGCTTGGATAGGTAGGCGTACTTCAAACAAGCAATATGAGTTTGCAATACTATGTACTGTCTGGCAACACTTTTTGTATACAAGTCTGCAAATAGTAAACATCGCAGCATTGCAATTACTAATGATTACAGGATTAAAATGTTGTCTTCAATCCCTTTATGAATTATTTAGTAAGTGTAGTGCCTTGATTTTCAGTTTAAGGTTTCTTTTAAATCACTTCCGTGAGCAACCACTCTCAATGACCATCCCGGGGTGAAAGTTACCATTTAGATGCATTTTGTTACTTTGTAAAAATAGTGCTACTAAAATTTGCAGCAGTTTGAAAATATTCCCTCTTTTTTACTTATATAGTCATCTTCATTATTATTGTCTCTCTTAAACAGAAGCAGTGTATGTTTTCTTAAAGAATAATGAACAATCAATTCTTTTTTTAAAAGGAAAATGTAAATGTAAATACAATGTAGTCTAAGAATAGCTGCCATTCACAAAATTCAAAGGTCAGATAGAATTACTAAAAAAGAGCAGACTGCAATGAAATCCAACCGTTATGACAAAGCTTATGCACAGTTTGTAGGAGTAACAGAAGACACTCTGATGAAGTTGATTGGTAGTAAAGTATCAAAACAAAAATAATCCAAGTTTTCTGATTGATGGTAACGCCAACGTGCAAGATCATTTATGCAAGGATTTTGTATAAAGGATATTCGGGGAATGTCTTGATTGGACATATGACGTGCAGCATGCCAATACTAAATGGAAGTAAATAACAGCACACTATTTGCATAAAAATTGCTTAATTTAGCTACTACTAGTTCTCCATTTATCTCTACATATCACTGGATTTTAAGGAATTACACTGGAGGAAAATCATCCTCAGTCATACCTCAAGCAATGTAAAATAATACTAAATGGAAAGTTTGAATAGGAGCATTTTACACTGTATTTAAAAAAACTAAACATTTTATTTTTACAATAATTTTGTTGATCATGAGACCATTTTGATCATTTTTGGCAGAAGGGTTGCCGGCCTGTGTGAAACAGACGACACTTTGAACACTTTTTCTAACTGTATGAATTGTTTTCTCAGTGTTTTTATCTTGACTGTTACCTGACTTTACTGTCTGATTTTGATATTTATCATTATGAACATTATTTAGATTTACTGCTCGTGTTGCAAGGTATAGTATGAGTGTGGTGGGAAATAAAATAATAAATTTGTTACAATTTTCATAAGGTGCTGTAATGAATACATGGGCAGGACCCAAGTGCAGAGTAGGGCTCTTAAATCATGGTTGAAACAGGCTGAGTCAAAACTATAACAGACAAGACTTCCAAAGCCAAAGCAGCATCCAAATATGCAGTTGTCACAAGCAAAAATAGTCAAAATCCAGAACTAGGCAATCAGCACGGCAAACAAATCCAAAAGATGAGAGGCAAAAGGCAAAACTGAAAAACTAGCAGAGATCATGCACAGACTTTCACAGCAATAACAAGCCACTCAGTAATGGTTGAAAACACAATACCTCACAGTGAGGCAAAGGAACTGCAGGTGATATAAAGAAGAAGCTAGATTGGCAGCAGCCATGATCAATGTTCTGGTGATAAGGACTATTGGAATGTGGGGCATGGATGGCTGGGTGCTGACACGGCGGCAGCTGGACAGGGCTGACTTGATGTGGACGTGACAGGTACATTTCTGCCAAAAATGATCAAAATCACCTCAGGATCAGCAAAGCAATTGCAAAAATAAAAAGGTTTTTTTTTATATATAGTGTGGAATAATAAAACTACAGATATTGCCATTTTGTATGGTTTTGTTAAAGTTGTTGTGCTGCAATGACAGCTAGATACTATATACCATATGCATACAGTCCCAACTTTTTCATTTCAGTTTTGTGCTGTATAGCAAAGCACTATTTCACTTTTGTATTTATTACTGAGTATTTTAACTTATGTTGTTTCTGTGGTTTGTTGTTTGCCTTGCCCCCAATGTTGTTACTGTGTATTTATTAACAAAGCATTGGTAAGAAACACAATTAAAATTGAAAACAAAAGTATCATGTTGTTCAGAGTTTGAACATATTGGGTGCTCTGAAAATTTTCCATAAGGCACACCAGTGTCAAGCTCTACTGCTCCATTATTATCTACAGCCATCAATCTCCAGGGCCTCTCACTGATACCATTCTCCATATACCACTTTCATGCATTTCATATCATGGTATGACCTAGTTCACATTTTCCCCATAAAAAAATCCTTAAAAAATCAAGCAATCACAGTTAATGGTATCTGGTGATTTAAAGAATTCTTGGAGTTCTTTCAATCTCATAGGAAGCCATTAACTAAATTGCAGGGACTAAACCTGTTAGATCAATAATTCACACTTCCTGTCCTACTGGTTTTTTAGAGCGCATAGGGAGATGGAAATATTGCGCTGAAAAATCAGTATGCCTGCATCTGAAAATCTCTAACAAATCCCTGCTCTGCTTGTGTAGCTGGCTCAGTGAGCCTGGCAGCAGACTTGTCGGACTGTATCAGCAAGTGTGCCAGAAAAACCCTCCCCATTCTTTATCACCCGAGTCCATCTATGCCTAATAACTCAGTAGGGCCAATGGCCTACTGCGATATTGCATTTGCTTTGAGATGTGTTTTTTTAACTTTTCAAACTTTTTATTAGATCTCCAGCCTCTAAGGATTTTGTCATGACCAGGGCAATGATTGAAAATCAGGATTATATTAACAGAATGTTCTTAATAGGCTTTGAATACATCTAGAACATATATGAGGTATAATACATTCTAAGGTTATTTGCAATGGAAATACTTTGAAGCATCTGCTTCATGTGTAGGACAGGTAGCTTTGAAAACATTTGCTTTTCTATTAAAATCTTTTCATGAAGTGGTCTAGCGAACACAGCCTCCCCAAACTAATTCACATAGACAAATTTAATCTACCTGTCAGGCCTGCATCAAGCCAAATGTCCATCTAGCCACATCCAGTCTGTTTCTACTCTGCTACCTCTGAATACTACTGCACACTTATACAGTGACTCATTAACTTGACTAACTGGCATGGTATAAATGTACCTGGTTTTTAATGACCTCCCTGTAAAGTATTGTTTAGTCGTACTGAGCATTTGATTCGTGATCTGGTTTCTGTATATGACTCCTGCTTGCTTTCTTGGTTCACTTGCTTTTCATCTTGTGATTTGGATTTGATTCTATGGGGTCTTGGCCAGCCAAACATCAGTAAACCAATATACGCAACTATATAATCTATAGCAGGATTCATTGGCTGCCCTTCGTGTGGCTTGGCAAAGCAATTAGTCCTAACTAAGACAGCTGCTCTTTCCTCTGGAGAGAATGGCAAACCTGCTGAAACTGGATATAATAAACTACCAGCAGTCAGCACTAGTTAGTAATAACACTCAAGCACTAAAGGCTTTGGTGTGTTTGAGAATACCCCCTGGCAGACAACAGATCACTGACAAGGTCACCTCTGACCTGATAAGGTAATAGCAGTATTGATCATGACCTCTTTCTGTATTGTGAGGATTCCTATGTCCTCTCTTTTTCAATTTGATCACAAGCTGCTTTGTCACATCTGCCTAATCACTCCATGTAATACTTTGTTCTTCTTTGTAGAAACCAGCACTAATCCGAGTGCAGAAATCATCATACAAAATTGTTCACGTGTGATTCATGAAACGTTTGCATCTTGCCAATCACAGCATACAAACAATCGGGCGTTGATAAATGTGGCAGCTGAAAATGATCATCATTTAAATACCACACTGCTATTTATTCTCGCTTTAGATGCCCCCACCACTAGAGTTTATGACACGGAGAAACAAAATACGGCAAAGAAGAGAAACTGGTCTGACTTGGAATTTTTTTTTTTTACCTTTATTAAACATTTTCAAATAACAAAACAGGCATTATCTCTTTACAACATACTTCAAAATTCCAAGCAGCATATGAAATAAATAAAAGAAAGATTAAATTAATCTAGAATTAACTTTAAAGGAGGTTTACTTAATATATAACTCAAGTAACTTAGGATAAATGGGGAGAGTTACGTCAGGAAAGGCATATGGTGTGACATTTTTTGCCAATTCAAATATGCCAACAACAATACAACAGATTTCCACACTGGATCGGTCGAGGCCTGGGTTAACAACAATCGCACCAGTACTGTTAGCCAACAAGGTGCAGGTGGAAATTGGGCTACTGTTGGCTGAAGGAAAAGAAGAGGGGGAAGACGTGTCCAGAGGCAGAAGGAGAGGAGGAAGTTTAAGAGAGTGGAAGTGAGGGTAGGAACTTTGAATGTTGGCAGCATGATTGGTAAAGGGAGAGAGCTAGCTGATATGATGGAGAGAAGGAAGGTTGATGTATTTTGTGTGCAAGAAACCAGATGGAAGGGGAGTAAGGCCGTTCTACCATGGTGTGGATGGGAGGAGAAATGGGGTAGGGGTTATCCTGAAGGAACAGTATGCCAAGAGCGTTCTAAAGGTGAAAAGAGTGCCAGACAGAGAGATGAGAATGATGCTGGAAATCGAAGATGTGATAAGAAATGTTGTCAGTGCATATGCCCCGCAAGTTGGTTGAAAGATGGATGGGAAAGAAGAATTCTGGAGTGAGTTGGATGAAGTGGTGGAGAGAGTACCCAAAGGAGACAGATTGGTGATTGGAGTGGATCTCAATGGGCATGTTGGTGAAGGGATGAGGAGGTGATGGGTAGGTATGGTGTCAAGGAGAGGAATGCAGAAGGTAGGATGGTAGTGGATTTTGCAAAAAGGATGGACAAAGGGGAGGAACACATGGTGATATACAAGAGGGGAGGAAGATGCACACAGGTGGATTATATTCTGTGCAGGAGGGTCAGGCTGAAGCAGATTGGAAACTGTAAAGTGGTGACAGAGGACAGAGTAGTTAGGCAGTATAGGATGGTGGTCTGTAGAATGACTTTAGATATCAAGAAGACGAGGAGAGTGAGGGCAGAGCCAAGGATCAAATGGTGGAAGTTGAAAAATGAAGACTGTAAGGTGGAGTTCAGAGAGGAGTTAAGACAGGCACTGGGTGGCAGTGAAGACTTACGAGATAGCTGGGCAACTACAGCAGAAGTGGTAAGGGAGACAGCTAGAAAGGTGCATGGTGTGACATCTGGTCAGAGAAAAGAGGACAAGGAAACCTGGTGGTGGAACAAGGAAGTACAGGAGAGTATACAGAGGAAGAGGTTGGTGAAGAAGAAGTGGGATAGTCAGAGGGATAAAGAAAGTAGACAGGAGTACAACGAGATGAAGCATAAGGTGAAGAGAAAGGTTGCGAAGGCTAAAGATAAGGTGGAAGGTGAGTTGTATGAGAGGCTGGACACTAAGGAGGGAGAAAAGGACCTGTACTGATTGGCTAGACAGAGGGACCAAGCTGGGAAAGATGTGCACCAAGTTAGGGTGATAAAGGATAACAATGGAAATGTACTCACAAGCGAGGAGAGTGTGTTGAGAAGATGGAAAGAGTACTTAGAGGGACTGATGAATGAAGAGAACAAGAGAGAGAGAAGGTTGGATGATGTGGGGATAGTGAATCAGGAAGTGCAACAGATTAGCAAGGAGGAAGTAAGGACAGCTACGAAGAGGATGAAGAATGGAAAGGCTGTTCGTCCGGATGACATACCCGTTGAAGCATGTTTACGAGAGATGGCAGTGGAGTTTCTAACCAGATTATTTAACGCAATCTTGGAATGCGAGAAGATGCCTGAGGAGTGGAGAAGAAGCGTTCTGATACCGGTTTTTAAGAATAAGGGTGACATGCAGAACTGTAGTAACTACAGAGGTTATAAAAGCATTCTCCTACAGAGCTCCACAGCTGTGGAATGGTCTTCCTGCAGCAGTGCGGGAATCTGGCTCTCTCTCCATCTTCAAGTCCAGGCTGAAAGCACACCTCTTCAGTCTAGCTTACAAAGACGTCAGGTAGCTACTCACTCCCCAACTATAGGATATAGGTCGGGGTGTAGAGCTGGGTGGGGATCAGTGTCATTGACTT
>JAACJT020000086.1:18482682-18510131 GCA_009936485.2 Gymnarchus niloticus | reverse complement strand
GCCAGCAGACGATATGAAGATCTCTTGAATCCGAGACTCCAAGGGAAGCACCCCATAAGAGGGGGGCACAGGGGAGACAGAATATGAATCATCTTGTTTAAGCCAATATGTGCTAGATGCTCTGCCCCGCTCTACCCGGGTAATCTATAGCACAAATCATCTAGGTGTCATGCCCATGTCAAGCCAAACAGGCCCAACTCTTGCTACAAGCTAGCCATGCCCAACGTATTCTCTTTCCTCATTCCCAGAATATCGACCACAGCTGATTCCAATCTAGCCACTCCTTTTAAATACCTCACTACTGGGCTTACCTGTATGGAGCAGCTGTCTTCAAACAATTATTGTAAGAAGGAGTCCAAGTCCCAATAACCCCATCAATCCACACTTCTGAGTCATCTGTCCCAGATACCTCTGTTCCTGTTTCATGTCTTCCTTACCCTAAGTTCAGGAGAAACCCTCAATTCCCACTCTACCAGACCAAGAGCTGAACCTGAGGAAAAGAACACCTCTCACCAGGTAAGAATAGCAGAGAAGGTGGCAACAGCATTTGTGCTTTTACTGTGGTGAACTGGGTCACTAACTGAAAATCTGCCCTATTCATCCCAAAAGAGAAGACTGGCCAGGCACCTAGGTGAGAGCCTCAGTCCTTCTTAATGTCTCCCAGAAGCAGTTCACAGTTCCTGTTTGACTGTCCTTTGGTTTGATGACCAGCCCTTGTTAATTCTGGTACAGCTGGGAACTTCACTGAGCCAGACTGAGCAAAAAGACTGAGAGTTCCTCTTCTTAAGATCAAACCTGCCCTGTCTGTTAATGGCCTTGATAGAGGACCCCTGGGAAATGAATGAGTAACCCTCCAAAGGAGTCCCCTGTAAATGCAGATGAGGCAATGCTATAGAAAGGAGATCTAGCTCCTGGTCATGTTGTCTCATCCATGGCTTTCCTGTCATGACCCTTCCTCTAATATTGTGGCCCTTGTCAAATGGGAGATCATAGATGCCTTACAGGAAGTGCTTCACATAAACTCAATCCCACATGACACCCCACCAAATAAGACCTATGAGTATGTTCCTGCTAGCATCCCTCCTCAGTTCCTCCAGTGGGTGCATACCTCTCTTAGCTCCTGTCACCCTGGGATTACTCGTATCAAGGAACTCCTCTTGCATAAGTTCTGGTGGCTGTCCTTAAATGATGACACTAAGGGCTTTGTTCTCTCATACCCCATCTGCGCCAAGTCCAAGAACCCTCGTACCCTACCTGCTGGTACCCTCAAACCTTTACCTATCCCTCACAGACCCTGGTCCCACATTGCCATGGATTCTATAATTGATTTACCTCTCTCATAAAGACATACAACTATCTCTATGGTATGGTTGATCCCAGTGATGGGCCTGCCTACTGCCATGGACCTTGCTGAGTGTCTCTTCAACCAGGTATTCAGATTGTACGGGATCCCTGTAGATATTGTGCCTGATTATGGGTTAGAGTTCACCTCACATGTGTGGACAGTGTTTTGTTCATGCCTGGGGGTATCCCTGAGTCTAGCTACCACTCACAAACCATTTAAAATAGCCAATTAGCCGAAACCGTAAGTTTTTGAACTGCAAGAGGAAACCCATGAAGCACATGGAGAACATCCAAAATCCACACATGCAAAATAGAGGTGGGATTCAAACCTTCGACCTGGAAGATGTGATACCCCCAATCCCTCTAGTGGAAATACTATTTATAGGAAAATCTTTGGATTCCCACTGGTTTTTATTTTTTTTTTCCTTGGCATATATTTTTTTTCACATTCGTATACAATTTGCATAAATTGTTTATCAGCTACTCTTACATATGGAAAGTAAATTGAGCTTACTCTAAGAAAAGACAAAAACCAAAAGTTTTCTGCTGAAGATACTTCAGTTTAATTTGCTAAAGGTCACATAACTGTGCAGCTACAGTAAATGGCTTGTCAGTTACAGCAGGCAGTCTTACTACAATATTACCAGACAAGTTGTACATGCCTCTTCTAACACTAAGGTGCTACATTTAGGTACTGCTATTCTAATGAAACCACAAAGAACCCTGTTATAGTTAATGTCTAAAATCATGTAGAAATGTACTGCATCAGGCTAAGATGAATCAAATGCTCCAAAGAAGAAATTTCAGACAATAACATACAAGTGTATCAGCCATACATATATCACAGGCAACTTAAGGTTTCAAAACTCTATCATCTAAGCAAACAGAAAATTAGGCAGCTACGTCGAAAGCATAATTAGAATGTGTCAACATTATGTGAGCATTTTTGTATTAAAAAACAACAAAAAAGCTGGGATGTTGAGCATTTTCTCTACAAGATGTACACTGGGGCCTGTTTTATCTTCTGTAGCTTAAACTAGTTTAAAACTAATCCCCCAGAAAGGTCATTGAGACTCTCAGTGTATTAATGTATTCTGGTTTCATGTTAGCAGCAGTACACTCGGGTCCTATTGACACAATTCTCTGTTGAAAGGTAGTGATGGAGCACAAATGTGGAAGGGTTTCCCACTGGGGATGGAGGTGTTGGGGAAAGGAGGAATGGTAGCAATAGTAGAGAGGATTCACGAGAATGAAACTCATTGTGCCACTCCTCAGTATACCTATTTAAAGACAATGGTGCCAACGCATGCTCTAACTGAGATGGAAACCTTTTGAAGGGGCTTGATTGGCACTCTTTCGTATTTGGTGGGACAAATATGGTAATAATCTGATGACTAATTAATTACTAAGTTAATTAACTAAGTGAGCTGGTGATGAAATTAAACAAAAATGTATAATTGTTAGGGTGCTATTAAGAAGAGATCTGGCTATCAAAGCTCTGTTGTTCTAACTGTCTATCCAACCATATAGCATTAACACTTTGGAGAACAGAAGAAATTCTTTAGTTTTTATTGTGTTATTGTTTATTTATTGATATATTCTAATATAATGGTGTTTCTTTCTGGGCAAATATATACTTACTGCCCTGACATATGGCCTTAAACTTTTTCATTGCCAGCCTAAGAC
This sequence comes from Gymnarchus niloticus, assembly GCA_009936485.2. NCBI lineage: Eukaryota > Metazoa > Chordata > Actinopteri > Osteoglossiformes > Gymnarchidae > Gymnarchus > Gymnarchus niloticus. The sequence continues at coordinate 18,507,101 of JAACJT020000086.1, read as the reverse complement.
TTTTGCTCATTACTGCATATATCGGTTGCGTAATTTACTATATTGTTAACTAACTGCAACTCAATTCTGTCATCCCTATGGATGACATGATAGATGACAAATGAATGAATAGATCTCTGCTTATGGGAAAAAAAAGTGTTTGCAAGTGGACAGGACTTCAGGGGACACATTGAAATAAAGCCTGGGAACAACAGATTGGCATTGATTTAAAATGGAATGTTGCATCACCCCGTGGAGCATTATTAGGATGGGGTCTCCAGATTCAGATTCTGCCCAAGGTGACATTCACACTCATCTTAGCCATCAGGAGAAGCTACCCTCATGCATCCAACTCAATGGCCACTTCCTTTCACGTTTCCAAAAGGTGCGAGAACTACTTTTTGAACTCATTTGGGATTTAAAGGCTTACATAACAACAGCCAAATGTTTGATAAGTTATATATGCATGTTTCTAACTAAAACTGGTCTGTTATCCCACATAGCCTCAGGTGAGATGTTTCATTGACATATTCTTGAGTAACAACTGATATGACTTGTGACTGACAGTAACTAAGAAGCCAAAGGGGAAACCTTAGTTCCTAAATAAAACCTCTTGCAACATCCCATAAACTTGAAGGAACAGATTACGTCCATCTCATTGCTTCCTGCAGGGTGCAGCAATGTCACAGCTCTTTGAGCTTCTTGTGTGCTGTTTGTGTAGCCTATTTTAGATAAGAGAGAATACACAGGAAAGAATTGTGGGTTTATGTACCAAGACTCAATCATTAACCACCAAATACAACCAAATAAAAATACACAAGACAAAAATTTTGATCTACCCAAGTGGACTCTATTACTAGCAATGGAAAACCAGTACTATAAATCAACCTGAATGATACTTATAATACTTCTGGTGAAATATAAGCAAAGCTTCGTTAAGTACTTCAAACAAACATTCCAAGTTTACAATACTATAACCTTTAAACTAGTACGTGTAGGAAAAAAAAATAAAAATGTATGTAAGATGTAACAGCCTTGCAATTACTAATAATTACAGGATGAAAACGTCCACAATCCCTTCATGAATTGTTGAGTAGGTGTACAGCCTTGATTTTTATTTTAAAGTTTCTTTTAAATCACTTCTATCAGCAACCAGAATCAGACAGCCAAGGTTTGACACTTACCATTTAGATGCATTTTGTGACTATTTTAAACATAGTGCTGCTAAAATTTATGACGAGGCACAGCAGTGCAACTTCAAAAATATTTCTTTTTTCTTGTATATTCATCTTCATGAATAAAGTCTGTCACTCAAATATTCATCACCTGAAGGTGATGTGAACAGTCCATACTGAGCTAAAGTTGCCAGAATAATAACGGGAATGCTGTAGCACATATATTTATTGTAGCAGTGTATCTTTCATTAATGAATAATGAACAATTAATTCTTTTTTAAAAGGAAAGACCATCCTGTCACACAGCAGTCCCAAATTCTGACTGTATACACAAGCTTTCTCATGACAGGAAATCCAACCTACTGTCATGACAATGCTTGTGCACGGTATGTAAGAGTAACAAAGGACACTTTGAAGAAGTCGACTGGTGATAAAATAAAAAAATCCCCATCTGTCCTTCATGATTGACAGTGACATTGACATGTCAAACAAAGAAAGCAATATCATGTACATACTGTATGCATTTTGGATAAAGGAAGGCCTTGATTGGCAGTGTTGTAGTGCAGCAAGCCAATGCTAAAGGTAAGTAAATAACAGCATGTTATTTGTATAAAGATAGCCTAATTTAGCTACCACTAGTACCCCATTTATCCCTGCATATGACTGGATTTTAAGGAATTACACTTTAATCTGAAGTCAATCACTGTAAAATAATGTACAACCCCAATTCCAAAAAAGTTGGGATGCTGTGTAAAATGTAAATAAAAACAGAATGCAATGAGAACAGAATGCAAAACTGAGACATTTTACTATTTCATGAAAAAAATGAGCTCATTTTGAATTTGATGGCAACAACACATCTCAAAAAAGTTGAGACGGGGACAACAAAAGGCTGGAAAAGTAGGTGGTACTAAGAAGAAACAGCTGGAGGAACATTTTACAACTAATCAGGTTAATTGGCAATTATTTCTTGATGAAGGATTTCTTTTTCTCTGAATAAATTTATTTCAATTAAAGGTTGGATTTTTCTTATTTTTTCAGTGTTTGACGAATCTACTTCTAACCATTTTTACAAATCTTTACAAGAAGTGCCAATAACTGTGGAGGGCACTGTACTATATGCTTACAGTCACAACTTTTTCATTTCAGTTTGACACTGCTGTACTATTTCACTTTTTTATTTATTACTATGTCACATGTTAATTTTTATGTTAAAATAAAAAATACATTATTTGGGAGTTCATGTTTTTATTATTTCACTTCTGCTTTTCATGTTGCTGGAGTGCTGACGTTCAGGGATTCCTCATGCTGGTGTGTCCACTGACCTCTCCCTCATAGTCATGCTACCATATATAGTCCTGCTGGAGCTCTTGTTATTTCATTGTACATTGTATTGTGCTGCTTTATATTGCTGCTCTGCTCATGCACTCCCCCCCACCCTTTTTTTCTGCGGTGTACCATTTGGCGGTCCGGATTCAAGGGATCCCTCTATTTGTCTGCAGGCCTACTTTTGTCCTTCCTCCACTACCAGTCCATCCTGCCGGCTTGCCGTAATCTGAGTTACTCAACCACCTGACCTGCCCATAAACTTGATTGTCTGCCTGCCTCTTTCATTGCCTACCTTTACTGCTCCACCCTGTCTTTGTTTTACATTCTATATTGCATGAACTTGAACTTGATAGAAGAAGATAGGGCTTCCCCCTTGATTCTGGAGTCTCTGCTTCCTCCCAAGGTTTCTTCCTTTCTCTGAGGAAGTTTTTTTTTGCCACTGTTGCCCTTGGCTTGCTCTCATGGGGACCTTGGGCCTGGGACTATGTAACGTGCTTTATGATAATGCTCCTTGTTAAAAGTGCTATATATATATATAATTGACTAGAATTGAGTATTTATTACTAAAGCATTGATAAGAAACACATGTAAGATTCAAGAAAACAAATGATGAGGTTAAATATGAATGCAAGGGTACTCCTAAATTTTAGACTAGTGCTCCTAAAATATTCATTAAGGAGTATCAGTGCTCCCAGTGGAAACAGTTAGTGTCAAGACCTGCAAACTATAATATAAAAAATTACAATAAAGAACTGATATCTGAAGGCTAAAAAACTAAGGGTGATTGAATGTCTGCAGTTGCACTGCTTTTCCAAATTTCATATTTAACTGTTTAAAATGAGGAAACTTCAAATAAACTTAACAGAATAAATGTGAAATAAATGTTTATATCTGGATGACTAATAACACTGCGGCACTCCCAGCTGTTTTTTTTACCGAAGGTATTGCAAAGCTCTTTACTGACAGTGACATGGGAGTTGGGTGAAAGCCCAAAACAATTGTGAGAATAAAAAATTAAGCCTCTACCGGGAAAATGTTATTCTACAGAATAAAGGAACAGCCTATGTTAAATCACCTGAATCAGCAAATGGGAGACTACAGCTGGGCAATTAACCTAGTTGAAGGGATTCCGATACTTATCTTTAAGGAAGAGTGGATGAGCTGTCTGCCCCATTAATCACTGCTAGTGTTTGACACTGGCCAGTACTGTCTTCACTTACCCTTGGCCCAGGGTAGGTGATAAACACGATAAATCTCATCTTGAGCAGCTGCTTGGCTTGAGGAAATAGTCACTTAAAGTGTCTTCCACTGCCCCTCAATGATGGTTAAAGGCCACAAGCAATAGGTCACAAGATGTTGAGTGTGCACTGCACAATTGTTGGGAGGTTTGAAAAACCATGGTAAAGAGGAGAACTCGATTTCACAAGGAAGTCTGTGTTCTCATTCTAGATGCAGTATGTAAAGGATGTCAGATAGATATGTGTGGGTATGTCCAACAAAACTCAAGAGCTCTAATTGTTACCTAATATGCGGAAGGGATTTATTTAAATATTCTGCCAAACACACCACAATCTGCTGAGTGACTTATAAATGACTCAAAGGCCAAACACAAAACACTTAGGGCTGGTGTCCATTAAGGTATAAATGCCAATCATTTGTGCACAAGTTTGCTTAGAGTGCTTTGAATTAGTAGTGAAGTACAGATGCAGTCTTTACATCCAGAGCATTTGTTAAAATTCCAACATAAGTAAATGATTTAATAGCCACACAAGTGATATGACATAAATGAGCTGGTCTTGTTTCTTTTGTTTTTATACTCATTGACAAAGCAGCATGGCACAAAATTATTATGAGTAAGATCAGTTGGGAGCCTCTGTGTATGATATTGACTTGGCCTGCATGTATTCCTGACACACAGTTATCCTATCAGGCTTCTGCTTGGAAATACCAGTGAGTGTGCACGGCATTCCTTGCGAGTGCTGAGGGTGGAGGTGGCACACATTTATGTATAATTTCAAGGACTTCCTATCTACACCCACGCATCCCTGCTTCAAAAGCTGTGATACACGGCACAACCTTGGGTCAGGGTCAGAACACAAAACATTGTTGCACTACAACAGTAAATGTGGAAGAAACAGAGAATCAGAGCGGGGCCAAATTCTGAAAAGAGCCAGTGGTCCACCACTATATTCACTATAAATTACAGAATTTGATGCAGTAGATTGAAATATAATTGATAATTTTAGTGCCATTCCAATTAAATCAGTTCAATACATCAAGTTGATAAGTTCTGCCAGGATTACAGTGGTCACACCCATCCAATCAACCAGGGAAATTTTACCTTGGTTGACCACAATTAAACAGGGAAAGATTTTGACCATATATTTCCTTAATTCTTAATATCACATCCAAATGATCTGATTGGAAGACTGAATATCCTATAGTGTAAATTCTAAGTAATCTAAAATATTTGTCTGCCAACTTTGTAGACAAAATATTTCTAAAACCTAAATTATTTGATATGAGCCTTGCATTTACACATTTAAACATTTAAATGTGAGAAGTTTTGTAATAGGCTGATCATATACGTGTAGGTATTCTACTGTGAAATACAAGAAAAAAAATTTCTACTACGATAAACAAATGAAAAATAAAAATGCATCAATACATTTTATTAAAATCATACAAATGATTCCAAAGATAATGAATAATATATGCACAGATCTATCATGGTCTCACATTCTGAACTATAGTGCAAGAAATAATAATAACAGCAATATTAAGAATCATTCATTGGGGTACTTCTTTCCCAGGAACATTTGAAGGTATTTTCATATTTATCTTAGAATTCAACCAAAATAATCTTTGGAAATGCAATAAAACGCAAAACTGTTAACTGGTTTTTGATGCAATTTCAGCTGAAGCCCTCCCTACTTCTCGTTCATTTCTTAAAGGTATCTGTTTTCTCCGTAGCACCTAATATTTTTCATTCATCCTTAATACAAGAGTATTAATTGTGACGTGTTCTATTTAATCTATTTTTAAGTGGGCTGAACACCTTACTTAAAATCTTTTTTAGAACGGCAATATCAAAGAACGCGCTTCGAGGCCAAAATGCTGTTCATGGACGATAGATTATGACTCCAGCACTCGCTATAATTAATTCGTTTAGCCAGTTTTTACAGAATGCGGCATATTAGGCTTGTTACTTACGTCCTGGAAAATTGAAATCCCTTGGTCAGGGTTATTCTGCACAAGATGCTGTTGTTGGTTGGAGTACAGATGCTGCTGCTTGGCAGACTGAAGACACATCGTGATGATTTCCGTGCATGCCATCATTTTTAGATACTTGAAGGATAATATTTTATATAAAAAAAACTAGCTTGTCCTCTTAAAATTAACCAAATATAACCTTGGTCGTCTTTTGGTTTCGTCGTTGTTAATACCAAGCAGTAGCCTTGATACTGAGATGCTGTGCTTTGGCTCAAGGATGCTGTTGTGCATTAAAGGGAACTTTCCTCTGTGAAACAAGTAGCCCCACCCACGTTTGACATGATTGGCCACCACTTCGTTAGGCTAAGGATGTGTTATCGTTCTTCGCGTATTTTCTTCGTGTAGCTGTTTTCTCTGCATTTTAGCATCGCTATGATTTTGCAGTTTTACATCATCCCTGTGGAATTTTTTGCTGACAAGGTTGGTTTATTATGTGTATACAATGCTGCATAAATTGAACATTATAGCATCTATTATCACGCCCTGTGTAGTAATATAACTATGTACACAGATTATTATTTACATTATATAATAATAATAATAATAATAATAATAATAATAATAATACATAAACCAGAATTGATTATTTAAAAAAAAAAACAAAACTCAAATAGGCTACTGCGGCATTTTAAGACTCGGAAGACTAAAGCCAGTTTTTTACTTCGTCGATAGCTCCATCTGCTGGTTATTCTACTCATTAACGATATCCGTGCATCAAATGGGTTATTGTACTTTGCGCAACTGTTGTTGTTGTGTTCTGTCACATCCTTTCGTTTAGACAGCAATTCTCTACAGTTCTTTCGCTTTCTTTATAGCGATTTCAAGAATGATTTTCTTAGCCAGTCTGGATATTTGATTTTTCGATGAAAAAAAGAGATATTATACTAAAAAAATACACAGATCTATTTACTGCAACCAATAATGTGCGCGTGCGTGTGTGCAGTATACTCCGACTCGACAACACTTTAACAACAGATATGTTTTGATCTCAAAGACCACATTAATTTAAGTTATGTTGAACACTATTAATGTAATAAACTCAATTAACATCAATCCTGGATAGGGATGGCAAACTCTCTTTCTCTGTCACACACACACACACACACACACACACACACACACAAAGTATATTTGTATACTATAAGTACTGAATATTTTAGGACAACATTCTGATCTTTGACCATCCCATGTGAGGACTGCCACTAACATTGTTAAGTGCATAGTTCCTTTCACCAAACAGGCTAATTGCTGGGGGTGGGGGATTTTTAAAGTATGCTTTTCAGCAAAGGGTCGACTGGACATAGAAAAGTTTATATACCGCTGCTACTGTAATTGATGAGGTATGTAATACCATCTGAATGGTTGTAACACTTTAATTCTGCTTGATTGAAAGCTACTTTACTAAGAAATAATGTTTATTTATGCGAGTAAACATGTACTTAAACAGCTATACTTAGGAAAATGAAGATTGAAAAAAATTTTTTTTCCAAAGTTGTAAAAGATCTACCCATCTTCCTACTGTTAATGCAAGTCGGAGTAATGGGAAAGCTTTAGGTGCGGTACACCCCTGATATAGATGCCAGTTAATCGCAGCTCACTCACTACAGACATTTATAACTTACCTGCATACCTGTGTGGACTGTGGGATTTTGCGGATTCCCCGAATCTCCCCGAATTTCTACAGAATTCAGGTTTAACTATAGGATTTGTTAAAACCGCTTTCTGGAACGAGCACCTGGGCACTTGGGACGGACCCCCGAAAAATATTGTGGTGACACAAACGACCGAAAAACATGCCGCAGTTTTACCCAGTCACAAAATAAAGATGGTCCTACGTCATCCAATAGTGTTGAAAGACCGAACCGTATGGGCGGGAGTACGTTCCCCGAAACACGTCATACTCTGCGTATTTTTTGTCCCACCCTGCGTTGGTCACGTGAACACCTTATTTTTATGGTAGAAGTTTGTGTTTCATGGTGATCTTATGTGTTGGGACTCAAACATTTAAAGGACAACTCGCATCTATTCATCGTATTTGGAGCCTCTTCTTGACACGGTAATTTGCATTATTTAATGTATCTTCCGTATTTCGCTGGCTACGGCTAGCCAACCAGCAGTCGTCATCGTTGTTTTGACAGTAAGTACGCTTAGCTAACAAAGGCAAGTAAGCTGGGCACTGATATTCATCCTCAGATAAATCTATAAGGCTGTTGAAACTGTGATTTGAAATTGGCGTACTGGTGCCGCTAGCTGTGTTTCTCTGTTTTTGTCGCAAACAAGTAGCCGAAGCTGTTACGTCTAACAGCCCCTTAAGCCAATTAACCAGGCTGCTAGCTGGGTAGTTGTACAAATTTATACGACCATGAGCTTTCCTGTTTCAGTACTGTTCACACTAGGTGGTGAATTTTGACGTTGTTTACTAGCAACAGTATACAGTTGGAGTTTGTGTTAGCATTCGGACTTAATATTTTAAACCGTATGTAGTCGTTATTGAGGCTGTGTTCAAGAGTTGCTAAAGTTCATCTTCACGACATGGTTAGATGATTTACAGGCACAAAACGAAGGAAACGTCGCTACAATATCGCATAATCAACTATTAGTAACTTTTCTGAAGGGTAGACGATCGAAAGCGTCGTTTAAATCGGGTCTGTCTGTATTCTTGAGTTATCATCTTTAAAATACCGGGTGGTTTTAGTTTATGGAGTTGTATTTGATTTTAGAATAGTAGATTAACTTAATCGTATACGTATGGAAACAAGAAAAAATGAATCCGTGAAGGAATGTAGCGTAAAATACAAAGTACGACGAACAACACGCAAAAATGCGTCATCTGTCTTGGATTGTTTGGTTATGCAGTTAGTTCTTTTACTTGATACTTAAAACAATGTATTCTACCAATGAAACACTGATAAACATATAGGAATCATAAAGAACATTTTAGCCATTTAAGTGTAAAATTATTATTATTCCATGGCAGTAGTCCAAACTAGACTTCAACGAGATGAGGTTACCTAAAACAGATTCGGTCAGAGTAAACCCAGTGTAATTCCTAAGACGATGTATCCTGGTATTGGGTTTCGCTTTGGAACACTTGAAGATGCAGACTGTCCGTGCATTTCAAGTTAACGTTTAACACTTCTTTGGTCGCTGTTTAGTCAACGGGAAATGTGAAACTTTTCTTTTTGGATTTTCGTCACCCTCTTCGGTGAATCTGTTGTGGAATGGCAATGTTATTTCACAAGGCCGTTATTGACTTTCATGAGAAGTATGGCTGAGTCTCAGCTTGCGCAAGGGGATAGGGTATACAAAAGCGGAAGTAGGAAATAGGCCGGGCGAAAAGCACTTACTGTATTTACTGAGTACTTTTGATGATCATTTATACTTTTTTGATATTACATGGTGCTGTTCCATCTGATCGTGAATGTTTCAGTGCTGGGCAAGAGGAACAGATCTTTATACGTATTTAGTATGGGTGGAAATTGCAATCTCTAGGCATTTCAAATGTTTAGTGTCCTTTTGGAATTGTAGAATTGCATATCAGTTTTAGGGAATGTGTAATAACATTATAAAATAAAGGTAAGCTGTAAATGTAAAATTTAAGTTGGATGGATGTTTATTGCATTTTATTGTTCTTGGAAGGTGGTGTTTTCTTTATATAATTTTAGAAACGCAACCATTGTTCTAGTACGATGGTAACTGTTGAGCCTCAATAATATTGATACTCGTGAATTTTATATCTTTAACCTGACAGCTTCTAAACATTGTTCTTGCCATACTGTGGGTATGGGCTGCCTGTTTGTGGCGATGAGCATTCACCATTAAAGTTGTGGTCTGGGTATAGCCATCACAAACAGCTATAAATCTTGATGCTGAAATGCTAACTATTTCAGGCTCATCCTGTGAGCCTTTAGTTTGACATGTAAACACTTTAGCGCATGGTAAAAAGTTGTAGTAGTTTGAAGAAATGGGACGAAAGCCTCCAGTAATTCAGACAAAAAAAAAAATCATACAAAGTAGTTGGGAGAATCCTCTTGCTATTTTATTTAGACCTGTCTGTGAGAGCTTGTGTAATTAATAGATTTAGATTACAGACTTGGAGTATTCATAAATTTTTACAAATCATATGAGTACTCCTAAGAGGAAAGCACGTTGCATTCCTAAAAGAGTGCTGAACCTAAAACTCCTTTAGCAAATATCTGTGTATTTAAAGTGTCACCATAGCCACAAGCAAATGAATCTTTAAGTATGTCTAAAATATGTGGTATGTGTATATATTATTTAACTATTTGGCCACTGGCTGTGTGTATAGCTGTGTGATTATTATGATGCTGATGGTTTGTAAGTTATGCCAAAAACATTTATGCATCTCTTGTTGAGCGTGACTCATGCTTTTGTGGTGACTCCCTTCTACGTCATGAAACTCAACCTGGCGAAGTGCTCTTACAAACCAGAATTTCTTCCCGATCTCTTTGGCAAACCCTGTCATTGAAAATGATGGTGTGATGTATTGAACTAAATACCTTGGTGGGCTATTAATTTTTAACTCAAGTACTTTGGTGTTGCTTGACTTTTTGCATGTGGTGTTGCTTTTAACAGCTGAATTGTGTGGGTGGGTGTTAGTTCTTTAGCATGATATGATGATATTATACACCTTCGTGTATGGACAGCACTGTTGGCCTCCTGCCAAACCCCAGCTCTTCAGGATGTGGCATCACATTGTTGGCTTTCATGTTTATGAAACTATGTCAGCAGCTATCTAGCTCTCCACTGAAGGTTGTGTTTGTACCTTCTTCTCTGGCACTGAGGGCAGGTCCCAGTACATTCACCTGATAAGAGCCTAAGTTTGCATTCACAAGGAGTGCAGCTCCACCTGCTATTTAGCAGCCCTTAATGCCACAGATGCAGACCTCTAAATGATTTCTTTTGGAATAGTTGCAGTGAAAGTTTATATTGGCCTCATACATGTGATGAAGGAGAGTAATAAGAATGATGCATTATGCATTACCAATACAGGCAAATCAATGCTTCTGGCCACTCAAACAAAATGTCTTTATTGCAAGCGTTCTTTATGGCGGCTCACAGGTGCACAACAAAAAAACATTTACAATGGTGCAATTTTAAACATTTGTCCTCAGCATGAAAGCATTAACAGAAATGTGCTGCATTTCCTCAAAACAGTAGTACTCCCCTAGAATGGATACATTTAAACTGGTGGATGAATGAATATGACAGTGTAATTAAAATTAACCAGTGGTTACCTCTTAGTCCTTTTTCTTTGGGCAGATTTTATGAACTGATTCAAATCTTTAAAAAAAAAAAAAAATCCGTTGTTATTTGAAATGATTGTTTGGGTGAATTATAGCCATATTATAAAGGTAAATCAAGTTTGTTGAATTAATGACAAGTAATACAGTACCAATTCTAAACAATCGTTTTCTGCCTTCGGTGCCTGGTTTGTGACAAAGATTTTTTTTGTGTTCAAGCTTCATGGAATATAAGATTTGTTGGAAGTTTGACAAAATAGTCAATATAAATTGCTGGTTGCTAGTGCTCAAGTGTCTGCAATATGCTTGTGCAAGCTGATTTATGTTTTACATTATAATTATTTCAGGGTTTTATATATTTGCAGTTGAAAAATACACAGCATGGTTCATTTGCATCATCTCTCCATCCCAAATTGTATACCATGTCTGTTGTGAAATCCTTATGAGAGAGAAATGAAGTCTGGTGACTTTTAGGTTGTTTTGATTGTCATTACACAACTTTTAGCAATGATAAAATTCATATATAAAATCCTAATTTTTCCCACCACTTTTCCTGTTGAAGGTTGGTTGCTGCAAGCTCAGTAGGTCAGAACAGCCTTGTTTTTTTCCCCATGGCCACAGACTCTGTGGGACCTCTTGATATTCTGAAAGCAGCTGGGAGATATGATCTCTGCAGTGTGTTCTGTGTCTGTGCAGCGGCTTCATGTTTGGACCGGCTGTCTTTGGAGACATCCAGGTGGAATCCTTATACTCTCAAACCACCTCAGCTAACTCTTTTTGAGCCAATGGCTTCAAGGTCCCATTGAATCTCTGAACCACCAACTTTGTCATGGGGAATGAGTCCAGCAACCCTGCAGAACAATCTTTTGGCTGTCTTGAATTGTGATGTTGTTCCTTCTGTCATTACACAAAGATGTTGATCCTAGGTAAGTATGTGGACTTTGATTGACCAGTCAATTTTGAGCTATATCTAATGACTTAATTTTTGTTTCACAACCATGGGCCTCCTTAGTGCCTGCAAAACTGGGGTCACCAAACCTATGAGCCTATCAGTGTTGCTTTCTTACCATCACTCGAAGAAAATTAAAAGGAATTTAAACTCCTTCAGTTTCAAGAGAATTCCTCCTTCACCTGAAAGAAGCAGCATACTCTTTTCTGAAAGAACTGCCATGGCCTCTGATTTGGAGGTGCTGATTCTTATCCCTCCCGCTTCACACTCTGCCTTGAATCACTCAAGTGTTTGCAGGAGGTCTTGGTTGGATGAGGCTAAAATCGTACATCATCTGCAAACAGCAGCATGCCACTTTCGGCTTCCCAAACCGGATGCCTTTCCAGCCAAGGCTGGGCCTTGATAGCCTGTCCATGAAAATCAGAAACAGAAATGGAGGCAACACAGCCTTGATGAAGACCAACACCCTCTCCAAATGGGGTAGACTTTGTCCTTCGAAGGCAGGCACAACTTTTTTTTTTGTATTCATACAGAGGCAAAATAGCATGCTGAAGTGGCACGGGTACACTAGTCTCCTCACCCCTGCATTCAAACACAGTATTTGTTATGGACACATTACGGCTGCTGCATTAGGCCAATAACAATTCACCCTTTGCATTTTGATCTGGGAGCAATTCTTCCCAGTCATGCTTATTTGGGTATATCGAACATTGCCTGAGGGTGCTTTCACACTACGACTCATGTTGTGGCAATCTGGGGGTGCTAGGCAACTTGATTCAGTGCCAGAGCCTATGGCTTCCCTTAATTGAACCCTAAATTCCACAAATCTTGTGTGGATTGTGGAACGGATCCTCAGCTGGAGCCAGTTAGCAATCATCCACTTTATGACATAAAGGAGCAGGAGTAGGCCAGGGGAGGGAGAAGACAACTTTGGGTCCATGCAAGACATGCTACTGGGGCGTGCTGTGCAGTGGTGTCGACGAGGGAGACTGCCACTTGCCAAGGGGAGCAAACATCTCGCAGGACTGTGTATCATTGCCTGGCCACACCCTGATATCCACCTGCACTGTATGTGGTGTTTCGTCTGCTGTGATTTTCAATAAATGCAACTCCTTTTGGGAGTTGGATGCACAACTCTGTGGTGATCTGTGTCTGTACCATGACAGTGTGAATTCCAGTACAGTATGCTGTCAGTGTGAACACTGTCCACTCTGGAAGCGAATTGCAACTGATCTCTTTGCTGGAAAGAGGTATGGCTTCCAGGAGTCAGAATGATGATGGAAATGTCCCGTGGTTCAAGGTAACAAAATACAGTTTGAATGCAGTCCTGAGAGAATGGGACCAATAGAACCTGCGTTTGGCAACGTGGAACCATACAAAGTGTGAAATCACCCTAAGCCTTCCAGTAGAACCACAGGTCCATAAGTGGCACCCTTTCAAGCACCTCACCACCAATATCTCAAGTGTTTGGGTATCCAAACTATTGTTCTGTGCATACATGTGTACAATTTTTTTTTTTTTTTTTTTTTTTTTCCCTCTGTGATCCTTTTATCCACTGGGAAGGACACTTCTGCCACACAGCCTGGGACTTGTCTGTATACTTGTATATCCACTTGAATCCTTTCACCACGGGGAACTTCAAAGTGGGAGAGACTCCACCCCAGATCAAGAGTTTTCAATCCAGAACCTATAGTGTACCTGGTTGTAAGGTCAACTATAGAAATGTATTAGATTCATATCTCCTATTCTAGTTTAGGCTCTTTCCCCCCCCAGAGAAGTAACACTCCTCATTCTCAATCCTTGTGTCAATTGACAAGGTCTAATTGTCTTGGGTTCTTCCTGCTTATCCTTGCCACCCAGTGGCACTGCAGCTGACCCCACCTTTCATTTTGCTCATCTATTGGTTGATGAGCCCACAAGATGGCTTTGTTTTGTTATTTTTGCCTGAACCGGGTTGGATTACATTGGCCCAGTCACTTGGTACACACCACTAAACATCACTCCCCGGCGAGGCTGCAGGGTTGGGTTACATTAATCTTGCTCTGGTCATCCTAATTTCAACATTTTATTTTAGAACCCAGCTGTAGGGTGGTGACATTCCTGTACAGATGTTTTCATTTGTTGTGACTGGTTATTTAACTACCCAGAGCTGTGAATGCATCAGAAAATTTAACAGTAATTTAATTTATTGATATCATGAATACCTCTCCTCAGTTAGTGCTAGTCTTTGCTATGTTACTTTTAACTCAAAATATGGACTACAGCACTTTCAAATGTGTGTGTCCGCCCTCATGATATTGTGTCCTGTAATTGCTTTTGAAAAATACCAGCTGCTTCTAAAACTCTGGCATTACATTTGGAAGCTTTTCAAACTAACCTAATTGTAGGATAATGTAAAATCTAGTTGTTATTGTTGTCTGTCATTGTAACTGTTGCTCATTTATTTGGCTAACGTATCTTGTTTTGTGCATTAAAATACCGCAGTCTGATACACCCACACTGGATATGTCAGTGATTGAGATTTTGCTTTGAGACAAATTTATTTTTAGCTTAAGCTTTGATTTTTATCTGAAGCCCCGTTTCTTTAGTATTGCTTTTTGTTTGAATATGGATTATGACTAAATTGTACCCAAGTAGAAAAATAACAGCAATTGCAAGACATCGAATTTCTTTTTTCTTCTGTACTGATTGTGTAGTGATCAAGGAAATGCATTCAGCGTGTTTTTGCTAGTTGTGGTATACACAATTAGAGTATCCATACTATAATACTGTGGTTATTTTTGTTTTATAACCATGGTGTTGTATGTATAGTGTTATTCCATGTATGCAACTAGCAAAAGTAGTATGTAAAAATGCCTGATATATCTCATGGTAACAAACAAGTTAAAACCACACATCGTCACTTTAATATGCAATTTATTATATTAAGCACAAGATTAGTTCCAGCTGACAAATTAATACAGAATATTACACTTAAAAAGCCATTCTTTGTTGCAATCTGATGTCATGTATGTAAGACGAGACAGATGAAACAAAGAGAAAAGAAAATATGTTGGTGAATACTGAATGCATCTTTCCAAATGATCGTTCAGCTTGGTAGGTTAAATTGAAACAAGTTGTCTCTTTTGACACTACTTAAAAACTGCATTTTTCTGGTCCTGAGACTTGTGAAAACACAGCTACATTTCAGATAGCATTTTTAGGCTGATGTATAGTGGCTAGCTATTAGCTTATGCCGGTTTAATATAAACACTTGTGGCGGTGCTTGAATTGCGGGTGTGTCTAAGTAAAACCAGAGTTGGACTTTTTGGGTAATGGATTATTTGTGCATAATGACATTATTGCTGTGTACTATATCAAATTGTGAAGCACATTGTTGTTATTTTGAATATTTTATATTTGGTAAATTTGGCATTTAATTGTGCATGCATGTTTAACAGCACAATTAAAATCGTGCTGGTAGTGCTCCAGAGATGTAGCCTCCATCTGCAGGTCCATGAGAAAAAAGGATTTGCCCCCCTTCGTGTTTCCTCTGTTTTTGCACCTTTGTCTTGTTAAATGGTTTCAAATTATCATACAAAATTAAATGTAAGTCAAGGGGATCACAGCAGCAACAACTGCAAACAAACATTACTGATAACTGGAGATCAGTCTTTCACATTGCCGTGAAGGATTTTGGCCCAATTTTTTTTTTTTTGCAGGAACTGCCAATTTAAGGTCCTGCAAAAAGATCGTAATGGGGTTCAAGTCAGGACTTTGACTGCAAGAATGATTATCTGCTTCTGTAGCAGCCACTACTCAGCTCTTACAGCTTCACTTATTCGTGTAGAAACTACCTTAACAATGTAAATGGCCTGATTGGGAAGACTACTGCAGACATTTGGCTTATACTCTGGCTGGCTTCTCTCTCGTTTATATTCAATGTAAAAGAAATAAGTTGCCACATCTGCCAAAAAGATGTAACACAAGACTGCAGCACCACCTCAGAATTCATCCACCTGAATTTGCAAAGATAAGCCTACTTCACTGTCAGGTTCAGAATCAGATGTTTCAAGTGGGCAGTACACGACTGAGATACAGCCAACCTCTTTGAGCTTAAATAAAATGAATTTTCTGCATTCCTTCCATCTTAAACTATTAGTACTCAAAACTTTAATATTAGAGCACTGATATTCAAAGGTACTTCCATACATTTTAGTAATGTGTTGGAAATGACTACCATAAATTCTTCAGAATACATGGCTGTTGACACACTTTGTCATTGAATTGATTGTGGATAGCTGCCTGGTTCTTAGATGGTCTTGCAGTTAAGTCTGTTTAAATAGTAACAGGAGTTTAGCATTTGTTTTTAAAACAAATGGTCTAAATTTAACTGTGAAAGTGTTTTGGTTGTCTAATGGTGCTTGTTTGGCTTATGTGATTTAGGTCGACCGATGTCATGGCCTGCAACAATATCAAGCCAGGCCATGTCAATGGTTACAACATGAAAGCACAGCTACAGATCATTGGTGAGTATCTGTGCATAAATGATAATGATTTCAAGTACATCTCCAAAGTTTGTGGGTGATTATATTTATTTGTGCCAGATCCCAGTAATTGAATAATTAATGGTTAGAGAATTCATAGCAGTCTGGTCTTGCTCTCCTTGTGCCACATAGCATTTAGCATATTCACAGTGTGCTTGTTTTTGAAGCTTTTCAACAGGCTGCAGCATTCATTATAAAATGGATTGCATTAATCTTACTGTAAAATAATGTTGGAGCTAGTGCATAGAATTCAGCCAAATGACATTTTTATTATACCAGCTTTTTCCTGTCAAAACAGTGTTGTCAGCCAAACTGAAAGAGAACAAAAAAAACTGGTTTGGTCCCAATCCCTATGTGGAAGTTGCAGTGGATGGCCAGTCCAGAAAGACAGAGAAATGCACCAATACGCACAGCCCCAAGTGGAAGCAGTCTCTCACTGTGTAAGAGGCATCGCTTTTCTCCATTGTGACAGTTTGCCCCATGATGGGCGGCGTCAACACCATGTCAGGGTTTTAAGGATCCCTTCCCTCTTACTTCCTTTAATTTGGTCCACAGCATTCTGCAATTTCAGCCTCAGTAGCTTAAAGGTCACCAGCCTTTCTGCTGTTGTTATTCCTGAGTGGTTTCATAATGCATACATTGCATACTTACTTGCATGGTTTTCTTAATCCTTTAAAGCCTTTACTGGCTTTGTATCTGATAAAGTGTCGTGCTCTTGTTTTTTCAAAGGGGAAAATTGAGGTTAGTTAATGTAAAGCAAGAATCTGAACTGCTAGGGAGTTACATTTCATTACTGTCATCCTGGGGTCTTTGAAAGTATGTAAACTACAATCAGAAGGCTCATCCCAGTAAATTCATTAATTCGTTAAACTCTTTTTCTTTTTACTGTCACTTTATTAATCATCTCAGGATTAATCATTGTTCAGAATTGTGTTTCGGTGTTTGCTTTGCATGGGGCACTTCTAATTATTTTACCCTTGCCTTGTTTCTTATCTTATGAACAGAAATGTCACAGCTTTCAGTACGTTAGTCTTCCGCGTGTGGAGCCATCATACTCTGAAGTCGGACATTCTGTTGGGAGTAGCCATGTTGGAAGTCAGTGAAACCCTCAAATCTAATGACATGAAAAGTAAGTGTGTTCTCTGCCAGCTGATTCTGTTAAGTATAGGCTTTTTGCTCTGTGTCTGAGTCGTTTTCTGATCTGCCTATTGTGTTGGCTGGCAGTATGTGGCTAGAGAGGGAGAATCATGCCCACTGTGCACACTTGAATAAAGCTTCTTTCACAAACAACAGATTGAAGACTGGCACAAATGACCGTTTTGATCGAAAAATATTGTTGGTATGTGCAGGAGACATGATGTGTTATGGCTCTCTTTGTGATGATGCTTGTGTGCCTCTGAGTCATGTGGCTGCATATTGTATTACAATCAGTTGGTTTTTGACTAAGATGTCTCCCGTACTTTAAGATGTTCCATGGTTTTAGGGCTCTTGCAAAACTTGCTTTTGGCACTCATACAGATGGCATGCAGACTTTCTTGATTTGTGTTGGTTTTTTTTTTTTTTTTTTTTTGTGGCTCAGTGCTTCTATGTTCTTGGCATTTCAGTTTCAGAGGTCATGCACACATTACAGCTGAATGCAGAGGGTGACCAGTCTGAAGTGGTGGGGGACCTATTTGTGTGCCTTGATGGGATGCAGGTTGATCCGGAGATGTTTGCCTCCGCTGAGGTGAACGGTTGCAGTGAGTTGTCTTCCAAGATGTACATGTGTGTGTGTGTGTGGTTGTTTTCTCAGTTTGTCAGTTGTATGTTAAATTTGAGAGACCTGTGCTGTCACAGGTATAATCTTCTAATATCCTTTGTTTCTTCATATACTGTGTATCCACTGTATTTGGATAAGATGTATGAAGGTGACTGAAACGCCTCTCACATGATTTAGGATATGCAAGCAGCTGTGCTGAGAAGAACTGCTTTAGGCCTATATTTTTTCTGTCATTAGTACTTTGGTTTGTTTCCCTCTGGAGATCCTGTACTTGTTCTTTTAATGGCCCTTGCAGTTCATTTAGGGTTTTTCTCCACCGTTTATATCAAAGAATAAGAAGATTAAATGATTTACGTATTAATATATTGCACTGCATAGTTGTATAATATGGAATGACCAATAATTATTTCTATGTAATTTTTTTTTTTTTTAATGTCGCAGGTGGAGCTCCAAGTGGAGACTCTGGAAAGAACGGAGCGTGTAGTGCAAGGTATGATCTGTCTCACAGGGTGTATTAAGGATTAACATGAAGTTCACTGTTGTGACTTCAAAAAAAAAAAAACCCTCAGTAACACAAGTTAACCTTGTATAACATTGTATAACATCTGAACCAAACTAAAACTGGACTTGTTTGATGCACCAAAAAGCCATGCTTCCCCCTCAGCCCATCTCCAGCACTTCTTAGCTGGGTGTCTGAATAATGCAGTTCTAATAAGGCCCACCACACTTTTAGTGGGTAGCATGTGGGCCCTTAGTATTTATTGTTCTTCCCATTTGGCTCACAAGGATGTATAGGATGATTCTGGTTGTAAGATAACCTTGTTCTTATTTCATAAATGATTCCATGGAATTTTTTGTGGTGTGTTTATTGATGAAAGATCAAGTTGTCTGTTGTCTTATTGTGGTGCTGTGTGTTCTGCAGGACAAATCGCGATGCTTCTCCCTCGCTTGACAGTATAGAAGACAGGGGTACCCTGAATGGACGACCAGTGAATGGAGCTCCTTCCCCCTCACTGTCAGCAGGGCGCTGCAGGCCAACAAGGCCTCCTAGGCCATCACGTCCACCCCCTCCAACTCCACAGAGACTTGGCCCTGCTTCAGGTTTTACTACATGCTGCCCTTCATATATTCCTTATCTGGGCCTTCTGCCAGGTCCTTGTTTTATTATACAAACATTTAGTGGCCCTTGACCTGTGCATTAATGATAGTACAGTCAACCCCGGTTAAGTGCAAGGCCTCTGGCCCAGAATACAACTTGCACTTAAATGGAGCATGCGCTTATCTGTGATGACCCTGCCACATGCTTATCACATATGAATCCAAACAAACCCTCCCTCTTGATCCTACGATATACGAACCACACATTGGATCAACAACATACTTTTTTCTCGTTAGAATAAATGCAATCCTTAATTGTTTTTTGGACACTGTTTCTGCGATCGAGTTTGTGTATCTGAGCCATTAGGCCATAAAACTGTCCATAGTCCTCACAGCCGCTGGCATCCAGGTAAGCGCAAACAGTTCACAGGCTTTGAAGTGCGTCCAAGAATGTGGCTGGTGGGGGGCATTCATTATTGTCACTCTGCCCGTTGGCGCCCTGTTTTGCATCAGACTCCCCACTGTTCACCGCCTGTCTGCGCATGTCTGTGAAGATCTCTGCAATTGTACGATCAGCTGACATGGGCAGGTCATTGACAACAGTGATGTAATTTGCGAATTGTTCTGGCGTAACTCTGGCTGGTAAATCAACAGGTGTTTTGGTTTCCATATGTAAAATTACATAAATATTATGTAGAAATTTTACACGCCTGTACTGACGTGCAGCTATCAGGAATGAATTTGCATTGGTCAAATGTAAGTGGGGCCAAATTTTCGCATGCAGATAAGTGGATCGTGTGTTTAACGCTCGTGCGCTTAACCGATGTCAAGCACGCATTGGTTGGCTGGACGGAAAACGGGACTGAAGACAGACCATGCACTTAAACGGATCATGCGCTTATGCGACGTGCGCTTAACTGGAGCCGACTGTACAATGCTACAATATAGCACTTCATATATGCTTGTGTACAGTTAATCTGGTCTTGCTCGTGTATATGGTACTTTTTGTTGTTGTTTACAGCTCCTTCCACTGGATCCTCTTCTGGTGAGGCCGCCACTGCCGGCGGTTTAGAGGTACCTGCCCACAAGTCCAACAGCGTGTCAGTGTCTCTCGAACCCAGACAGGCAGCCAACGTCGGCCCAGCTGCAACCAGAATCTCCTGCATCAATACTGCCCCCCTGCCTCCTGGGTATGAACATTTCAGAAAACAACCATACACCCTAAGCACCCTTGTTTGTAGGACAGCATCTATGTTACAGCTTAGTCTCTTTCCTTGCTTTGTGTGTTCTAGAAATGTTCTTTGGGTCAAAACAAAAATAAATAAATAAAAATCTTAGAAAGTTTTTGCCTTGTTGTATGTGTAAATTCTTGTAAAACCAGTTCTTTTGAGCAAATTCTCTGAAGCCTGTTTTGTGTAGTTCTTTCTTTCAGTGAGCATAATAAAAAAATATTCTTGAATATAAAAATTAAAAATCTTGTAAAATCTTAATCTCTTTCTCCTGCCCAACTGACCAGGTGCTGTAGTTGTGCGATAACTAAAAAGATATTGGGGATTATCAGGAACAAATCTTGCTGGGAAGTAGTGTCATCCCTTCGCTGAGATGGAAATTATACCTGACTTGATTAGGAGTTGATGGATGTCAATTCATGGGACTTTAAACTAAGCTTTTGTTTATTTGTCAGCTCTGCAGTGCAGTCATATGTTTTGGGATCCTCCGCTTGAGTGACAACTGACTGTCCTGTCACTTCAGGTTCATTTTGACTTACTTCTGTGTTTGTTGTTCATCAAATGGTCATCCTGAAGCTGGGAGCAGCGGGTTGACCCAAATGGCCGCGTGTACTTTGTGGATCACATAGAAAAGAGGACGACTTGGGACAGACCCGAACCTCTTCCCAGTGGGTAATGTCTGCACACGTGCACCTCATTCTCTACATAATGTGCTATCTCATTTAGCAAGGTGAGCTGATAGATTTACTAAACATTATCAGTACAGTGGGAGGTTTTATAGTTTTAATTTTGTGCCATGATGCTGTTCATGGCATACATAGAAAAACAGAGAACATCACTCCTTACCACAGAAATGGTGCATTCTGTATGAAGGCTATTGTCCCCCCCCAATCTTTTTCTGTTTTCTCCCATTGCAGCTGGGAGCGCCGTGTGGACCCCCTGGGCAGGGTCTACTTTGTGGATCACATCACCAGGACAACCACCTGGCAGCGGCCTACGGTCGAAACGATGCGCAACTATGAGCAGTGGCAGCACCAGCAGAGCCAGTTGCGTGGAGCCATGCACCAGTTCAACCAGAGGTTCATATTTGGGGTGAGCGACTGCTGTCAGGAGGGAGAGAAGCCATATCCTCATCTTGCGTACTCCAGACAGCTTTACAATACGGCAGAGCTTCATAGCCACAATACAAAAAAACAGCAGAAGTGACCAGAATGGGCCAAACGAAACAATTGTATACACAACAATGTTGAAACAAAAAGTATTGGAATGACATCGGCTGATATTTGAGTTTATGTCAGTGATGGAAAAAGGGTTATTGACCCATCCTTATGATATAGTGATTATGAGAAATATAAAGATTTTGAGTAAGTGGAAGGCAGGGAGGAATTTATTGAATCAGTCCAGCATCTATCCAGCTATCTAAAAGCTTTGAATTGTAAGTCAATTTGCAAGCAATAAAAACGTTACCTTAAGAAACAAGTGGATATAAATTGAAGAAAAAAAAAAATTATATTTAGGTGCAGGTCTTGTCTTTTTTTAGGGGACACGGTGACACAGTGGTTAGCACTATTGGCTCACAGTTCCAGGGTTGGGGGTTCAAATCCTACCTCTGCTCTGTGCACATGGAGTTTGCATGATGTCCCCTTTGTACATTTCCTCTAGGTGTTGTTCAATAAATGGCCATACTGAAGCTGGGAGCAGCAGGTTGACCCAAATGGCTGCATGTACTATGTGGCTTTTCCTCCCACAGTTCCAAGACATGCAATTTAGGCTAATTGGTTTCTCGATACTGCATGATTGTGTATGTGTGTGCATGTGCCCTACAATGAGTTGGTATCATGTCCAGGGTGTGGCCTAGCCTGTGATGGACTCCAGCCCCTCTGTGATCCTGACCAGGATAAGCAGTTAGACAAAGGTTGGGTGTTGTCTTTCACAAACCACCAAACAGTCTATATTTGGAATGCTTGGGATGTGTATTTTAGCTCTACTCAGATGTCTTCATTTATGTGCAATTTTACAAAGGTGTTATATTGTAATCCTTATTGGCCAGCACATCTTACAGGCTAAGCCCCCGCAGCCCCTGGATGTCCAGGTCTAATTTCAGTTGCTCTTTCCCTATGCCACAGCTCCAGGACCAGACGCAGAACAAAGAGTTTGATCCCCTTGGAACTCTGCCACAAGGATGGGGTAAAGTTCTCCTCAGATCGCTGCTTGTTGAGATCTCTAAGTTTCAGTGTCTTGGATTATGGTCATGCTTGAATCTCAGGCATAACACTGAAGCTAAAGCTGGTTTTTGTATGTCTTTTAGTAAAAGCAATTTTGGCTTTCATTCTGTTCCCGATGTTAATGTAACATACACTTAAGCAGTTAACTGGTAAGCTGTGAATGAGATGACTAATGTATAAGTGGGGAATACTCTCAGAAATGGTATTTTGCTGATTTTGATCATCACTAAATATGTATTTCCTTTAATGAGTTGTAGTTGAATTACATTAAGATGAATTTTCCAGTATGTTTGGTGCCTAATATTCAGTTTTCCATTGGTCTTTGGGGTTGCACAAAATTCCTACTGGCTATAGTACTAAAGTACAGGAAATGACATTCAAGAATGATTGCTCACAATTCTATTCAGCATTCGTTACCAGTACACTTAACATGAAAACTAATGAAAGTAGATATTTTGTTTGGAGGTTTGCTAGAATTGTTGTCTCTGTCTATATTCAGTTTGTCATTTTGACTGTCTTGTGGCAGAGAAGAGAACTGATGCCAACAGCAGGGTATACTTTGTTAACCATGTAACACGGACAACCCAGTGGGAGGACCCTCGAACACAGAGGTCAGGACTGATGCCTCACTGTTCATTTGAAAGGCCACAGATTCCTCTTCCCCAAAGTGTTGGTCATTTCAGCCCTTGGTTACCGGGTCTTGTTTTTGTTGCTGTACAGCATGCTGAATGAGAAGCCACTGCCAGAGGGTTGGGAGATGAGGTTCACTGTGGATGAGATTCCTTACTTCGTTGACCACAACCACAGAACGACCACGTACATCGATCCCCGAACTGGAAAGTCATCCCTGTGAGTACCACACTGATTTTTTTTTTCCCCTCTTGCTACCCTTTGCTGTTACTTGCTTAGACTAATTATAGCCATACGATTAAATTGCATGTGTTTGCTAATGCAACAGTGCCTTTCATATATTCAACTGTTGCCCCAATGAAATATAACTGGCTAAAGGTTGGGCTTTCCAAGTTGGATATTTTTAGCTGTCATAGTGCTTTCTGAATCGCTGCCTACCATGCAAGAATTGTGTGCAAATGTGATTTTCAAGAATGCAAATGGAGGCAAAGTGCAACCTC
The DNA here is from genome assembly GCA_009936485.2 of Gymnarchus niloticus. NCBI lineage: Eukaryota > Metazoa > Chordata > Actinopteri > Osteoglossiformes > Gymnarchidae > Gymnarchus > Gymnarchus niloticus. The sequence continues at coordinate 18,483,165 of JAACJT020000086.1, read as the reverse complement.
AGCTTGCAATTCCAGAATAATTAGTTCTGTATGCTCAGGATGAACATCATGAGAACATTGTGAGAATGTCTGATGTCAAAACTCTTCTGTGCAAAGAGGGAAGCTGCATGTCTATTATGTCAATCTTATTCCTGCACTTCTCTTGTTTACTGGTTGACAACTAAAATGCCACAGACAACTGACAATAGCCATTGATTTCTTTTTATTCAGTTTTGAAAAGAACTTGTAAAGGAGTACTTACTAGAACTTCAAAATAGAAGTCCTAACTCATAAAAAAAGCCCAAAGTTAAAATGCCACCCAAATGCATCTCGACTACAGGCTGCATTTTCTTTTTAAATTTAAGTTCTTTTAAGATTTTGATTTCCTCCCGTCCTCCCAATCTTCTTTCTTTCTAGATTTTTTCTTTGTTTCCATTTCACTTTTTTTCTGTTTGTTTTTTCTTCATCTTTTTTTCTATTCCCAACTATAGATCTCTTCTGATT
>JAACJT020000086.1:18458310-18468744 GCA_009936485.2 Gymnarchus niloticus | reverse complement strand
CAGTGCTGGCCTGAGGAGGATGGGCTTCCCCCTTGAGTCTGGTTCCTCCTAAGGTTTCTTCCTCCTGAGGGAGTTTTCCCTTGCCACTGTCGCCTTTGGCTTACTCTCTGGGGACTGTGGGCCTGGGACTATGTGAAGCGCTTTGTGACCGTGCTTTGTGTTTAAAATGCTATATAAATAAAATTGAATTGAGTTGAACCTTTCAAAAGAGAGGCATAGTGGCTGAATACAGAATTCAAATAGGCCTTCTAAAACAGACGTGTAATTTGTTCTACCAGGTGACACTCATCTACTCTAAACACATCCATCTTCTAACCACTTATGCTTTTCAGGGTCATGGGGAACATGGAGCCAATCCCAAGCAGTATAGAGCACAATACTGGAGTACATTCTGTGTGGGGGTGCCTTGTGATGGCATCCCATCCATGAAGCAACATGTAAACTCCCGACACACACAGAGGAGAGGCAGGACGCAAATGCAACAGTGGTAACAACGTAGCCACCATGTCCCACCTAACTTTCATGACAAAACTGACACACAAATCTACAGTTCAGCTACATCTAATGATAACTCATCTATTGTCACTTATAGCAAATGTGAATAGTATATTCAAGGTATAGCAAATGTATTTAGTGACTTTTGAGTGAAAACTTTATCACTTAACATGGAAAAAACATTCATGTTGGGAGGCAAATGTACGGAAGCACATTGCATTCACAAAACAAAAAAAAACATTGACACTATCGTAATTACGAGATCAGGATCTCCCATGACAAAACGGGAAAGGTAACCCCCAATGACTTGAGATGCCTGCACAGTGTTTACATATTAATATTAATGCCATCTACATTAAATACGATTAATATTACCCAGTATTCTCATACTGAGAATAATAAAAGCAGCTTAATTGCAATAGCACCATCACTGCCCACTGTCTTTTCCTAAAGCCTAGGTTAGCGCCGACTGATAACATGAGAAAAGGTAAGGTATAGCCTAGTTTTCTCATAATTACGAGATCCGGATCCCGTAATTACAAGATCTTTTATCGTAATCATGAGATTTGGATCTCGTAATTATGAGATAAGGTGTCAATTTTTTTTTTGTATTGTGAATGCAATGCGCTTCCATACAAAAGTACTGACAGGACTTCTATAATTTCTGCCTTCCTCTCCAAGTCACTAAACTTTCACCTCATGACTTTAGACCTACTACTTTATCCTAGCTTACTTGCATCAAATAACACATTGCAATTATGGCTGCTGCGTGGCTCTACATGCCCTTGTAATCCTCTATAATTGCTAGCAAGGCCTAAACATCCATTCTGACCATCCATGCTGTCTTTTCCTCCCCACATGTCCAGATTGTGCCCATCTGAATTAGATATTAGTCCCAGTGCTCTAAGTGTGACAATCACAGATGTGGTCTACAAACAAGATCTTATGAAGCTCAACATAAAGAACTGGCTTGCAGATGATGGAACTGACCATAACTTACCCCTTGAATATACAATAGTTTTATATCTTTCCCCACTGTATAATGGTAGCATGTCCTAGGAGGTGGGTGGCCAGCTGACCTTCAACCCCCGGAGGTTTTTTTCTTCCTTGCTGAGGAGTTTTTGGTTCCTCTGTTCTCTTCTGGCCTTTTACATTGTAATTACCACACACACCTGGTAAGTGCCTTGGGGGAAAATGTGTAGTGAAAGGTGCTATAAAAATAAACTGAACTGAATCTTACCTGAAAGATTGACACGTGCTTTACAATTGTATTTTTTTTAATCCACATACTACCAAGTTACACAATGCAAATTAACAGTCTACTGGAGTCTGTTTCATACTTTAAAAAAATAAGCCAAATACATGCCTTTAGCTTTTTGTAATACAATATTGTATATTCGTGGACATCATTACGTTTTAACTGCTTGTTATGCAGTGAGGTCAGGAATGTTCAGTCTGCAGAATTTGACAACGGTGATAAAAGCACAACCATTTGAAGTAAATATAAATATGTGCAGTCTTACCATGCTGCAAGGGGCATCTTTAAGAAATACTTCAACAAGGCTGCAGGTTTGCTTATGTGCAAAACAAAAGGAAACAAACTGTAACGTTTTAATGTAAAACATCAAAGAGATACCAAAAAACCCACCCATTTGCCTAGAGTGATAAATGGAGTCTGTTTGGAAAGGCCTAGCACAACAAAGCCTCCCAAGCTATCCGAATGCTGCTTTCTGCTGAAGGAGCTGGAATGCACCTCCTGATGGTTTTGGCATTGTCTGCAGTGCCCAGTCTCACTCTGGCTCACTCCACAGTCTCTATAAACACCGGCATGGTCAGCATTGCCTTGGGGAGTTCTTCTGTGCTATCTGTGTGGCCATCATGGCCTCCCTCTTCTGTGATGCTTTTCTCGTCTCTTTCAATTGACAGCACTACCTGACTGTCCTGGATCCTTGCTTCCTCTTCCCTTTCCTCCTCAGCTTCCTCCACTGCCTTCTCTAAGTCTGCCTCTTTTCCTTCCTGTCTGGTCATTCCTACCTCTGCAGCCTTCACACCTTCCTGGATATTCCCGGCCACTCTGCGGCCTTGTTTAGCTTGCCTGGTCCTGGGTACTCTCTTGCCTGGGCCCCCTTCTACTTCTGCCCTCAGAGCTTGTGGACACTTGTGGTCCCGATAATACTTCTGCCGAGTAAAGCCCTTGTTGCAGGTGGCGCAGCGGAAGCGGTAGTTGTCTGTGTGTGAGCGCTGGTGCTCCAGCATGTGAGCCCGGCGGCTGAAGGCCTTCTGGCAGAACTGGCACTTATAGGGCTTGATACCTGGGGAACAGAGGCAGGGACACACTACAGTTAAACACCACTAACATGAGCCAATGTTAATGGTCTTGGCTCAAGATAAAACCACAATTCTTCCTCAAGTGCTTTACCTTTAATGTTTGAAATGTACTACTAAATTGATAAAGATGAGTATTGGGATATATACCAGAATGGGATAATATGTGAGCCTTCAGCTTGTCAGGTCTGTTAAACTCTTTGGTGCAGCCAACATGAGTCCTGCATCAAAAAGTGGTCATTACTGATTAGGAGTAATCCATCACAAGGAGAATGACTATTAAGAAAGCAGTTCCTGACACCAACCTGAACGGACACTTGTACTTCTTGAAGGGTTCATGAATGAGCATATGTCTTTTCACCTTGTCCTTCCTGTTGAAGGTAGCATCACACAGGGAGCACTTGTACGGTTTTTCGCCTACCATGGGGATAAATGCACATACATTACGGAGAATTGCCAGCAGATGGGTCTGGCAGTAGCTGCCCTGGAAACGTGGCTTAGCCTCACCTGAGTGAATCCGAACATGCAGCTTCAGGTAGTGTTCAGTCTTGAAGAGCTTCTTACAGATTTGGCACCTGAACTTCCCACCAATGCCATGGGTGGGGAGGTGCCGTCTGAAGTACCGCTCACAGGGAAAAACCTAGGAATGAGGTAAAAGAACTACTTACATAAATAATGAAGGGTCCTTCAGCTCCCTGCTGTGAAAATCTACCTTCTGGCAGTGAGGACAAGGGAAGTTGTGCGATGCCGTCTGGAGGTGCTGCTCCAAGGCTTCCTGTGTAGAATATTTGCTCTGGCACTTCATGCACCTATAGGAGGTACAACACCAACAAGCAGCAGTAATTATTGTAATGACAGAGCAGTTGTGCTGGAAGACAATTCTGCATCCACTGCAGCTGGCAGGCAACTTGTTGGAACATCACAATCTGATCAGTCTGTCCTCATTACAGTTTTGCTTTTAGAGATAGGTAGTCAGAAGGGTTAATGGAAGAACACCCCTACGGCCATGTCATCACATACCATCAACAGTGGGTGCCATCTCAGTGCAACTAAAACATCACAGGTCAGAAAATACTGGATATAACCTGCTACTGTTTTCCATGCAAGCTGAAGGTATGCATCTTCCAAGTATTAGAAGTGGGGCTACCAGCCTGTAGAATGTGGGCTCCTTGCGTGGGCTCTGTTGGGGACAGAAGCTGTGCGAGTACTGGTGTACGCTCAGCTCAAACAGTGAGGGGAACACCTTGCTGCACAGGTGGCAGCGGTAGGTGAGCTGCTCCTGGTGTGTGCGGATGTGCTCCAGGAATAGGTCCAATTTCTGGAAGGTTAGTGAGCATGACTTCACCACACACTTGTAAACCTTGTAAGAAGAGAAAAGCAGAGAACCCTTGTGATCCCAGAATAGTGTGGGCCCAGTTATCTCTCAGAGAAACAATGCATTGACAAAACTCACCTGTTCATCCTTGTGCTGAGTCATGTGGGACTTCAGCTGGAAGTAGGTGTTAAACTTGCCTGCGCAGAACTGACACTGGTAGGAGCTGTCGATCAGAATTATCTGCTTGCTCTTACCCTTCCCACTCTGTTTGCTGCCCTCCTGACTGTCTGCTGCTGCATTGTGGTTGCCCTCCACCTCATCTAGTCCATCTGTGACCAGCAAAGGAAGAGGCTTGGGTTTCTATTTGGGTTCATCATGGACCCAGTAAAGAGTCCTGGATAGAGGGGTCAGTTCACCTTGATCATCCTCTTCTCCCTCTGGCTGCTCTGGGTCTTCTTCAGCACACAATGGCACCACCTTGACTGTGACAGGTAGTCGGGACACAGTGCTCGCCACGCTTGACGGCCAAACTTTGTGGGTCTGCATGTGCTTCTTCACGTTGGACTTCTGGGCAAAGGCACGGCCACATACAATGCACTGGAAGGGCTTCTCTCCTGTATGACTGCAAAGGAAGAGCGAGCTGAGCCCTGAGGCTGGTTCCAATGCATATCTAAATGACACAGACATCAACTGAGCTTCAGTTGCAAGGCCAACCTCTCTACCCATAGGATGGATTCAGATATTCCACATGCTGACCTACGGGATCATGTAACTTGAAAAGCAAAACACACCATGGACACAGGCAATATCATCCGAAAATGTCAGTAGGCTTTTTCCACATGAAAATAACTTCCCAAAAATCTAACATTTCCCTGAAACTTAGACAAGATGCAAAGAATGACATTGAATTATTTAAAAAATTAGAAAAACATTCTGATACAACTAATTCTGTCAACTCTTCTGCTTATATAACACAACTTTTACATACAGTTTGTAGAAAGTTATTTCTTTAGGGGTCAAATTTGCGCAAACAACAAATTGGATTAAATCACAATAAATCACAATTAATGACATAACATCATGAGATTATTACAAATTTAAATCATTTCACAGCCTTACTTTAATAATTCTAGCAAATAATACGGGGCCAATAATCTGTATACAAATAATAACTTCAAATACTCAAGGGAAAAAAAAGAAATTTCAAAAAACTCTTGAGGACCAGGGCTGGCCATAACCAATTAGAGAAGAAAAACACCCCAGAGCAGTAATTTGACTGAATGAGTGATACTCTTCCCCGATCAATAGTTGCTGAAGACTATCAGCCAATCCCAGGACCAATCTTATTTAAGATTCCCTACCTGCGAATGTGCTGCTGGAGGTCAAAGTTTTTCATAAATAATTTTTCACAAAAACTGCATTTCAACTTCTGGGCTTTGCCTTTAGCTTGTCCTGCTAAAAGGCAAACAGTAGTGACAATTACAACATTACTGACAATAAACTATAACTGCCGATGTTTGTGAGAAAGGGCTGCTTACCATCTTGACCATTGCTGTCATGTTTAACACGTCTTGAATTCGCTGTCTTGTCAAAATTTCCCAGTTCAGCCATATCAGAGGTGATGCTGCAGGTTTTGGTCTTGGTACCTTGCTTACCAGGACTGTATACGGGCGGGGTGGTGAATGGTGGGCTATCCACACACTGACTGGGCACCTATGGAAGGTGGAAACAGGAAGATGTTTTTATTAAACAGCTTCATAAATTCTCTGGCCCCACACACAGGTAAAAGTAGCCTAACTGCACCTGCTGGAAAGGCTGCAGGCCCAATGCCTGGACCTCTGCACTACCACTTCCGTTGATAGGGGGCAGTGTGCTGTAAACCTGGACAACAGAACCGCCATTGCTGGGTTGCACCTGGCTCTGGCTGGGTGGGAGTTGGTGTGAGGGATGCTGGTGGGGCTGCAAGTACGAAGCGCCTGTGTGCATGCTCAGATTGCTCTGCTCAAAAGACATAAAAACAAAATGAGCTCACATCTTTATACGTAGCTGGGTCTCCTTTAAACAAATTAAGGGAAAAGCACCCTTAAGCATGCATATAAATAACAGGCTGTGAACCTATACCCAACTCATAAAGTTCACCACTTCAACCATTTTTAAAAATGACATAAATCAAACAATTACCAAACAGACTATGCGTCTTAACTGACATGCTGTCACTGTCACTGACAGCGCACTGTGTAGGGACGATGCTGCACCTAACTCACCTGAACAGAAGACTGCATGGCAGACATTGGCTGGTCCATGGAGGTGAAGGCTGATATGGCAGACATCAGCACATCATCACTAACCAGTACATTGCCCTGGACCAGAGTGTGAGTAAGGGGCGACTGAGGCACGGTGATGTATGTGGATACCTGCAACAGACACAAGGAGACAAGAAGGATGCATACAATGGTCAACTACCTGCTGCTAACGATGTTTTTCATCTGACTTTTGCTAAAAATACTGGCTGTATCACTGCATGTAATAACTCAATGACATAACACTTTGGGTCACCTGTCTGTTTGGGGGAGTCTGTGGCACTGAGCTGATAGAGGGCACGGGGGTGTAGGCATTACTGGAGGCCAGGGAGACCGTGGCCAGGGATGGTGTACTGGACTGGCACTGCTCCCGCTTGTGGGTCATAAAGGCAGGTAAGGAGTTGAACTGCTTTTTGCACTTCCCACAGAGAAAGACATCCTCGTCATCTGAGGAGAGACAAAGGGTTTATCAAAGTGGAGGCAAGGACTTGGTCTGATGTTCATAGGTTTGCTTGACAAACTGAGCAGCATCAAATGGTTTACCCACCCAGTGATTGTATGGCAGGTGTGCCAGAAACACTGTGATTATTTGGATCTGGAACACCTCCCTGCCCGTCCAAAAGTGACTGAACAGCCAGGACTGTCTGGTTGTCCATCCCTGTCAAAAACACAACAAAATAGCCATGTGTTTTAAAAAACGTATCTTATTGACTTAGGGATCAGTGGTACTTTCATGAACTTGAAGCAGCAACCTTAACCACAATGCTACCTTCTGCATCCAAAAAATAACTAATAAAATATAATAATTTTTTACTTTAAAAATGTATTATTTTAATTTCAAAACTAAAAGACAGAAAGTGGAGCTGCTGGTCAATGACAGAAATATAATGAGTAATGCAGAATCACCAGTCATATGGATTTTGCTGCACAGTGCACACGCTTCCATTCAGTCCACCAGGACATCAACACAGGACCTTTTTGTTTATGCTAATGCATAATTCTTATTTCGCTTTCTTTTTGTACAGCAATATTATGACAACCATCAATTGTGTTTACGACATCCACCTGACAACCGAGTGTCATTTCTCATCATAAACAGGAAATCTTAATGGCATTATTATCTATTTGACAGTAAGCTACTGTATACGGCCAGTTTAACGGCTATGTGTAAAACGCCCTACAACTTCTGCACGTACCGAGGAAATTGAGACTGCCGAAGTAGTCAGAGTAATCGAAAAAAATCAACAAAATTTCAGTCATTAGCAAAATGTTATGAATGCTTTCCATAAATTATACGTCAAATGACTGGCACATGTGGTTGAATGCAATAACCAATGCTGGACCGCCGCAAAGGAGACGATGCATCGCTTTAGTTCAGCTTTTCCAACAACATGCCCGTCTCCTTCCTGCCATTTTTCCGGTGCAGTCGCGACGGCTGTTGTTCTGGGAACACCTACCCCCTCTTCTCCGTTGAAGAAAACATCACATGAGTTGTCTATGTGTAGCAATAAACAACACAAACACTAAACAACGCCCACTGTTGATTATTGGAAACCTGCAAAAAAACATCCCTTCTTTTTCCTTGTCATCTAACTGAAATTGCGAAACTATGCTTTATTTAATTTAGATATAAATTTGTCAGATCTATACATTTTCTAGCCGCCTGCAGACCCATTTCGAATAAACAAATCCAATAACAAAAATCCCAAGTTCTCATTAAAGGAAATAAAATTACCTTCAAGCGCTTCAAATATAGCCTGCGCCATCTTGCTGTACCCGGTATATGAATTTAGCATTCTGGGAAATTAACAAGTGCGGTGTACGATTTTAACCGAAAGAGGGCGTACAAAGATCACCAATTAATAAATCTATAGCGCTACCGCTTATCAGACGCAAGGATGCTGGTGGTGCGAGAGTAGTAGTGGACACAATCGAGACGCTGCCAGTGTATCACAGACACAAACTCACACTATGGGCAAATTAAACGGCTCAATTCAGTTTATTTTTTTGTGCTTTTCACAACACACTTAACAGAAATGTGTGGTAATTACAATGCATTTTGATGAAAAAGGAAAAAAGGCCAGACAACAATGAAAGAAACCGAAAACTCATCAACAAGGAGGAAAAATGCTATGGGGAATTAAGGTCAACTAGCCACCCAACTTCCTTGGGTATGCAATCATTATATGAAGCAGGGAAAGATATCCATCCATCTTCCAAACCTCTTATCCGTCAGGGCCGCAGGGAAGCTAGAGCTGATCCCAGCTGACTTTGGGCAAAAGGTAGGGTACATCCTGGGCAGGTTGCCAGTCCACCACAGGGAAAACACAGAGACGAACACCCATACACATTCACACCTATGGGCAATTTAGAGTAGCCAATTGACCTATCCTGCATGTCTTCGGAATGTGGGAGGAAACCAGAGTACCCAGAGGAAACCCATGCAGGCACAGGGAGAACATGCAAACTCCACATAAAAAGGGCCCCGTCAGTGGCAAGGACCAAAGCCAGAACCTTCTTGCTATGAGGTAGATGGGCTAACCACTCAGCCACCATGCCACCCAGGAAAAATATTAGACCATTAAATATTTAATGTGTAAATTGTGGTCATTTTTGTCATCTGTGAGTCAATTCTTCATAGTAATAAGATTTTCTAGTTTGCAGACAACATCAACAATGTTGCACTTAGATCCACGGGACATATACTGCATCCAACTCAGATGGTACCCACATCAGGCACCATTTGGACATGTGGGAAGGAAAAGAAAGCATGGATGGTTAGAATGGATGTTTATGCCTTGCTGGTAAATACAGAGGACCAGAAGGACATGTACAGCCACACCAACAACCATAATTACAATGTGCATGTTGCACAGTGTGCATATGCTAAAGTAGTTGGTCTTCAGTTGTGATTTAAAGACTGAGGCCAACTCAGCATCCTGTACATAGGCTAGAAGACTGTTCCATAATCTAGGGGCCCTGCAACCAAAGGCTTCAGCACCAAGTTATTTTAATTATATGTGAGATAAGAAGAAGACCAGGATTCTGTGATCTTATTGTGGGATTGGATTGCTGACGTTTCGAAGCTACCGGGTTTTTGCTACCAAGACTTTGTCCTGCACCAAGTTTAACTTCGACCACATACCATAAGTCTGGAAATCTCCTGTAATAACGTAAGTAGAATACCATGGCTTCTGTCATTTGTGTGCAGTGTAATATGTTTAGTTATTCTTCTCCTGTCGTTACTGGTATGTTTACTTGTGAGAAGTGTAGATTAGTCGCTAAACCGACGGAGAAGACTGAAGAGTTAGAGGGACATATCCGGACGTTATGTGAGATTCAGCAAAGCGAGAGTTTCATAGATTCAGTATTAGCGGCTCCGGATACGTCCATGGTAGGTAGCCTGTCTCCCTCTGCTCCGGCATTAGAGCCTGTCGCCTCATGTGCTTGTAACTCCCCACCGTCGCTTACCCTTGTTGTCATTTATAGACCACCTGGGCCATATAGCAGTTTTATCCAAGAGTTTTCTGACTTCCTGTCCGATCTAGTTGTTACTACTGACAAAGCAGTAATTGTTGTGGGGATTTTAATATCCACGTGGAAAATGACTCTGATCCTTACAGTATGGCTTTGCCTCTCTGCTTGAATCTGTTGATGTTGTCCAGAATGTAATAGGCCCTACTCACTCAGGTAACCACACTTTAGGCTTGATAATCAACCATGGTATCCCTGTGGAGTATGTATCTATCCTCCCTCTAAATCCTGCAGTTTCAGATCATGCTCCGTTAACATTTGAAGTACTACTGGGATCTCCTGCTCTGCCTGTCTTCAAAGTGAGTCGCCATATTACTCCTTCAACTGCAGCTGATATCGTTAACAGGCTCCACCAGACGTTCTCCTAGATTGTTAAGCCTACAAATGAATTTGAGCTTGAACAAGTATCGATTAACATTGATCACTCACTTTGCAGCAGTCTTGACTTGGTTGCTCCTCTTAAGA
>JAACJT020000086.1:18447104-18458210 GCA_009936485.2 Gymnarchus niloticus | reverse complement strand
AGGGCGGCCTGGCGTGCTGTGGTCCATGGAGTCGCGAAGAGTCGGACACGACTGCGTGACTAAACAACAACATATATATATACACACACACACACACCACACCCCGATCATCCACAACATTAACACCACCCCCTTTGTAGAACAACTGGCTCCTCTTTGCACCCGGCTGACACACCTATTAAGGTACAAATGAGAATGGGAATATAAAAGGACAGGCACATACTGACCAGAAACAGGTCTACTGATCACTCCAGGTCACTTGTCCATCCTGGCAAACCAGGTCCACCCCTTTATGATGAGAGTCTACCACGATGGCACAGGTTGGTTCCAGCAGGATAAATCCTTTTGCCATGTTGCTATGGGTGTGTGAATGGTTTGAGGAGCATGACAGTGACTTCAGCTTACAGAAGCTGACAAAGGCAGCCCCCTAAGTAGGTGGTATGACCTCCTTGTGGCATCAGTACTCCAGGTATGTGGCAAGGCATTGATTCAATAAAGCCTCTGAACATTTTCACAGGAATGTTGTACCATGCTGACACCAGAGCTTCCCATAGAGCATCAAAAGTCATTGGTGGTTCTAAACACTGGACCTATCCATCAAAAGATGTTCAACAGAACTAACAACTGGTGAACACAGTGGCCAGGATGTCAGGCTGAAGTCACTGTCATGCTCCTCAAACCACTTGCACACACTTCCAATGACATAGTAAAAGAATTTATCCTGTGGGAACCAACCTGTTACTTCGTGGTAGACTCTCATCATGAATGGGTGGACCTGGTTTGCCAGGATGGACAAGTGACGTGGAGCAATCAATAGACCTGTTTCTGGTCAGTATGGGCCTGTCCTTTTATATCCCTTTTCTCATTTGTGCCTTTATAGGTGTGCCATCTGGCTGCAGGGAAGAGCCAGTATTTCTACTAGGGGGTGGTCATAATATGTTATGCCTGAGGATAAGTGTTTAGAAAATGGATGGATCATGTATATCCAAATCTCCTGGAATTTATCTGGTCCTTTTGCTAAAATATTATTCCATTAGAAATTCGTGTAAATTGTCTATAGTTCTGCGAGATTGGAAAAATATTTTGTCTATTGAATTGAATGTGAATATAGCTTTTAAAACTTGTCTTTAGTTAAGTCTGAAAGTTGTATTGGTTATTACTTTAAAAATGATCGCAAAGGATTTTGAAGTTGTTTAATCCGAAATTATTCTCTCCAGAAGAGTTAGTCGTGGGTCTTTACAGGGACGGGTATCTTTGTAGAAGTTTAATAAATAACGTATATTGTATTTCTTGAAATCATCACTCAGCGTTGAGCCACACGAATTTAGTCGTCCATTTTGCAAATGATACTTCTTTATACCCACAACTACCTATTTGACTGAAATAACTTCAATCCTACGTTACCGTAGTGGTATAGCGCACGAATGTTTCTTTAAACATGACACAATAAACCATAAAATCCGACAAACGCGTTTAATATTTAGAATTCACAGTAAATGATAGAATCTGCAAACAATAATTGGTCTCGAGGGATTTTGACTGTGGATTGGCATTAAAGATGACCAATGAAATTCAGCAACACACAAATTATTCACCGAAAAGGCCGAGCAGTCTGACCAATCATTCCACAGCATTTGTACACGTGCAGATTTCGCGGCAAAAAAGATTTGGCGCGCAAACCCTGACCCTTGTTGAGATCAGCTGGGACAATAACAACAATAACAGACCATTACCGGGCAAGGAAACTTCTCTGTCTGAAAACTACTGCACAGCTAGGACTGTTTCTTGATCTTTCCTAAGTTGCGTTTTGGATACCGTATACGGAAAGCTCGAAAAAACCGCTTTAAATCCCGTTGTTTAACTTTTTTGTGTTCTTCCTGGACGAGAGAACCTACGGGGGAAGAAGCAAACTAAGCAATGACATTTTTTGGAGTTTGAGAACTAGGTCACCAGTCTCAATCTGCAAATACAGTATGATAGAATCGAAGATGTATTTAATGCTTGGTTGTGAATTGCCATTCTGTCTTTCAGTTCATGCATGGGTGAAACTGTAATATTGAACATATTTAAGCGATCTTCGCTAATAAGCTAAACCAAATATACTCGCTGTTTTGTATGCGGTTGTTTGTATCGTTAACACGAAATGCATCGCTGAACAAAGAAAATTTCTGCAGCAGGCGATTTATCAAAACTAACACATACTTTTAAAGAAAGTACACCACGACTTCATCGAACAAAGAAAAGGCAAAGGGGCATTTTAAAACAGAAAGAAACTTCAGCTGGATTGTCCGTTGTGTAAATTGATTGCCCAAAAGCTATTCGTATAAATTGGTAATTTGGTTTATATAAATGACACTTTTATTGAAAACATTGGGGGAAAAAAGATCTATCTTAGGTCTTGGATATGCATATTTTTGCTCTGCTTTGCTATGAAGTAATCCATGTTTTACAATGACTTCAAAGAGGAAATTGCATTTTTATCTAACGCTGGCGTTAGCTTGAGGCTAATCGAGATTTAGCAGCCTTTTGGTCATTTAGATCACTTGGTTTTGAAAGTAGCTAGCAAGAAATACTAAACAGTTTCATCTATTCAGCTCGTTTCTGCATTGAGTCATCGACTCTGTAAACTGTTACGTGTACGCCAATTTTAACCATGGTTAAGAAGCACATTCTCACTGTCTATTTCTATAGTGTTTACTGTCGTATGTATAAAACAAAAAGTACAAACGAGGGCCTTTGCTAATTGCTAATACTCTTTAACGTAAAGCGAGGAGTAGGCAGCAGCTGCTCGCAGCGTGTGCCATGTCAGAGACGCTGATCACGGGTCAGACCTCGGAGGATCTTTTAGCCGACTTCGAGTCACTTTTGAGCGCTGGAAGTATTAGCCTAACCGAGGATCACCAGATCGTCATCATTTCTACTCCCAACAATGTCGACATTCACACCGCAGCTACCAGCAGCACCGGGGAAATACTTTTGTTCGCCACCCCCCAGGGCCCCCCGCCCACAGAGGATGAGCGTCGACCAGCATTAGGGCGACCTCCGGTACGTGGCTACCCTCTGTTTTGGTTCTCAAGTCTGGGCGTGGTGTGTTTGTGTTTTCCTTTTTGATTTTTTTTCCAGTGCGCTAGCTGATCAGTATGCTCTGCAATTTTGCGAACTCCCACAAAGTTATAGCAAAGGAATTCGCGAAACGATTATATTGTAAGTAAAAATAAGCGTTCAGTTTTTGGAGGGTTTAATATATTTTCAATTCGAAATAAGTATTGATTAGTATTACTAAAAGTCTTTGCCGCCCTTCAACATAGTTTTAATGGATTTAATTTTGAATGTACCGAATATGATTGACCTCGTTTTTTTTTTTTTTTTTTTTTTAAACTCCTTTAGGTGAAAAGGAAACTTGACCTGGACAGTGACCACCAGTACGTGAGCAGTTCACGACCAACGCCAATAAGTGGCGTGCCAACATCCACACCTGCACCGCCTAGAGGTACGGGAATCCAGGCGATGGTAGTCTCATTCAATTTTATGCTGGATTGCTGGTGCAGCAATTTTAATGTATATTTCTATAAGTCAAAAATAGCAAAAACTGGCAGTAGAGATGTTTGTTAGGGTGCTGTAAATATTACAATGTAATTGGGTAATTTATTGAAAATTGAATTTTTTTTAAGATTATAAGACTTTAACATTTGACTTTTTAAGATTACTTTTTACTATTCATTATTTATATTGTAGTACTATGTTTCATAATTGAAGGGCACACTTCTGGGGTGGAGGGTTCAAGTCCTCTGCTTTGTGTGAGTGGAGTTTGCAGATTCTCTCTGGATTGTGCTAACCTGCAAGACAAGCAGTTAGACCAATTGGCATCTCAAAATTGCCCATAGTGCACGTGTGTGCATACATGCTTGTGTGTGTGCACGTGCTCATTCTCATGTCCCATGCAATGGACTGGTATCCCATCCAGAGTGTCCCCAGCCTTGTCTTTTATGCTGCCTGGGATAGGATCCTGACCTGGATAAGCAGTTGGAAAGATCGGTGTTTCGTTACCAGCCTGCAAATTTGGGTTTGGGAATATTGTCTTAGCTTGAGTTGATGTTAGGAAACTTTTTTTTTTTTTTTTTTCCCTGTCCTTCTCTATCTGCTGGATCCTGTCCTCCAAGTTTCAAAGTCCTCATCAGAGAAGACCCGTTACGATACATCTCTGAATCTCACCACAAAACGCTTTCTGGACCTTCTGTCCCAGTCTCCTGATGGAGTGGTGGACCTCAACTGGGCCTCCCAGGTTCTTGAGGTGCAGAAGAGACGGATATATGACATCACAAATGTCCTGGAGGGCATACAGCTTATCTCCAAGAAGTCAAAGAACAATATCCAGTGGCTGTAAGTCTGAGTCATATTGTCATATTTTTAAATAAATTTGCATGGGGTGGACAAAATAGCAATAACATCACATGATAAAGAAACTACCTTTAAAGAAAGTAAATGACAATTTCCAATACAACTACTGAGGTAAGTCACCTTCTGGTAGAATGAATTTTAAAAGATGCTTGACAGTCCACTTTTATATTTGCATTTTCCAAGTATCAGAGATTGGAAGAGGCCAAAGTTCCGGTTCTCACTTTGCAGGTGTAAGAGGAAAAAAAACTTGTGAAATGAATGTGTCAAGGGAAGCAGTGTGTATTATAACAGTATACGCCAAATGCATAAAGTGAATTGGCGAAGGTGAACGATGGTCACAAATGAAGTAATTGAAGAGAACATGTGAAGACTTAACACGATGGCTGCAATGAAGCATAAAACTAAAGCCATAAAAATGACTGCAGAACTGAATCAGCACCTCTGTGACCTATGGAGTGTAAAACAAAGCCCATTTACTGGCTTGGTGAGGTTTCTTGAGCCTTACGTCTCAGATTCGGTTAGTAAAAATCACAGCTCACAGTCATAGTACCATTTACTGCAGGTTGCAGGGTTATTTAACTCAGTATAAAGTGGGTTATCTTTGGGTGTGTAAAACTCACTTTGTAGTACACTTCATCAGTTTCAAAACTATCATGAGCTTACAAAGAATATAAATGATATTAGGTTTATGTGTAGAAATCTCTTGTATCTAAGGCCAGTGCACAAATAAAGCTGTGGTGCTAACATTTGGAATATGGGAATTCCAAGATGATAATGTCCCAGTACACACTGCTAAACAAATTCATGAGTCAGTAATGAAATGCCCTACATAACCTCTGCAATTACCAGATCTAGACCTCATTAGACCTTTTATGGGTAAGTTCTGGAGCACAGAGTGTTACATATTTTACCTCCATCTCTCAGAGCTGCAATTCCGGATGTGTATGACAACATTTCAAGAAGGATTCAAGTTGTTGCATAGGAAAAGGGTGGATTTACTCTTTATTGGGTCCTTGTGGTTATTGAATCTTAAGGCTCATCTGCTGCATATTTTGTTGGACATTTATGTCTGTGTATCTTCTTAGTTTAAGAAATATTATATTAGACAAATGAGACTTGTCACTAAACTATGAGGATTTGCTGAGTTTTGTTTGCAACACCCAGTGTTATTTTAGTTTATAATAGGATTAATACAGTGAATGTTTTGCTTTGGTGTTCACAGATAGTTTTGAGTGGTATGTTAACGGAAGAAAAGAGAGTGGTAAATAGTGCTCATTTATTCATTCGAGAACCTCATCTTTTTGCAGGGGCACCCGTTTGGACAGTAGGTCCGCCGCCCAGCTACATAGCCTTCAGAAGGAGGTGTCCAACCTGGGGGATGCGGAGGAGGAGCTGGATGAGCTTATAACTAAATGCAACCTGCAGCTCAGGCTGCTCACAGAGGACCCCCAGAATAAAAAATATCCTTCAGATCTGACTCGTATTGCTTGTTTAGCTGATTCTATTCTGAAGAATTTTGGTTCCTTCCAAGGTTTCTTCTTCCCGAGAGAGTTTGTCCTTGTTCCTGTGGTCTTTGGCTTACTCTCTGGGGACCTTTGGCCATAGACTATAAAAATCACTTTGTAATAATGCTCGTTGTTGAAAGCGCTGCATAAAATTGAATCGAAAGAAATTTAAGTTGCCTCTTGCAGAAGGTTTCTCTCCTACCTGATGGACAGTGTATCTCCCAATACCCATTTTGGGTCAAGCTCTGATGGTTAATTTTATTTGAGGAACATAAGAATATCAGTTTCTTTGATTCATTCTGTTTTCATTGACCTGCTTATTAAATCAGGAACTTTTTAGCTTTTGGTGGCCTTTGGGTATTCATTTTCTAACTGTCAAATAGATGTGTGGAATTTTTCTTAATGCCTCCCAAGCTGGCGTATGTGATGTGCCAAGACTTGCGGAGTACAGTGGATCCCCCTGACCAGATAGTCATGGTGGTTCGTGCCCCTCCAGAGACACAGATGCAGGTGTCTGATCCCTCTGAGGTGAGCTGGAGGCCGGTATGGTTAAACGTGTTTCCTTGAAAAAGCTCAGATTCTTTCAGCAATTTCACCGTAATCCTTCTGTTGGTAGGGTTACCAGATCTCTTTGAAAAGCTCACGCGGACCAATCGACGTCTTCCTGTGTCCAGAGGATAGCTCAGAACCCTGTTGCCCAGTGACAGACTGTAGCCCGTCCAAATCAGTTACAGAGGTGCCATCCCAGTCTGCACCTGGTGCCCAGCATCAGCCTTGTGTTAGCCCTACCCAGAAAGTGACATCATCACCCAATCAGGACTGTTGTCTGCTACAAATCGGTAGTGAAACTGGTAAGTATGTACAACCCCAAAAAAAAAAATGCAGTGATTCTTAAATTTACTTTGACTTTTATTTCATTGCAGACAGTATGAACCAAAGATATTTCATGTTTTGTCTGGTCAACTTCATTTCATTTGTTAATATACATTCATTCCTGCATTTCAGGCCTGCAACACATTCCAAAAAAAGTTGGGATGGGGCAATTTAGGGCTTATAATGAGGTAAAAAAAAAAAATTAATGTGATTTCAAACAGGTGATGTTAACTGGTGATTGTAATCATGATTTGGTACAAAAGCAGTATGCACGAAAGGCTGTCTTTGAGGAGCAAAGATGGGTAGAGGATCTCCAGTTTGTCAACAAATGTGAAAAAAATTATTGAAATATTTAAAAACAATGTTCCTCAAAGAAAGATTGGAAGGGATTTGCATATTTCTCCCTCTACAGTGCATGATACCATTAAACGATTCAAGGAATCTGGAGGAATTTTAGTATGTAAAGGGCAAGGGCGCAAGCCTAAGCTGAACACCCATGATCTCTGATCCCTCAGATGGCACTGCATCAAGAACCGTCATTCATCAATAGCTGATATAACCACATGGGCAAGGGATTACTTTGGCAAACCTTTGTCAGGCACTGCAGCACGGAGTTACATTCACAAATGCCTCTTAAGGCTTCTTTTTTGCACAGTAAAGTTTTATGTTAATCATGTCCAGAAGCTGTGTCGACTTCTGTGCTGCAGGCCTGAAATGCAGGAATGGATGTATATTAACAAATAAAATGAAGTTGACCAGGCAAAACATGAAATATCTTGGGTTCATACTGTCTGCAATGAAATAAGTCAAAGTAAATTTAAGAATCACTGCATTTTTTTTATTATTATTTGCATTTTCCATACCGTCCCAAGTTTTTCTGATTTGAGGTTGTATCTTGGAGAGGTAATTTATTATTTTTTAAAATGAACCATCTCCAGTTCTGTTATTTGATTTGCATTAAATTCCTCATACACCCCACTTCTCCAGATGGATAAGGAATAAGCCTTTCAGTAATCTGGAGAAGTCATCTTTTGTTCTGTATTTCATTCTGCAGATTCCCTCCTGGTGGAGGAGTCATTCTCCTGTCTGGGTGAGATTTCTGAATTTGGTCTTCTGCCCGACTACTCACTGGATGGAAGTTCTGAGGACTTCTCCTCCCTGGCCCTGGATACATTCATCAACCTGTCGCCCCCTCAGGCGCATGACTATCATTTTGGGCTGGAGGATGGTGAGGGTATCAGTGAACTGTTTGACTGTGACTTTGGGGAGCTGGCCCCCCTGGACTTCTGAAAGTCTGCCAGATGGGAAGAACCAGAAAAAAGCTACAGAACACACAGCACTTAGTATGCTGTCAAAGGGCTTGGTTTGGGTGGATATTTAATTTATTTGTATGCATTTTAAAAGATTTAAATTTTTGTTTAGAGAAGACTAGTGTCTTTTTTTGTGTTCATGTGTTTGTGTGTGCTTTTTTGTAGTAAGGGGATAGATAGGGTGACAGGATGTTGGTTATTAGCTGGAAAGACATGAGGTGGTAAAGCACTTGTTTAGGGTGAAATTATCCAAGTGAGTGATCTTGGTGGGCTTTGTGCCAAATTCTCAGGAAGTGTGGAGGTCAGTTAAAGCAACAATGTCTATTTATTAAGTCTGCTGGATGATTGGGTTGAAAATGCCTTACCAGAAATGTGTCTAAACAGTCTAGTCTCTTGGTTTATGGAAGGGATGGTATGTCTTGCATTATTAAGGAAAAAGATCAATGAATTCTGATTGAGTGTGGACTTCTGTATTTATGGTAAGGGTGGTTTATGTATTGTTTTTACCCAGATATGCATAATTGCTGCATTGCAAGGTGTGATACTGCATGTTTGTGGATGTGTTGATTCTGAACAGTTTGTAAAAGTTAAGCCAAACTGATTCCTGTTATTCAAACGGGCAGATGAGGAAGTTGTTTGCATGGCTTATTTTCATATCCTATTTGCTTCAAGAAGTGAATCTTCACTTTATGACCTGCACTGCTTGAGTTTGTTGTACATCTGCATTTTAGACCATTCGTATAGTAATCAGAAAGGTCAAGAAATAGCAGTTTAAATGAGTTTTCACATTGCTAAAAGTTGGTGGATGCAACAATGGTTCTGCAACAGTTTATCTCCAGCAATGCAGAATGAGAGTGAAATGCCTGGATTATCTTTACTACTGTATAGTAGTATTCATTCTTAAACCAGTAACAACTAAACTTCTCTATGATAACGTGTGTGTGTGCGTACTATAACCTAGTCAGTTGAACTCTGCACGTTTCTTTTATACCAAGTAATAACTTCTGCCAATATAAAGCTTGACATTTTTACATACCTAGTTGGTTTTATTTTTAAAATGCATGGAGCACATTGATCAACATTCAGTAATATGAGGTCTTTATAATAAAAAAAATACAGATGACATTTGTGATGTTAAATCACTTCATAGGGAAAAAATGCAGTGCCCACCCCTACATTAATAGATAAGTCTACAGTCCTTTTTAGTGTTTTGTATCATTTCACAGGCCTAACATCCCTTCTGCTTCCTGTACATTCTATCATAATTTGAAACTGACAGAAGGAGGAGCATTCTCCATGTTGACTGAATGACTGAGGAACTGAGTTTTTCCTTTGTTTTTTTTTTTTTATGATATACCCGTGGTGTGTGTGTGTGTGTGTGTGTGTGTGCCTGTTTTTAACCAACATGTTTTTAGGCTATGTACTTCACTCTTACTCTAACACGTCAATTCTTATATAAATGCTGTGATTGTGATTTAATATTGCATATTTATTGGTGTGACCCTGATCTTATTGTCATCTGTAAATTGTGGAATCTTCCACTTTTTTCTTTCCAATTTGTCACTAATTAAAAAAATATATTTTTTTATTTCTCTCCTGCCAATATTATGCAATAGTAAAACTGAATGATGTGTCTGTTTAGATGGAGGTAAATCCTTCAAGAATATTAAAAGAAATGTCCCCCTCAAAATCGTGTGTTTCTTCCTCAGCTGACCAAGTATGCTTTGTAGATTTTTCACCTTGCTCAGTTGATGTTGTGTAGGGTGCCAGAGCCTGGTACATGCTGCCTGAGTGCTTTCTGTTCTAGTCCCTCACCTACACACCATGGTTTATGATAATTATAAAGTTTTTCATTACCCACCATACTAGTGACCAGTTGGAGAAAGTGTGCGCTAAGCTGAAATAAACGGTATAGACGTGTTGTTGCTGTTGGGGGAACTTGTGCCTAATTGTAAGAATAATGCTCCTGTCAGTGCAATCTTCATGCTGATCAAACTGAGTTCCTCGAATCACGATCTTTTAATGAGCCATATTTTAGGCAGTCTCAGAGATCTTTATAATTAAAAGATTCCTTTTGTTTTAACTCCATATGCTGCGATATTACAACATTAACAGTAGTGTGAAGAGAAAATTTGTTTTAAACATCTTATTAGAGTTTTTTACAATTGCTAACAAGTATTTACCTATACTTTTTCTAAATGCTTAACACGGCAGCACACCTACATCACACAATTAACCAAGCAGTTAATTTTCTGCTCAAAACCACATTTTATTCATGAAATACCAACTTGACATTTCAAAATGCAAAGAAACTTTCTCTATATACACTACCTCCATCAAAACATGGCAAACTCGACTCAATATCACATCATTCTTTCAAAACACTAGCACATGATTTCTACCCAAGAAGAACATATAATCAATCATAGCACAATGACTTTCAAAATACTAAGTTGATGGTATTACAGAAAGGACATTACTTTTCATGTTTCAGTTCTACCTGTGTACAACACATAATACGAAATCCATTGTTTTTCATTATTCAGTTTCCTTTTGTTGTAAACTACATTTTTTGCTTGAATGTTGAATGGGTGCATTTTGGCAGCATACTATTTAAAAGTGTCATCTTTAATTTATTGAATGAACATAGAAAAATTAGTGACAGAATTGCTGCAGTACAAACTTGACTGTATTAAGAACATGAAATTGCTGTCAGTGACCAACAAATATCCGACATACATGGCCTTCGGTTCCCAATGTGTAAAAGTATACAAATACAGTAAAAAAGGCAGAGTTCTGTTCTAATCTAGACAATCTTCAGCATTTGGCCACATGTTCGCATTCACATTACATCTTTTAGTAAATAAGTTAATTTATAAAGCGCATTTAAGCACAGTTTTCACTGACCAAGGTGCTGTACAAAATACAAAACAGATATGTTTCATTTCTGATTGCCGCCATTTTGAAGCTACCGCGTTTTTGCTACTGAGAGTTTGTCCTGCACCAAGTTTAACTTTAAC
>JAACJT020000086.1:18401656-18440916 GCA_009936485.2 Gymnarchus niloticus | reverse complement strand
AATGTTCAGCGCTCAACTACAAGTTATGATTTTACTTTTCTCTGGAAGATGAACTTCAGGTAGTCTGCTGGTAGCCTTAAGTGGCAATCAAATGTTCAGCGCTCAACTACAAGTTATGATTTTACTTTTCTCTGGAAGATGAACTTCAGGTAGTCTGCTGGTAGCCTAAGCTTGCAGCTTTTATTTCGCTTGTTGTGCTGTGACTTGTCTCATGCCTCTCTTTAATGTGTTGCCATTCAGGTGGCCCTGTCTGATATGTTAATCTGAAATCCTCTCTCCCTCATGTCGAGTAGTTCATCTCTGGTTGGCTCATACATCTTCATATCACTGTTCCAGTGTATCCTTATTTTTGTAAGCAGGGTTTGAAACCAAGTCCTCTTTTATTTCAAAGCCTTTTTAATGCTCAGATAATTTTTCCTTTTCAGAACAACTTTGCTGGGGTAATTGTAATGAAACAAAAAAAATACACATGGTTTACTAGAATTTTCTCTTGCCAGGCTTTTCTCAGTATCATTTCTTTCATTTCAAACTGTAAAGGTTAACACTGACTGACCTCGGAGCAGAGTTTGGACTCGGTTTTTGTGCACATTGAATCTATAGAGTAATGTCTTCTGTTAGCTTCAAGAGTTGATTGATGTAGTTCAGCATGAAGTTTCCGTCCATGTCCTTGTGCAGTCCAAAGACATTTAGGTTACTTCTCCATGGTCTCCCTTCTAGGTCTGCTATTTTTTCTTGCATCCATTGTGTTTTCCATATTACTCTTAACATCATGTCTTTAGCCTGTATGTTCCATTCCTCTAGCTCCTTTATATGTGCTTTGGCCTTAGCTAGGTTTCTCTTCTGTTGTATTTCCCTTTTACTTTCTGCAAGTTTGCAATCTTTTTTAAAATCTGTTATTTCTTGTTTCATCTCTTGTTTCAGTTCGTCTTTTAATGTAATTAACTCATCTTGTATCTTTATTTTAGCTCTCTTATATTGTTGCATATGCTGGCTAGTCCTGCTCGAACCATTTCAGTTTGATCGCGTTGTTTGTTACAGAACTCCATGTATTCACTCTCCAAACTGTCTGCCCTCTGCTCCATTCCACCTTGATAAGACCCATTGTTTTGAATATTTTCATTTTTCATTTTTCTGTTTTTTTTTTTTGTTTGTTTTTTACTTTATACTCTTAATTAAATATTGAGTAAAATATTTTCATGGGTCTTTTTAATACTCACTCCGGAAAGCTTCCAAATGACGCTACTACTTGCTTTGCCGTCTTATTGGAAGCCCACATGGCATGATTGTCAGTCTGCTGATCAGTGTTAGTAGTATAGGCATTTTACCACAAGTTTTCATTACCATTTGTTAATGTGGTAATGTTTGAATCTTTTTGTTATACAATGCGCATTTGAGTGTTCTGTCTGATAGTAAATCATTTCTAGAGTACGTTACAAAAAAGCAAATACTAACATGTAAGTGTCCTGGCAAGAGGGGTAAAGAAGATCCTAAAGATTCAAAGATTCAAATATCAGCTGTTATTGAGAAGTTATATTTTATGTGTTGAGGGTTTTTTTGACACAGGAACTTTCATGCAGCACTTATTTGCAGACAGAGATTATAATT
This sequence comes from Gymnarchus niloticus, assembly GCA_009936485.2. NCBI lineage: Eukaryota > Metazoa > Chordata > Actinopteri > Osteoglossiformes > Gymnarchidae > Gymnarchus > Gymnarchus niloticus. Next base: position 18,439,311 of record JAACJT020000086.1, on the reverse strand, counting down.
TGTGACACAATCAGAGAAGCACCTTGAAATGGCTGGGCTTAATTTTAAACTGGCCAGCTGGGAATATTTAAAACCTATTATTTGTGAATATGTATTGGAATAGTCACACTGTATTTGCAGAAGGATAGGTTATTGAGAAGTCATAAAAACTCAAATATTCTCAAGAAGCTCTTTAAGCATAGTCAGACATTTTAATGTCCAAATGCAAAGGAGCACTTCTGTTTTGCAGATGCATTGAGATCTTGTTTTTATCCAAGCATGGTGACATCACAAAGGACATAGCCATTCCCCTCTGCTTAAGATGCAGTAATTCTTAATGCTTATTGATGTGCTTCCCTGTTCTGTCTAAATTAGGTAATTGAATCCTCTATGATTCACAGTGGGCCGTATTCTACCTCAGGCGATTAAGTCTGTTTTGCATGTAAATATTTACGCACCTCTGAGTTAAGTGCATTCGTCCATCTGCATGAATACTCTGCCCCCAGCACATAACTTCAGAATGAAGGCGATCTTGCAAAAGAGGCAGTGCAAACTCAAAAACTGACATAAAGGGAGAATGCCCTTTGCGATATCGGCTGAAAGTAAAACGTGGAAGATGGACTTTTCACTGATACTGTAAATCGAATCCAAAATCCACAGAAAGTAACGGCAGTGTGGTGTACTTTCTGTGGAGAAATTTTGGCCCACTCTTCTCTACAAAACTGTTTTAATTCTGTCAAATTGGAGGGTTTTCAACTATGAACTGCCTTTTTCATGGAAATGTTTGAATAAAATATTCAATTCAATTCAATTTTATTTATATAGTGCTTTTAACACGGCGCACGGTCACATAGCACTTTACATAGTCCCGAGCCCACAGTCCCCAGAGAGTAAGCCAAAGGCGACAGTGGCAAGGAAAAACTCCCTCAAGAGGAAGAAACCTTGGGAGGAGCCAGAATAAAATAAATGAAACTAGCCCAGCAGACATGCGAATAGAACAAAAAAACAGGCAGCATTCAGTACAACAATTATGGTAATTGTTTAAAAATATATTAATGAGAAAAAAAGTAGCAATCAGCTAAATAAGATAGAGCAGTGGTAGGGGGTGATTTTGCCACAAAATGACAAAGACAAAATAATTGAAACACAGATGTAAATGGAAAGTTGGTCAGAATAGCATGACCTTCCCAACAGTATGTAGGTGGTCCCTATGCGACTAAGTACAAGGGGCTTTTGGTATCCGGAATGGTTTTCTAAAGCTGCACTTGTCTTCTGCCTAACAACAAAATATAACACAACATTGCAAACCTGTAACAGTTCATTTCACGACATGAAAACAAAAAAACATGACGTGTATTAGGGTTGCCGCCCGTCCTATATAATAAGGGATCGTCCCTATATAAAAGGTAAAATGTTATGTCCCATTTTAAACCAATATGGGTGGCAATTTGTCTCGTATTTTAGTACAATAATTTCATTCATACACATACATTTACCTCATACCTCTGAGATCTAAAAGTTTTCCATTTCCCTCTCCCATAAAATTCCTCTTCACCACCTCATCCCCGTAAAACGAAATTTTGTGTTGCTCCTCACTGCCCTTATCTTTGTGATGTGCTTGCTAAATTTCCTTACAACCATGCAACTGAGATGCTATTCTTCAATGAGTTCCAACAAGAAGGCTATTCAGAAATCATAGGGTTATCACCTGCTCAGCATCCACTGGCATCTTCTGCTTAGGTTTTGACTTTTGAACTGTTACCCTGACTGGTGCTCAATATGTGCGTTTGCAGTGCGCAGACCCCACCACCAGCATGCAGTAAGAGTCTCTCTCTTGGTGTGGAGGGGCTCTCAACCTGTGGATGGCCCACGTGGATAGCTAAGGTAGGAGTGGACCGTGGAGCCACTGGCCCGGTTCCTTGCTCTGCACAGATCTAGTGGACCTGCTTTTACACAACCACTGCTTTCTGGGTAATTGGGTAGGCAACCTGTGCCATCTCTCACCAGCATATTCCACTTATTGACACCTCCTCCTTCCCGGGCAGAATAATTTTACCAGCTGGACACTAAATGATCCAAGGAGGGGCTACAGAGACAGCTAGAAAATCCTCTTCATTTAAAATTGTAAGCAGCAAGCAGAGTAGTGATTAAAGAGAGTGGGAACATTTCCATTCCCAGGAGAGGAACAGGATTAGGTACACTTAAAGAGCATTCTAATCTAAATACTGTGCAGAAAAAAACATGTCCACTAAGCAGACAAATTCATAAGTCAGCACCACCAGAGAAATGATAATTGTTTCTGACTGCAACAATAAATTGAATTGAATGGTGTGCGACAAACCAGGAGGAGCTGCAACCTTTTAGGCCAGCAGCTGGGACCTGCAGTGGAACTGAGCAACAGCCCTTTGAGTATAATTTATATTAACGACTCACACAACTCTGGAGTTATGGTAAGATAAGGGCCAAAGCAGCATGGATGTGAAAGACATGATCTCCCGCCACACCCTCCACATACGCATATACACGCAGCATACATAGATGCTGGTGTAGACACACTCAGGGTCACAAACCTGAGACAGTTACACTAGCTTTGCAGTGTGACGAGGAAAACACATGATGTCTGATGGCCCCTGTGGGACTCCTATCCAAGCATTACAGTTAGCAGTCAGGATCTGGAGTTTTCAAAAATGTATTAATTAGCTAAAAATGTGCATTATTGGCAAGAGCTATGGTGAGACCAAGCTAGCCTCTACTTTTACTTGATTAAGATTACCTAATGCAAAAACATCTCATTGAGAGCCATGATTCCGTTATTTCCAGTGCAAATGTTATAAATTATACAATAAATCAAACACAAAGTGATCTCATTACATATAATGGGAAAGCATGTGATAATGTTCTAGTTTCTTGATGACATTTTTTTTTTATTTTAAATCTTTAAAATTGAAGCTAAATCTTTGCAAACCACAGAAAAGCAGCACTCAAACTACACTAACTAAGGACTTGAAACTTTGCCCTGTCTGACATTTTTGGTCTTTATATCCCTGGACAGTCACACACACCCACACAAACACACATCACACCTGTCCATCTTAGAGCAGTAGTGTACTTGAGTTAAATTATAAGTTGTAAATCTGAGCTGTCAACAGTATATTACATATCTTACCTAATAAAAACCTTACCAAAGGATCAAATAAGGTACTATGCATTTCTCAGCAATTTTTAATTATATTCCTAAAGGAAACTGATAATTATTTTGTACTGTTTCACATTAAAGATTAAAATCTTTATTGCTACATGACCAAGGTTGGCGGAAATTTGTGTTGATTCAGCTTGCTGCAGTCAGAGACATCATGACAATAGACAAGTGCCAATTAGACATAGAATAGGCAAAAATAAATACAAGACACAAGATACATAGCAGAGAAGGTAGGTGACAAATGCAGAGGTTTGTGCAAGTTTAAGTAATCCAAGGCTGAAGTTGACATAAGTACACTACAGCGAACATTCTTCATACATATAGTGCTGCACTTCAACATGTGCAATGTGCTGGTGAGAAAGTAAACATTAAAACGCAGTCAATGCTGCATTATTATTGATTGTTGGTTATCATAGATTAAAGGCAAGTGGAACTGTTAAGGAGTCTCATGGCACCGGGAAAGAACCTGTTATAGAAGTGTATTGTTTTGGTGGGTAGTGTTTTAAGTCGTCTGGAGGTTGGAGGGAAGCAGCTGAAACAGATCATGTGCAGGATGTGAGGGGTCCACCAGAATCCTTTTGGCATGTTTAGTGGTGCATTGAGTGATGAGTTTATTTAATGAATAGCAGGGCACAACCACAGATCTTTGAGGCCTTGGTGACAAGCTATTGGAGTCTTTTCTTGGTGTAAGAATCTGTTCCACAGTACCAAACTGTAACAGAGCATGTCAGAATGCTCTTTATTATGGAGGAATAGAACTGTACAAGGAGGTGACTAACACCAAATTTCTTCAGTTGCCTGAGGAAATACAGTCTCTGGTTTGCCTTCTTGAGGAGGTGCTCCAAATTCATCTGCCATTTGAAGGATCTGCAGATGAAGGTGCCCAGAAATTTGAAAGTGTCAGTTATTGTAATTTGTTGACCATTGATATGGAGTGGGACTTTGGTGTTTTGTGATTGCCTAAAGTCCATAATGATCTCAAAGGTTTTTGATGCATTGAGCTGGAGGTCATTGCACCAGGTGACTGCTTTGTCCACCTCTATATGGTATTGTTGTAGCAGTTCCTGCTCCTGCCACCAGGGGTCTCCAAGTGTTCTGCCCCAGATCCAGAGACTATCTAAGAGACTGACCCGAATGCCTTTGCTCAGTCATTGTTTGTTTGTTCCTCAACCGGACATTAAAATCCTGTTTCTCTGCACTCCCTGTGTTGAGTTTCTCTCCGCCCTTGGATCCTCCTCTGTGACAGAATGACTGAGCCCATATCGGATCTGGCGGAGTCTGTAGACATCCTGACCTGGATTCGGCAGCAGCAGGCTACCATCGAGACTATGTCCCATATAGTCTGGACCCAGGCTCAGGGGGAAGAAGCAGATTCCTCACTCACAATGTCCGGTCCAGCTACATTTTGTCTCCGGGATCCGGAGCGGAGTGGAATCACAGTCCCTCCATCTGTGCCAGCCTTGAGGCCTTCACTACAGAGTTTAAACTGGTGTTCGATCACCCCGTTTGGGGTTGGGAGGCAGGCGCTTGCTTACTCCACCTGAGACAGGGGAATAGATCAGTGGCAGACTACTCTGTAGAATTCCGAACCCTGGCCACCGAGTCGAGCTGTAACCGGGAAGCTCTGATCATGCACTTCCACCATGGGCTGGCCGAGACAATTAAGGATGAACTGGCATCCCGGGAGCTCAGGGAGGATCTCGAGATCATCATTACGATGGCCATCCGCGTTGACAACTGGCTCCAGGAGCGTCACTTCCGTTCCCCTGCATTCTGATCAGCCTGGGACGAGCCCCTTCCGCCTCCTCCAAGCCACCTGGTGTCCAACCTCACCTCTGAAGAGTCCATGCAGTTAGGGCAGACTCACCTGTCCACCAAAGAACATGATCGCAGACTCCAGGAGGGCCTTTGGTTGTACTGCGAATGCACTGGACACCAGTGTCTGGGATGCCCTCACTGACTGGGAAATGCACCCTCTCGTCCGGTGTCTGAGGAGTCTTGACGGGAGTTATTCAGGGTAACCCCGGCTGTGCTGATTCTGTTACCGTCGCCATCCATCTGTCTTAGTCAGGGGGGAGATGACCTTGAGGGCCTTCGTGGACTCGGGAGCAGTTGGCAATTTTCTGGACATGGGGCTTACCCAGCAACTGCACATCCCGGTGCAGGAACTATGGGAGCACCTGCAGATCCAGGCCCTGGACAGACGTCCCCTCATTTCTGGGGACGTAAGCCGTCAAACCATTCCGCTCAGATGCAGGTTGGGTCACACCCCGAAAAAATCCAGTTTTTTGTTATCCAGTCTCCGGATACGCCCCTTGTCCTCGGTTACTCCTGGCTTCTGCTGCACAATCCCCTGATATTGTGGTCCACCGGGCATATCTTCCAGTGGGGAATGGATTGTTTCACCTGCTGTTTCCTGCTGGACGGTCGCTCCGATGCTCGTCCAGAAGATCCCATTAGCGAGGTGGATTTCTCCGTCCTACCATCAGAATATCATGACTTACGGCAATGTTTTAGCAAACAGAGAGCTACAACATTTCCTCCTCACCAGTTGTACGACTGTGCGATCAACCTGCTTCCCGGCACGATGCCTCCACGTGGACGTCTCTACTCCCTCACCTGTCCCGAACAAGTGGCTATGGAGGACTGTATTTCCCAGGCTCTCTGCAGCCGGCAGATCCGGCCATCTACATCGCCGCCACCGGCCAGTTTCTTTTTTATGCAGAAGAAGGACGACGGTCTCTGGCCTTATATTGACTAACGAGGACTCAACAAAAGCACCGTAAAGAATCATTATCTGTTACCACTCATGAGCACGGCAATCAAGTCACTGTGCAGCAGTACTATGTTTTCTAAGCTCGATCTGCATAGCGAGTATAACCTGGTGCGAATGCATGAAGGGGAATGAATGGAAGACAGCTTTTATCACCCCAAACAATTTATATGAGTACCTCAAGTCAAGTCAAGTAGCTCTTTATTGTCATTTCAACCACATACAGATAGTACAGTACATAATGAAACGAAACAATGTTCCTCCAGGACCACGGTGCTACACAGAGCACAGGACTACAAAAGACTACACATAACAACATAAAGTGCACGTGTGCAAACATTGCAAACAGTGCAAGGCAAGACAGCGGTACAGACGATGACAGTGCACCAGTGACCAGTACACAGTTGTGATATATACAAAAGTAGCAGGTAGTGATCATTTACAAATCATTACCTTGTTATGGCATTTAGGCTTGCCAACAGCCCGTCCGTCTTCCAGTCCCTCATGAACGCTGTACTCTGTGATTATCTTAACCGGTTCGTTTTCATATATCTGGATGACATCCTCATTTATTCCCGCTCACTTGCTGATCATGTCATTCATGTTCGGATGGTTTCGCAACACCTCCTCAAGAACGGTCTGTACTGCAAACTCGAGAAGTGGCTATTCCACACTTCCTCCGTGTCATTCTTGGGGTACGTGCTCTGGGTGGACAGGATCTGTAAGGACCCCGCCAAGTTCTCTGCAGTGTTGGATTGGCCCGGGCCTGGCACCCTTAAGCAGCTGCAGTGCTTTAACATTTTTTACAGATGGTTCATCTGTGGCTTTAGTTCCATCGTGGCCCCACTCACTCAGTTCATGTGCAGTACGCACTCCTTCAGTTGGTCCCCAGAGTAAGATGGCCTTCACATTGACTCCTGTCCTGGCCCATCCTGACCCGTCCCATGTGTTCCTGGTCAAGATTGACGCCTCAAATGTGGGCGTGGGGGCAGTACTATCGCTGAGGGATGAGACTGGGGCTTTACATCCCTGTGCGTTCTTCTCCCACAAATTCTCCCCTCCCAAGCAGAACTATGCTGTAGGGGACAAGGAACTGCTTGCAGTTTGGTGGGCCCTGGAGGAATGGCGGCACTGGCTGCAAGGAGCTACGACACCCTTCCAGGTCATTATCGACCATCGGAATCTGCTCGCCATCCAGTGGTCCATGCAGCTCAGCCCCAGGAAAGTCAAGTGGGCTACGTTTTATTGAAGGGTTTGATTTCATCCTCACCTACTGCTTGGGCTCTGGGAACACCAAGGCCAACGCCCTGTCTCACCAATTCGAACCCAATGACCTCCAACTCCCATCCTGCCGGCCTCCAAGATTGTGGCTCCCATCCGTTGGGATGTGGAGGACCATGTTCTGAGCACCTTACAGTCCGACCCAGGCCCATCGGGGACCCTCAGGGCAAGCTGTTTGTTCCGGCTGCTGTCAGGCCTGAGGTCCTCCAGTGGGGTCATGCATCTGTCCTCACTGGCCATAGTGGAGTCAGAGCCACCCTCCGGTTCCTGGAACGCAGGTTTTGGTGGCCCCAGATGACCGCCAACATCTGGATCTTGATGGCAACCTGCCCTACCTGTGCCCGCAACTGCCCAGATAATGCGGCTCCTGCTAGAGAGCTTCGTCCCCTTCCGATACCCCGTAGACCCTGGTCGCACTGGGTGATGGACTTTATTCACAGGTTGCCTGCCTCTCAAGGTTATATGGTCATACTGACCATAGTGGATCACTTTTCCAAGGTGGCCCACTTTATACCACTTTCCAAGCTGCCCACTGCCCCCGACACAGCAGACCTAGTGTTGCAGCACATGGTAAGGTTGCATAGGTTCCCCTCAGACGTGGTTTCCGACAGGGGTCCCCAGTTTATATCCCAAATCTGGCAGGCCAAACTCATTCGGGATTTTTACCGGACCCATCTGGACCGTCGTCGCCAGTTGCACCGCCACCCATAGAAGGGGGAATCCTGTCCCAGTTCCTGCTCCCGCCACCAGCGGTCTCCAAGTGTTCTACCCCAGATCCAGAGACTATTTAAGAGACTGACCCGAATGCCTTCGGTCAGTAATTGTTTGTCTGTTCCTCGTCCAGACATTAACATCCTGTGTCTCTGTACTCCCTGTGGTGAGTTTCTCTCCGCTGTTGGATCCTCCGGTATGACAATTGTGTTTCATTGTTGTCAGAGATGATACCAATGATAGTGGTATAATCAGCATATTTGAGGAGTTTAATGGTGCTGTCCTGTAATAATGGTCCAATTGTGAACAAGGAAAAGAGAAGCAGGGAGAGCATGCAGCCTTGTGGTACACCTATGCTGATGGTCAAGGGAGTGAACTGTTCAACTTAACAGATTGACGTTGGCAGGACAGAAAGTCTAGAAGCCAGTGGCAGAGAGCAGTGTCTATGCCCATTTCCATTAGCTTTTTGATGAGTTTGAGACGGTTGTCAGTATTGAAGGCTGAACTGAAGTCAAATGACAGTACCTTTGCATAGGTGTTGGGTGTCTCCAGATGTTGCATGATGTAGTAGAGTGCTTGGTTGATGGTGTCTTCAACAGACCCATTGGTTGGGGTGGTAAACAAATTGTAATGGATCCAGTAGTGAGTAACTATAGGATTTGACATGAGACAGAACGTTTGAATGGTTTTATGACCACCAGCGTCAAGGCAACATGTCTGTAGTCATTAAGGGATTGGAAGATTTTGCAATGGAGATTATGTTGGCCATTTTAAGGCATTGTAGCTCTTTGCACAGATGGACAGAATGGTTGAAGATGGCTGCGTACATTGGGGCCAACTGGAAGGTGCAGAGGCTAAGTGCAGAGGAGTTATGCTGTCAGGACCAGCACCTTTGTTCAGTTTTCTGAGAGCAGATCATACCTCATCCTCTGTGATAAGAAAAAGGAGGGGTGAGGGCTCAGCAGGTGGTAATGTATCTATGTCATTAAATTTGTCTGGGAGGTCTGGGTCATCTTTATAAGGAGGAGCTGCAGTATTTATCTGGTTAGTCATCCTCTGCAGGTTTTTCAAAGTCCTTCTAGCATCTGACTAACATTGCTGTTCCAATCTGTGGGCATAGCTTGATTTTGCCTCCCTAATGGCAGTGCATAGTCTGTGTTTTAGTGTTTTTTATTCCTCTTTATCCCCATTGATGAAAATAGTGTTTTTCATACTTCATGGGTTTTGCACTTCTTTTGAAAACCAGGGTTTGTTATTGTAGAGAGTCATAGTTTTATGGTGAATGCATATTCCTTCACAAAAGTTTATATATGAAGAAACCACATCAACATGCTCATCTATATTGTCTGATGTGGTTTTAAAAATGACATGTCTTCATCCATGCCTTTACAGACATGGTTTTGGTTTGTTAATTCTGAGCCTTTGTTTGTATGAGAGAATTTAAAGTAACATAGCATGATCAGATTTACCAAGGGGTGCACAAGAAAAAAACCCAGTAAGCTTTTGGCAATTTGGTGTAGTAGTGATCCATTTCACCCTATATTACTTTCTCTGGGGATGGAAATTGACAAGTTTTTTGGTCCTACAAAGTTTGTTATGTGAGAAACTTCTATCCCATATATCATCACAAAAGCATTTGTATAAATCTGTTATGACAATATACAGTTGAAGTTGGAAATTTACATACACCTTTGCCAAATACATTTAAACCCAGTTTTTACAATTACTGATATTTGATCCTAGAAAACACTCCCTGCTTAAGGTCAGTTAGGATCACAACTTTACTTTAAGAATGTGAAATCTCAGAATAATAGTGGAAATAATAATTTATTTCAGTGTTTATTTCTTTCATCATATTCCCAGTCAGTCAGAAGTTTATCTATACTTTGTTAGGAATAGTGTTAGTATTAGTATGCCTTTAAACTGCTTTTAAAAAGTTAATAACTTTTAAGTTGCTAGAATTTTGGCCCATTCCTCCAGACAAACCTGGAGTAACTGAAGTCTCCTTGCTCGCACATGCTTTTCCAGTTCTGCCCACAAATTTTCTATCATATTGAGGTCAGGGCTTTATGATGGCCAGTCCAATACCTTGACTTTGTTATCCTTAAGCCATTTTATCAGAACTTTGGAGGTATGCTTGAAATCATTGTCCATTTGGAAGACCCACTTACAACCGAGCTGATGTCTTGAGATGTTGCTTCAATATATTCATATCATTTTCCTTACTCATGACACCATCTATTTTCTTAAGTACACCAGTCCCTGCTGTAGCAAAGCACTCCCACAATATGATGCTGTCAACCTATGCTTCATGGTAGGGATGGTGTTCTTCAGGTTGCAAGTCTCACCTGTTTTCCTCCAAACATAATGATGGTCATTATTGCCAAACAGTTCAATTTTTATTTCATCAGACCTGAGGTCACTTCTCCAAAAAGTAAGATCTTTGTCCCCATGTACACTTGCAAATTGTAGACTGGCTTAATTTATAGGGCACTAATTGAAATACTTGGAAATTCAAAATTTCAGTCCCAGAGTGTTATTGAAGTATATCACAAGACTTTTTTTTTTACCATTGTGACTTTTTTCAAATTTTTTCATTTTTATGCTGCAAGTCTAGGTCAATAAAGTTATCATATATGGTACCTTGCCAGTGTAGGGTAAAAAAATTTCCAAAAAGTGTATATATAAGAAATAAGAAAAACATATAAACTTAAAGGAACATTTATTCTGGAACACTTTTTCTTGTTTTCTTTCAAATTTCACATGTACCAAAGTCCAGTCCAGTCCAGTCACTTAGGCAATTGCTTCATGGTACTTGATGAAGCAGTTGCATTCAGCATTGAGACACAGGTGGACCTTGCAGACCCTGCAGACCACGTTTGACCTCAAGATGTCCCCCTTCCTGCTGCAGTACTTGCAGGACTGGCAGTTGGTGTAGACAGGGGCATGGAAGAGGAACAGGTCAAACCCACAGAATCATCTGTGGCTGTGGTGTTCCTGGACAGGCTTGGGGACATAAAGGACTGCAGTTAAAGTCCTTGGAAATATGTTGTGCTTTTGTGGGAATTGCATGGGGTAAATTAGCACTGAAGAGTGCTCATGGAATTGGACGAAGCTACTGTACAAGCAGTGTGGTAGAACTAATTGCTAGACTGATGGCATTTTGGGGCAACTACCTTAGTTTTCGTCTATCCATCATACACCTGTCTTATAACCATTTATTATGCTCAGGGTTGTGGGGACCTTAGTTTCCAGGTACCTTAAATTGCCTTAAACTTTTCTTGAATTTATAATCCACAGAATACTGTTGAAATTGATTGCTGATGCCTTCATGTCACAGGCAATAGTGAATTCATCTATCAGGAAATCCTGCACTCTTCTCTAGAGTTTTTGGTTGACAGCTTGTGCATTTTGTTTTGATTGGCAATGTGTTTCCTTATCAAATTGTAGTTTATTCATGTTACGGTCCCATCTTATGACACAATATGACACAATAATACATCCGTGTTTCTTCTTGTTCAGTTGTTGAAGGCCGTGAGATTCAACTGTATATGATATGCACAACAAACTCAACAGGACAATCCATTTATAATGAGATATTTCAGTATAACTTTCAGTGTAAATCCTAATTTGACCAGAATTACTTTGGATTGAACCTTGATCTATGAGGAGGGCAAAATACATCTCATGAAATGTAATGCTCCTCAGTGAAATATGGAAAATCATTAAATTGTCATACCTCAGTCTGACCATCAGGAGCATCGGAGTCCCATCAACAACAGCACTCCTCCTCCCCAGAATGTCAATCACATTCACCTATGCTTCAGAATCAGAATGCCAATCACGTTACTTATCAGCAAGTACATGAACGTACATATAAGGACTTTGGCTTGGCGCAGACACAACACAAGCATTAAGTCTGTCTCTTGTTTGCCTGTCTGTTGTTCAGTTTTGAGTTGACCTCCCTTTGTCCCTGTGTTGATGCTCAAGTTCAGGCTGTCATTAGTAAAGATTGCCTTATTTTATTCAACTTGTGCCACAAGCTGGTTCTGCACTTGGGCCCTCTGTTAGTACTTTAGTAGTCTGAGTATTTACCTTGGCTTCATAATAATCTGGGCTGAAGTCTGCCACATGATCAATGTGATAAAGAAACTGAAATGTACTTTCCAAAATTTGCTTATTAAATTTCTCTAAAATGGCATTCATAGCTACCTCATTTAGGCTACATTCCACATAACTCATGTGTAAATGTAAATTTGTGGTTTCACATGCTTGTTCCTCTGCTGCTCTATTTTAGCATTTTTCACAGAGGTACCCCATGACATCACAGTACAGAGTGGCCAGGATGTAGAAATGGCCTGCTCCTTCCTGGGAGCGGGCTCACCATCTTATTCACTAGAAATTGAATGGTGGTACATCAGGAATCACAAAGACTGGACAGACGCCCAAGCTTGGAGCACCAATCAGGTATGGCCAAACTTATCTGGGGCAGATTAAGGGTTGAAAGTCTGTTTTTTTGTAATAGCTGGTAGTATGCTCTGCAGGTGTTGCTGTTGAGTCAGATATGGCTATTTTGAATTAATAGACCTTCTTTAGTGAATATTAGCAACAATGCAGTTGTGTTTTGTATTACACAATTATAAATACAAAATCCTTGTGCAGGAATGTGTGCTCTCTAACTGTAAGAGCTACATTAACTTAACAACAATTCCTAATATGGAGCCTTCATCAAAAGTTCCTCATGTCATTTAACTTAAGATCTAAGTTTTTATGTAGAAGCTTACATTATTACACTGTTCTACAAGTCATCTGCTTCCAAGAAAATGTGTTATTCTTTATCAATTTTCATGTGCTAAATTAAAAAAATGGCCATTTAAGTCAGTTGATTGGCTACTTTTTTTTTAGAGAAATTTGTCTTTTACACTTTTCTCATCAGCAAACTTTCTACCAATGAAAGTTTAAATAATTATGCTATGCCAAAGTTTTTTTGTGTGTTTTCTTGATTGCTGCACATCATATTAATATTTAATAGTATTTATATTAATTTTAAAAAGGAAAAGAAAATTGATCCAAATTTATTAAAATGTATCATGCAATAAATGCCAAAACATGAACACATATATTCAAAGTATATCCTTATTCATTATCCACTCAGTAATTCTTAACTTTTCTCTTTATTCATTAAAGGAGCATCCCTTGTCACTGTCCACTGTCTGCAAGCACTGATGGGCCCCATTGCCTTGATACATTTTCTACATTGCTGCAATGTCTTATATTGTTCATGAGGAACATTATAAAATATGTAAAAAATGAAATACAAATATTCTCAACTAGATAAAAGTTATGGTGACACAAGTAAATTCTCCCCCTCCATCCTTGGCTTGAAAAGTAGTTGCTGCAGCCTGTGAAGCCTACTGCCATATCAGATTTTCCTGGTCATCCATCGTGGTTTCTGTTGACCTTGAAATGGCACCAGTACCAAACTAGAAGCCCAAGCTGCTTGTCCAAGGCATCATGTAGCTATCAAAATCTGTACCACACAATTCTGGCAAGCCATAGCAAGGGTCACTGCAACCTGAAATACCATTTTTGTTTTGATACAATTTCCACTCTTCAACCTTACCTATGTTTTACTGACAGCACAGGGGATCTATTTTTCTTTGTTTCTACAGAGGGAAATTAAATGTCTGCAATGTCATTGACTACTATTTTGACTTAAAATATGTACAGTACAAACCCAGACATAGATGTATTCATTTATATTTAAATTTTATAAACATTTTGTGATTTTCTGGTTTAACTGACCACACTCCCATGCCTTGGTATGCATAAAATGACCTTGTTGCATACCTTGAAAACTAGAGTCAATCATCAATTTCAAGTATCATTTTCACTGACCTAAAATCAGTTAAGTCTGATTACTTTTTCCCAAAGCATTTTAGTTGTAGATCAATGTTACCCTTTAACCTTCCCTGTTTTTACAAATTGGTTCACAAAAAAGCTCTTATAACTGTAAACTAGGGTCTCATTCTTCTATTGAGTTCTTCAGGAAAATAAGATGTAATATTGTATCCCTGATATTGTGATTAGGCTAATTTTTTTACATGTATATATGATGTCAGGATTAGATAGATGTACAGGTATATGTTCAAAATAAAATTGCTACATATGCAAATATGCTTGTAAAATATGGGCAGGGCTTAGAAAAGTCATGACAAGTCCCTTTCACCACAATGTTTAGTCCAAAATGTCGCCGCGACTGACTTGCGCCTGCACTCGAACCAAACAAAACCTTTTCTTTCTTTTAAAACTAAACGGTTTAATTTTGACATTTGGACGGTATCCATTTCGTTTTCTTCTTTAAACAGAAAAAATTCAACATTTCTATTTCTGTGAGTATAACCATGTCAGAAAACCGCGAGGCTCTAACCCCTCACCTTCCCACACGAGCTTGTTAACTAAACTTTCCCCTGTCTCACGCAGCGGCACATGAACGCCATCTACTTACATTCTTAAAGTGATACTACCCAATTGGCAAATACATACCAAACAAAAGGGAAGACAAAATAATGAACAAAAAAAACAATTTACATATACAGCAATGCTAAACACAATTCAACAAACAGCAAACTGCATCCTTGGGGCTCCTAGACATAGTATAAAAGACTGTTTTTATTCTTTATAACCAGGCCCTTGACCTCATAATTGGTACATGTGTCACTAGCTAAAATATATGAGCCTTACTGAAGCTCAATATCTATCTTGATTCTCCTGTTTGCCCTGCCTCTTTCCCCTGCCTGTATGTCCTTTTCTTTTGGTTTAAATTCACCCACCGATGTAGTAAAGCCTGTTCCCCCAAATGTTCCCCGATTCATTCCCCCAATCCTCATGTCAGACAGATCTGTTCTTCATTTTACAGTAAGCTGCCTTTTTTTTATTTAGCCTTTCTAACCTCAGTATCTTCTTCAATGCAGGTGGTACCCCAGGAGGAGATCTCACGGGATGCTACCAAAATAAGTGTAAGTTATTTAAATTAGTATTATAATAATTGTGAAGACATTCCAGGAGGGAAGTTTTTAGACCACCCAAAGGCTTCTTACTCAGAATTAGACAAAGAGTTTAAGATAGTCCACAATCCATTTCACTTCTGCATCAGATTTTAATATCACTCTGCTTCCACCTCTATTCATCAGTTTTTTATCTGTTAATGGGTGATGCACAACCTCAACCCACCAGCCAGGAGTCATTTCAATCAATGGACTCCGAGCCAGAGATAATGTGCTATTCTCACACTGCCAATATGAAAATCTGCTACTAGCGAAACTGTGACATGGCACAAAAAGTTTCACCTGTCTTATTTCCTTTCTGGGGCAGCTATAAGCAAACTTTACAGTGTGAATTGTTTTGCAAATTATTTTGTTTTTGAGTATGTGTTAGGACACTAATAGCAAACAGCCTTTCTTAAGGTCAAAATATAAATCCACTAACCAAACACACTGCAAGCATCTTGCTTCAATGGCATAAATGTACACAGATCAGTCATTATGCAGCATATTGTATTATTACAGAAAGTGATAGAGCTGCTCTGTGTGAGGTGGGAATCTGCTACACCTGTAATGTCATTTCTGGCTAGCTATAGGTGACAATTAGTTACCAGCCATTCCCTCTCCAAGCTGCACTTCTTGACATGTATGACACATGTGAAGTCTGTACAACATGTCCATGCATGAGAGATAACCCTTCACTGATGACTTAGTTACAATATTGAGCCTCTTCTTTTTGTGTATTGTTGGGGTTCATTATTTTTGGTCAAACGGCACAGCTGTTAAACTGGCAGCTTACATCCTGGTGTTCATTGGATTCCTAGCGTCTTTTGCCAGATTGGCCATAGCCTTTGATGTTAAGCATCTTTCCGTGAGAAAATTGTTGGATTTGCATGGATTGGGACTCAGGTAACCTTGCTTGTCTGTGAGGGGGAATATGCACTTTGGTCAAGGTCGGCAGAGTATATATTGCTTAAAACTTCTAACTCAGGGGTTCTTGAACTTTATATTCCGAGGACCCAAATAACAAACTTGGTACCATGCTGGGACCCAAGAAGAGGATTTCCGCAGTGATGGCAGACATGTGATTACCTATCACAAACACTCCAGAGATTAAGAAACTGTTGTAATTTGTAGGCACTGCAAAGGCTATTTAAAAAGATGCTGTCACATCATAAGGATTTCTCTCACCTGAAATATGTATTTATAGTTTAAGTATTTAATTATTTACTGTTTTCCTAGCTACTGGTTTTACATAGGGTATTTGTGCATTAGTGACATCTGTGTAACATGTTAATGTTACTTTTGACTGTACACCGGCCCACAACATGAACACAATCATCAAATTTGCGGACGACACGACAGTGGTGGGATTGATCACCAAAGGCGACGAGACAGCCTACAGGGAGGAGGTCCAGAGGCTAACATGCTGGTGCTCAGAAAATAATCTGATACTCAACATCAAGAAAACAAAGAGCTCATCATTGATTTTAGGAAGAAACAAGATGACCATCCCCCACTGCATGTAAATGGAGAAACAGTGGATAGAGTCTCAAGTTTCAGTTTCCTGGGCACCCACATCTCAGAAGATTTCACGTAGTCAACCATCACAAGCTGTCTGGTTAAAAAGGCACAACAGTGACTGTACTTTCTAAGGTTACTTAGAAAGGCCATCCTGCCACAACAGGTACTATTGTCCTTCTACCGGTGCTCTATTGAAAGCGTTCTGACACATGGGATCCTAGTGTGGTGTGGCAACAGTTCGGCAGCTGATAGGAAGGCTCTGCAGAGTCATCAACGCAGCCCAGAAGATCACCAATACACATCTGCCTACCCTGGAAGACATCTATAGCTCCTGTTGCCTGCAGAAGGTATCATGCATCTTAAAGGGCCCATCTCATCCAACCCACCTCAGGAAAGCGTTACAGGTCCATCAAAGCACGCAATACAAGAGTAAGGAACAGTTTCTTCTCCAGAGCCATCACTACACTGAACTCTGCACTGTAAGAATATCTCCTATTCATGACACTTAAACTGTACTTAAACTGTACAATAACCAGATTGTCCTCTTTTAGCAATACTTATTTTGTGTGATTTTTACTACTACAATACCTACCTCTGTATGCAATACCTACCTCTGTTTAACTTGGAACCATTTCTTTATTTTTAAACACCTGTGCAATATTTATATCCCCTGTGCAATATTTATATTTCTTATGCTGTGTAATTGCTTCTCTGTTATATGATTATATATTGTCACTACACATGTGCAATTTGTATGTCATAGTTCCATATTCATGAACTATCGTTCATATGTGCACTGCAATTACAAATGCTTTAAATTTATATTTTTACAAGTACTCTTACATTGCACAATTCCTTTGTGTGTGCGTGTGTGAATGTGTACATGAATGCATGTGAGTCTTGCATGTGCCTTGTTTAAAAATACTGTATATTTCTCTTTTGTGCTTTAGTATTTTGTTGTTTACGTTATTCTTTATCTGGGAGCCCCACTCAGGTAGTGCACCAGACTTTCGTTGTACAACACCAGTACAATGACAATAAAGGAATTCTATTCTATTCTATTCTAATTGTCAAAGCATAACATGATCAGTCTGTGTTGCGATCCAGATTGAATCTGTTGCCTCTTTGATCCACCTTTGGTGATTTTTTTCTTTCTCCTGTGTTGTCTTCAGGCTTTTGGACAGTCACAGTTTTATTATGCTATCTGCTTCTACTCTGTCTTATAGTGTTGCTAAAATTAACTGTTGATTGCTGCTGTACTTTACATTAAGCATCAAGGAATAAAGCTTAATGTCAGAACTGACAAACTCCAGTAGTGTAGATATAAATTGCTCAGTTAAATTAGCCAAATTAGTTTTCTGCTTTTTTTGGAAGCACAGTTGCCACACATCTCCAGGCAGGGCCAGAGTAGAGCCCATTTTCAGACAGGGACCAGCCCATTTTGTTTTTGTTGAAGAGGAACTTTGATTAATGAAGCCATAGTACAGGTCATATTATTGAATACAAAAGTCAAAGATGAAACTGAAACATCAGTATGTGTGATGACAATATGATCATACTAGGTCATTAGACCAATAGATTACAGTTAACCATTTTATTAAAACAGGGTAACCAGATTTTAAAAGTCTCAAAACCAGACACTTGTGAAACTTACCAAAGGGACAGAGATATAAGGGGGGCAATAAAATTTTTCTAATGGGAGTTGGCTGCAATAAAAATTTTGTGATGGGGTAGCAGCGACAAACACTGAGAACCGGTGTTGGGGACAAAAACTGTACAAGCAGGGGCTTCTGTAATTTAAATGTTGTTTTGGCTTTATTTGAAGGTTGTGACCAAAACACACATTTATGTGTGTATGCACTTATGTATGCATGCATATTACAGTCAAATCACGGATATTTGAGCCAAATTATTTGGACGATAAGTCTAAAGAAGACAATAAGTCTGGGATTTCTGAGGAAGTGTGGTCATACTATATAAAAATGTTTGTAACTTGGTGAGTTTTTAATAGAAATATGAACAGACTATTTACAAAGAGTACAAAATATTAATCACCACTTGCCTTTCTTGTTTGCCTTGAAAACATTTCTGTCAATTTGGCACATTTGGTCGCATTATCCTGCCACATCATTTTCCAGTTCCAGCCTGGCCAGGTCTCTTTCTGCTAGCCATTGTGATTTGCTGTGTCACACCCATGCGGTACGGTCGCTCTGACATAGCGCGCACATTTCACAGCTATGTAGAGTGTTAAACTTGCCAAATTATTTTGTTTCCGACTGGGTCACTGGCTCAATAGATAAACTGTCCAGTGGTATTATTCCCAAACCTCCCAATTTTCCACATTGGCACTGTCTCTGGGGTTGGGGTTTGGATGGATGAATGGCTTTCAGTTTTTTACAATGGAGGAGACCTCCTAGATATTAAGGTCATGGTGATGCCAAAGCCCTGACCCCTCCTGGGAGATACTTGATCTTCATATCGTCTGCTGGCCTACAGCACCCTCCCTCCACTTCAGCTGTCCTGTCTGACCATCTTGCTGCCTTCTGAGCCATCGAGCCTGCTCTGATCACTGGACTGCGACCTCCAAGACCCTGCTGTCCCCAGACTGATACAAGACTTGTTCTTTTGTATCTATTCTAATTCGTATTCATTAATTTGTCCTGCCCAGTGCTGGCCTGAGGAGGATGGGCTTCCCCTCTGAGTCTGGTTCCTCCCAAGGTTTCTTCCTCCTGAGGGAGTTTTTCCTTGCCACTGTCACCTTTGGCTTACTCTCTGGAGACTGTGGGCCTGGGACTATGTAAAACACTTTGTGACAGTGTTTCTTGTTAAAAGCGCTATATAAATAAAATTGAATTGAATTGAACACTGACTTGACTGAATGTCTCTCCCAGTTTGCACTCAGTCCAGGGCCCTGCTGGTCACGCTTTTCTTTTTAAACACACCAACCCTGTCCTTGAGCTGCTAGTGGAGGTCAGAGCAGGTTTGCTCCTTGTTGGATTCCCAGAGACTTTTTTATGCAGATAAGGGGCGTAAAATTCCGGAAACTGGTTGGGCTTGAGGAGCAGGTGTTGGTGCCGCCCTAAGATGCATAGGCAGGGTGGATGGTATAGGGAAAGGCCATCTTGGTGTCCTGTTATCCTCTGAGGTTGTACAAAACACACTCAAGGTCTGCCTTAGGCATATTGCTTGGACATAGCCAACTTGTCACTCTTATGTTGTCCCAAACCATGCTGAAGTGAGGACCCTGCTAAAGTTCATTTTCTTCATGTCTACTAAATTTCAGGAAAATGCATAACTAGTATAAGTCCTTCATGTTTTTCTGTAGGGAAAATGTTTCTATATAAGATTTTGACATCTTAAATGTTACATACAGTCTGATCTTTAACTTGTGCTTTGACTATGAGGAAATGTCCATTCCTTGGCCTGGCTGCAGGTGGTGAAGGTGGCAGGGAGTAACATCTCTCACAAGCTGCGGCTGTCGAGTGTGAAGCCTTCTGATGAAGGGACGTACGAGTGCCGGGTCATCGACTTCAGTGATAGCTCGGCCCGTCACCACAGGGTACGCGCATATCTGCAGGTGGAGCATGACATGACACTGCGGAAGCACGAGTCGCCTGCAGCCTACATCCAGAAAGCCCAGGACAACCAACCTACACATTCCCGCTACAAAGGGGGCCAGGAACTGAAGATGCACTCTGCAAAAAACACTGCTGACTGCAGCAACAGCTGCATGCTGTAAGGCCCAACCTTGACCACAAAAGAGGCTGCTCCATGTACATTGTGTAACATAGTGGGGAAAAAAACAGGAGTGCATGTCCAAAATGTTTATCAGTAAATTTGTTATTAGTCCACAAAGTGTCTGGCCACAATGGCCACCGTTGCTCTGTTATCTCTTTTCAGGTGTCTCACTTTTCTGTTCACTTATCTGGTCTGGATGGCTGTGAAGAGGTCAGGCAAGCGTTACCATGTTTTGTGCTGCCTGTATCCGCACAGAGGCATATTAATTTGGTGTCTGTGTCAGTGGAGGCATTCTGTTTTTTAACTGCTGCACTTCTCAATGGTCCTGGACTAAAAATATATACATTTAAGTGGATTTAAAAAAAAAATGTATTTTCATGTTTTGTCTACTTATGGACTCATTCATGAAGCTTTATGAATGATATGGTTGAAGGCTTTATTTCCATTCTACTTTGATGTTTTGTAAGAGACAAAGATAATAATGTACATTTTACAACTTCTAGGATGTTGGTCTCTAGGATGATGTATGTCTTTATCACATTAAATAAATTGTATATGAATTCAAAGTAATCACTTGACTTCCATCCATCCATTTTCCAAACTGCTTATTATAGAATAGAATAGAATCCTTTTTATTGTCATTGTACAGAGAACAATGAAATTTAGCAACAATCTTAAGGTGCAATCACAGAAACACAAATAACAATTAGACATAAAAACTGAACTAGTAAAAATGCCAAGTAAAAATTATAAAATATCCAATAAAATATACATACAAAAATACAGAAATACAGATGTGCAGTGGATATACAGTGCACTGGGGTCACACAGATCTAAAACAGTTGATGTCAGTATTTCGTAGTGTTCAGTTCTCGTCTGGCACTGGAATAAAAGCTATTCTTTAGTTTGTTTGGTAGTGATCAGATAGCACTAAAACGTTTACTGGAGGGGAGCAGATCAAACAGGTGATGCCCAGGGTGGGATGAGTCTTTCAGTATGTTGGCTGCTCTGCCGAGGCAGCAAGAAGTGAATAGGTCTTCCAAGGAGGGCACTGAGCAGCCAATGATCTTTTGTGCAGTACTGAAGACCCTCTGAAGGGCTCTCCTATCTGCTGCTGAGCAGCTGGCATACCATGTGGATATACAGTATGTCAGCACAATCTCAATGGCGCAGCAGTAGTAGGACACCAGCAGCTGTTCTTGCAGATTATTTTTTCTGAGGATTCTCAGGAAGCATAATCACTGCTGTACCTTCTTAACTACTGTTGTGTTAGTAGTCCAGGAGAGATCTTCCCTAATCTGAACACCCAAGAACCTGAAACCTGAAACCCTTTCCACACAATCCCTGTTATTGTGTAGTGGATCTGGGTCTGTGCCATTTTTTCAGAAGTCTATGATGAGTTCTTTTGTTTTGGAGGAGTTCAGGACGAGATTGTTCTCTGACCACCATGCTGCCAGTCCTGTAGGCTGTCTCATCCTCCCCTGAGATAAGTCCAACCACAGTTGTGTTGTCAACAAATTTAATAATGGTGTTGGGTGTTGGATGGGGGTACAGTCAAAGGTGTAGAGGGCATACAAGACAGGGCTCAGCACACAGCCCTGCGGGACACCTGGGCTGAGTGTAAGGGTGGAAGAGTGGTCTGAACCTAACCTAACCATTTGAGAACTGTTAGTCAAAAAGTCCTTGATCCAGTAGCAGACGGATTGGGAAAGGCCTAAATCAGTAAGTTTAAAAAACAGTCAGCCCGGGATGACGGTGTCAAAAGCAGAGCTGAAATCCTCAAAAAGCATTCTCACATAGCTCCTCTGATGCTCGAGATGGATTAGAGCAGTATGAAGAGTAGTGGTGATGGCATCTTCTGTAATATATTCACTCTGTACTCAAACTGGTATGGGTTGAGGTTGGTTGGGAGGTTGGCTTTGATAGGCTGCAAGACCAATCTCTCAAAACACTTCATAATGACCGGTGTAAGTCCAACTGGACGGTAGTCATTTAGGCTGCTGATGTTCTTTTTTGGTAGTGGACTGATAGTGGCTGACTTCAAGCAGGGTGGGATGATGGATCTAGATAGAGACAGGTTGAAGACCATTGTGAAGACCACAGATAGCTAATCTGCACATTCATTCAGTACCTTCTTTGTCACGCCATCAGTGCCAGCAGCTTTCCTCAGATTCACTGTTCTGAGCACACGCTTCACATCATTCCTCTTGTACAGTGAGGATGCACCTGTATTTATCTACAGCTTAAAGCATGCAAGTTTTTAATAATCAAGTTTATGTGCCATAAAGCATTTCTTATATTATTACTCTACGTTCTGCCTCCCATCCACTAGCCAAAGTACCAAAACCAACAGGAGAAACATGACGTATACTGACCACTTGGATAATGGGAAATAACACTCAAAATAAGAATAACACTTAGGTAGAACAGACAGGTATAAAGGCTTAAATTCACCAATCTAATTGGTCCCAGCAGTCCTGGAATACCCTCACAGTGCACACCACCATTCTATTGGCATGTTAAGTAGGCCCTAATCTGCCAAACAGCAATCTTGTTAAATTAGCTGAAACATAACAAAAGTAAAGCACATGCTTATCAACTTCAGGGAGGGATAAATCCCATTAACCTCTGCACTAGCTGGCAGGCCCTCATGCTTGATGAATAATGGTGCCGTTGGCTCATATGGCACAATAAATAAAGCTGAGCAGGAGCACATAGCACAAGTAAATGTGGCCAGCACTGTTTTGAATTGTTGGGCCTTGGCTTACAAAGTAATATGCAACTATCCCAAACAGCCAAAATAACCATTCATAAAGTCCAGATAGTTTGTTTGAAATTTCTGCTTAAAAAAAAAACAAAATTATAGTCACATGGTTCTTTGCTTAGCACTGCACCCTTACATCCCCTGCATTGAGAGTCTGATTGTGTATACATGTTCTCTTTAGACAAGACAGGACACACATTGACAAGGTATACATGTATATATTTTAGATAACATGCAAGATAGAACACAAGTGCTTATGCCTTTGCCTCAAATTTACAATTGTGGCACAGTACTTCCTCAGATGAAGCACGTGGGCTGTCTGGACACATGACAGTTAGGAACAGTTGCAAGCATTTATGAAAAACATGATTACAGCTCTGCCACCCTCTGCCTCCATACTTAATGGTGGCAACACTATAGCGTGAGGTATCACCACACAATGCAGTCTCGAATGAAACGTCTCAGGCACTTTTACTGGGCCCTCATCACCTGAATAACAGTTCACATGGGCCCCTTCTTGCAACTAAGCCAAAGGCATCCCGCTGGTCACACTTTGTCCCCCAGAGGTCCCGTGAGCCCATCTTCCTGCCACCCTCAGCACGGTTCCCAGCTGCCTTTCAGTCAGCCATCTCCCCCAGGAGCTTCAGCACATTTCCGGTATGCTCGTTTCTCTCCCGGCCCATTCCACTCAGCCGCACCTCATGCAGGTCAGTATATGGGGGCTCATACTGCTGGGGGCAGTAGATCTCATTCAGCAAGAACCAGACTCTGTCAGGATCCACCTGGTTTAGGTGATGGAAAACGCTGCAATGCAAGGAAGTCAGAGCAAATTAATTACCATCAAATACAGTACAATTATCAGTAAAGACAACTAACAGTTTGAATTGCACTTGCTTATATAAGAAAACAATTGAAAAGATGGTACAAAAAAACTGAAGCTACCTTATGCAGGCTTCCTGAAGTCTAAGTGGCTGTCTGCAACTGAGGTAAGGAAAACAGGCCTCACATATCAAGTCAAGATCAGCATCCGCTGCAGAGATGGAAAAAGAATTGGGAGAATAGAAGTGGTAACGGTCAGATAGGGTTCCTATTCTGGATTTTTTTTTCGTACCAGACCAATGGATAAGTTGGGGGGAAGGGACTGGCCCAGTATTTGAATCGGCAGGTTTCTGGTGCGCTGGCTTAAGAATAGTGAGATAGGAGTCTGCGTAACAGATTAGATGGGAATCATGGATGCTCCTAAAGGAAAACAGATTGAAATTGCTGAAATGACTGGGCAGTGATATCAGTCTCTTTCTATTCCAGGATTTTACACATCCAGCCCCCCTCTCACAATTCTGTTTATAACCATGGCAACTCCTTCACTTTGCAGCTTTCTCTCCACAGATAAATGTATTCCCTTGGTCCTGGACCAGGAGCCAATTCAAACCTTGTTTTCACAGAAGACTTCTTGCTATAAGGTCTATAATGCATGTGCTTTCTGACTCCTGACATTTAGGTAACACAGTATAAAAAATGCCCTGCTTAAATTATTGAAGCATATTGGTGTACAATTTGATAGAAGTGTGACAATCCATGCAATTTCTCATATCCTTCCTGTGACCCGAACAAAACATATTGAAACCATAGTGGTTCTGTGCCACTTTCTGACTAATTAAATACCCATGTTATTAAATTCTTCTTGTGTAGCTAGTGTTATCTGTAATTGTTCTCAGAGAGGTATCAGCAGTGAGAAGGAATTGTATTTGTTTAAAAGCTGCAGTGCTCTACTTGCCTCCATCCTATCCCAGTACAGTCTATTTGGGTCTTGCTCAGTAGCAGTAGTTAATTTCTTCACACTCCTGCGTCAAGGAGTAGGTGACACAACCTAACAATTGAGATGTGCCTTCACGTGAAAAATGTCTAAATTATTCCTGCCTAGTGACTTGATCACCCTTGAGAAATACAGCTATGCTGTATCTAATTCAGGTGGTCTGGGAATTGAAATGCACAAACATCTCAATGCAGTCAACGTGGCAATTAAGCTTTGCACTTTTACTGTGTCTCAAACCTGACGTCTAGTGGTACAATAGAATTGGACTGAAAAAAGCTCAGTCTATTGACAACACACACATACATAAGCTTGCAGGTTTAATCACTTACTGAGAATAAGGAGAAAATTAACATAATACATCCTGACAAGAAAACACACGACTTTCAAATGATCTAATACATAAGTCATAAAAATGGCCAAAGGAAAAAAAAAAAAAAAAACCAAAATATGCTAAATATATTGCATGTTTTAAAAATTAAACATTAAGACAAATGACAAAATAATTTGTTGCATTGCACAGGCGGAGGCCTACCTAGATCTAATGTAAGGCACAGAGTGGCCAGGCCTTCCAATACAGCCAACTGCAGCTTGTAGGCCAGGGTGTGGCAGTAGATTGGGCCCGACCTGGCACTCACTGGGGCTTGCTTCAGGAGAGAGGCTGTGAGCTTTGGCAGAATATCTTTGGAGACTCTCCTCCTGAGGAAGTCTCCACAGGTCTTTCCCAGGGTGCACAGCACCTACAGGAACACATAGGTAAGACACGACACAAAGCAATGCAACATCATGACTCTAAACTTCATTGTTAAATCATAGAATATAGTGTCCTTCATTTACCCAAGCTCACCCATTTCAAGACAATTCGAATTTGAAACAAATATGTCATTTCGGGGATGGGGTGTACCCTAAAAGCACGCAGCACGGTTAGTGGGTCCTCGTCATTGGTGAGTCGGATCAGTAGAGCAGGCCAGCATCGATGGGTCAGTGGTAGCAACACGTTTTCATCAATGGCTAGCACACACACGCACAAGTCCAGCATGTCCAGGACCTGTCACCTCAGCACAGCATACAAGGGTAATATAAGGTCAAATGTTCTGTCTAGACAAATGCAAATCACCCTGTACCCTGAGATACATTATTGAGTCAAATTACACAAACATTTCATTATGTGACACTAAAACTGAAGCACTTTCTTTCCTGGTACAAAATAGTTTCAGTAGTTTCAATTATTTTCACAAGAAGTCCTTCAAATTTAATACACAATTTATGGTAGCTATACTTTTCTCCAGTAAAGAAATAAACTTCAAATCATTCAAATGAATATTACTAATAATTAACAACAACTAGCAGCTTTAAATATTAAATATTTAAACAGCATAGCCACATTATCTGAATGTGGAATTCAGAAAGACATCATTAATTCCTATCAAAATGGAAACCACAAGCCAGAGCACAAGGGCTACAGGGCTTTTAGGTGTTGTGGTCTTGTGCGTTTCTCCGTAACGTTACCTTCAGTCTAAGGAGCAGGCTGGCATCAGACAGCAGGTGAATGCACCGCTCCATCACAGCTTTAGCCATGGAAATATGAATGGGGATTACAGGTTTCATGTCTGGACCTTTTTCATCCATGTCACTCTCTGGACCAGAACTGGTAACTTCTACAACATAAACAGTACATGACATCACACAGAATTTTCTTCAAAATCCCAGGCTTGTCACCAAAATGGAGTATTCAAAGGCCCTACCCTGTTTGTCATCTTCATCGTTCAGGCAGCCTTCGGCTTGCTTTTTCAGTCTGTGGTATTCCAGTAGAAACTGTCTCACGACAAGCCTGTTTTCAGTCCTGGCCCAAGTCTGACCTAAGGATTCCTTTTTGCTTATCTTTGCAGGAAACCATCGCACTGCAGAGTGGAAAAAACTAAGAATGATGAGTTTTCAACTCGTAAGTGCAACCATATTAAAGTGAAATTCTCAATGCAACAATTAAACAGAACTTTAATGATAGGCACTCTGTTGCAATCACAATGCAAATCGTAGTTTTGTAAGCAAAGATCTTCAAAAGCACACCTAAAGCCTTCATTAGGGAATGCAACACTGCACAGAAGACTGGTGCCCTTTCATCATAGCCCTGGTCCAAGGATGCAAGCACATCTTGGACGACATCATCCACCAGGGGCAGGAGGCAGGCATCTGAGTGGCAAAACACTACAGCAAGTACTCGAGGAGTGTGAGGGTGCAGGCTTAGTCTCTGCAGATTCAGGGAGATATCATTCAGCAGATAGTCCATGTTCATATTGATGAGCTCCTTCAAAGAACTGTAACCACAGGCTTGGCAAATATCCCACATGGACGCGAGTGCTGACTGGCTGATTAGCAGAGTCTCATCGCCAGCCTTCTCTAGCACGGGATATAGCACTGTCATCAGAAGCAACTGAAAATCTCTTCCCAGGGCCAATGCAAAGGATCCTATTCCTTCCAGCTGTATGCAAATCTGCCAGATGTTGCTATTCAGTTGGGAAATGGAGGAGTGCTTGGTTAATTGGGCCATCTTAATGTGAGTATCTTGGGCATTATTGATTATGGAGAGAACTCTAGACTGATCAAAATGTCCATCTTCAAATTGGTGAACCAACCCACTGTTGGTTGTCAGGTGCCAATTGTTCAAACTAATGTACTCTTCAAGGACAGATATGACTGCTGATTTCAGATCATCCCGACTATTGGGGTCTTGCACCAGGGGCGTCATCACACCAACTCCTGCTGCACCCCAAATAATCTCATTAAGAACCAAAGCACATTGCTTCCTGTAAGCTGAAGATTCTCTGTAGAGATCCAGGAAAAGATCCACTAGCAGATAGAGGTTACCATAGTAGCCCAATAACCTGCAGATCTGCTGCAGTGAAGAAAAGATTTTCACATCTGTAAAGTACAAAAAATGCTTCCTTTGGGTGTGTGTCTCATGAGGTCCAGGCACAGATTCCACCTGAGAGGAGCAGCCCTTCTCTTCTACAATGTGTACATCAGTAACATCAAGTTCCAACACCTGCATCAAGGCCATGGCTATGCGTTGGAGGTGGGCAGCAGAGTTCAGCACTACAGCCACTTGCTGCCCAAGGATCTTGAGGTAGCCAAGAAAGACACTAAGAATGAATAGCTTGTGCTTGTCATCAGAGGTCCTCATGAGGCGTGGTAGGGATGTAGCAAGCGAGTGCAGGTTCTCTGAGAGGACATCAGTGAATGTCTGGTTGCCCTCTGCCTGGCTCTTCATAGCCAGATTTTCCAGCACAGCACTGCACTTATCACGTACAGCAGGGCTCTCATCATTCACCATGCCAACCAGGGCCTCCAAAAGGGGGCCAACACATTCCCCTAGGGACTCCTTACAGGTGGATAGGAGGTGCTCTAAAAGGATAGCCATTTCTAGCCTTATTTTCCAGTGCTGGTGAGCAGAGGTGCAGGAGATAATCTTATTTAAGAGAATGGCTAATTTCCCAGAAGTGTCCTTTTTCCAGGTTGGTGTCCTCTTCACTAACAACTTCCCAACCTTCCCCAAATCAGCTTCTGGTTGCTCTAGGACCTTGGTGTTGGAGAGCTGCTCGTCAGCCATGACCAGTCCTACAACCTTGTACCAGACCCTTAGGGCTCTAACAATCACAACATGCCCCTGTTTAACATCACCGATGATCACGCGAGTCATCGCTTGAGTAATTCCTGGCAGAAAACAAGCAAAGGCAATACTAAGGATGTGTCTCTTCTCCTGGTCTTCAGTCACATGCAGATCTGGACAGTCACACTGAAACAGCATAATGAGCAGACACTTCAAAGCAGCTGCTTGCACCTTCCTGGATTTTTCCTGCTCACCCAAAGCTAAGAGCAAAGATATTGCACCACCCAGACCTGGCAACATTACCGGCTTATAAAGCTCAAAAATAATGTCTCCATTGGCTGCATGCAAAAGAGCAGCTAAACCTTGCAGCACCGCTGTTTTTAATTCCTCTGAAACAGGTGCTGGCTTCCCAGGATCAGTAGGGGAGCTGAGGCAGAGGCACAGCTCAGAAAAGAGTTCCCGTAACAGATCCCAGCTCTGCACACAGGTGTTGCTTAAGATGTACCCAATGCCTTCAACTACTCTCTGGACCAGGCTCTCCTTTTTGGGACATGGAGTTTTAAGCGCAAAGCGCAAAGGAAAGAGAATATATTCCTGAAGCTGCTGCAGAGCAGCGTCACTGACTTCCTTCAGCTGCAAATTCAGCCGCTGAACATTCTGCACGGTTTGCTCTTGGGTCAACTGCACACATGCTGGCCGTAGAAAGGCAAATGCCAACTTGGGTTCATCAATCTGCTGCATTCTGGGGTTGCAACAGTCTGCAGCAGATATACACTTTTCTGTTGAGCAGAAAAAAAAAAATCTATGATTTTTACAGTAGAGTGTCAATTTTGAGCAACAGACGAAAATGAGACTTTTTTACAGACCATAAACGATTTAAACTTACATTTCTAGAATTTATTCAAACTATACAGTTTCATAATGACTTAATGCTCAACGAGTAAGAGTGCAAATCGGAGCCTGATGCCGTAGAGCTTAACTCATTTAAATGTCATTTAATACACTTTATGCAGAGCCAAATACTTAAAGCCGTCAGCAACCGTTTTGCGCACAACGTTTGAATAGCATATACAACAATGTTATATATTATATAGGCTATACGTAATGTATACACCAAAACCACATTTCGAAACAACTACAAACATCCACCATATTTACCTTTTTTATTTTATATTCATGAATCCTCTCGTATCGTGGACTGAAATGCGCCACAAATATACAAAAACGTCATTAAGATGCGCCTAACCCAAAAAAGCTCCGCGATGCTTAAAACGTGATCCAGTGAAGCTGGGTAGGAATGCACTGCAAGTAATTTACTATTTAAGATCATTGGAGTCAAAAAATGTTCCAATAAGGTTGAGCATTTCATTTCTCGCAGGCTGAAATTTTAGTCGATGGCAACCACGAAGTTTACGATTTGCTCCTGTTCAATCACATAAGGTAGCAGCAAACGCACAGATATTTTACGTTGGAATAATGCACACGTATATATAATAATTTTTATAGTGTCGTTTATTTCGATATAGTTTTATATGCTCATATAAATTCAGGCAGGCAGTCCATGTGGCCCCCCTTACCCTACGACCTTTGAGTGAAACATCAGCCATCTTGCTTGCAATAAGACCCTTGTTTGTTTTTATTGGTTCGCTACTTAGTGCTGAGATGTTGATACTCCATTATTCATACCGTGCCAAAATTTGTAAGGTTGCGATTAGTGTAAATTTTCTAAATTCAGTCCGTAATTTCGAGGGGTTTTGTTAACTTAAGTCTGGATAACCGGAGTTACAGCGATACTGTAGTAGTTTTGTCATGCTAACTGGCTTCTCGTGCGAGATTCCAGTGAAACAGTTGCTTTGGTAGGCATTTTCACTAAGAGAAAATAATTTGGCCGTCTATCCGGTGTACTGAATAACTGTTTTATTAATTTGATTTTATTTAATATTATTTTGTACATATGACTCTGCTCTGGACTGTCGTTTTTTCCCCATTGTAGAATGTAATTTGTATCTAGTAAGAGTCAATTGGTGGGCTAGGATATTAACTGACATTTGTTTTTTTTTTCCAATTAAGCGTTTGAAACATCTTAGGTTTTCTTCCAAAGATGTCTTCTGGGCTAGCAACTGGGATTTTCTTAATTTAGTCATTTCGTTTCAAGACTAGCTGTTACATTATTTTAGTAGTTGCCTGCATATCGGTGCACATAGCTACATAGTAGAATATCCACTCCGGATTGGTGAGGTTGAGAAAACATGTCGTCTTTTTCTGAATCTGCACTGGCAAAAAAACTGTCTGAGCTTAGCAATTCTCAGCAGAGCGTTCAGACATTATCCCTATGGATCATCCATCACCGGAAACATTCGTCTGTCATCGTTCGCGTATGGCACAGAGAGATGAAGAAAGGTATCGTGCCACAGTCAAGGAACCTTTATTTGAGAATAAAAATACGAAATACATTTAATTTAGTTTGTGTATATCATTGTTGCCTTGTGTAAATAAATAATGGAATAATTTAAATGAAAAACAGGATAAGTTGTAAGGACACAGTACTTCAGGTTTATGCTTCTTTTTTTACTTTTTAACGTTTCAGCAAAAACCAGCAGAAAACTGACTTTCCTGTATCTTGCCAATGACGTGATTCAAAACAGCAAGAAAAAAGGACCAGAATTTACACGAGATTTTGAGACTGTCCTGGTTGATGCCTGCTCTCATGTATCAAGGTAAGTGTTGCATTGACTGCAAAAAATGTATACCTTGTAGTGACTAGCTTTGTTTGCAAAATATTAGTGCTGCATCTTCCCTCCCACATTTAGTTTAGGTCAGTTTTTCTCAACCCAGTCCTCAGGTCTCCCCAGTCAGTCCACATTTTTGTTATGTTGCACCACATACATACCTGAATATACCTGTCATTTGATGGTAGCATCCTTGATTACCAGTCTTACATGTGCAGGCAGTAGACTGGAACAAAAGTGTGGTCTAGCTGGGGTGGGGGTGAGCATTGGGTTGAGAATCACTGGTTTAGATAATATGTCCATGTCCATGGGAGGGGGAGCATCAATCCCCATATTGTCTGCTGTCCTACCACACCCTCCCTCCACTTAAGCTGTCCACACTGACCAGCTTCCTGCCTTCCGAGCCACCAGACCTGCTCTTCAGTCCTGATCACCTAACTACATCCTCCAATACCCTGCCGTCCTCCACACTGTTCTACAACATTGTTGTTCTTATTTGTACTAATGAAATTGTCCTGTCCGGTGCCAGCCATAAAAGGATGGGCTTTCTCCTTGAGTCTGGTTCCTCCCAAGGTTTCTTTCTCTCGAGGGAGTTTTTCCTTGCCACTGTTGCCTTTGGCTTACTCTCTGGGGACCCTGGGTCTGGGAGTATGTAAAGCGCTTTGTGACAGGGCTTCTTGTTAAAGGTGCTATATAAATAAAATTGAAATTGTTTTCCCTTCCTAATGTGGATTTATTTATTTTTTTGCTTAGCTTGGCTTGACCTGTGCCGGCCTTGATCTCAGTAGTTTCTTTTTTTTTTTTTTTTTTTTAAACACCTCTTCCCATACAGGGAAGTTGATGATAGCTGTAAGAAGCACCTGGAGAGGTTGCTGAACATCTGGCAGGAGCGCAGTTTGTACCGTCCCGACTTTATCCAGCAACTAAAATTGGCTATTGAGGACTCCAGTAGCCCCAAACACAAACTCTTTGGTAAGAACACAGTTGCCATTAGAAGCAAAAAGTCAGTCGTGTGCTTTTATTATACACTTATTTCATCACTTTAAGTTAAGATTTAGCATCTACTTTGTTGGTGAAATTTGGTGTGACCAGTTATGTCGTAAACAATAAAGTTGACTTTGTAGCACAAAGTTTTACCGGTGACATGTATGTAGTGGACATTTTTTCTCCAAATTAATTTTCTTCAAAATTAATACATCACTGATGAACCTCTATAATACCAGGTTAATATGTTAGGTTATTTCCAGAGCCTATAAAGGTAATATTTGAATATTATGATGATTTATAGTTTTAAGGAAAGGTAGGAATATTATGATGATAATGTATAGTTTTAAGGAAAGGTGGAAACAGTTGTACTTAAAGTGTCTGAATTATTTTAAAAAGCTGACTTTTTCATATTTAACATCAGTCATGTCCCTGGATTATTGTTTTGAATAAATGGGTAATTGAGCAAAGAAATTAAGGTAATGTAATTGGAAATTGGCAGTTTATTATGGCACCTACTGACCAGTACAGGTAGCTCTTAAAATCCACGATGCTCTTTCCACCCCCTCTTATAGAGGAGAAGAAAGCTGCCAAGCGTTCCTATAGGAAGGTCCAAGAGGAGGAGGAGGAAGATGAGGATGATGACTATAGGGCTCACTTCTCACCAAAGAATTTGGATTCCATGGGCCCACAGCTGGTACTGTTCCATTTTAAACTGCTCTCTTTTCAGCAGTACGTAGGTGTCAGTGTCCAGTATTGCATAGTAATAAAACTACTGTACCTACTTATGCTTTTTAATTAATTAAGAGCCTGGATCTACATAATACATTTTTATAGGAAATCCACACAAAGGCCTGTGTTAAAGAGTATCATTTGAGATTTGAGCAAACCCAGGGCTATAAGCAGTGTCTGAATTGAAACATCCCCCTAAAGCATGTTTGAGCAACTGTAATAAACATACTTTTGGGTCTTTCCAACTTTCCATGCATCCCTTGCCTACTCAAGACAGAGGAACTGGTTAAAGTCCTACAGGACCTAGAAAATGCTGCTTCTGGGGATGCAGCTGTCCGCCAGAAGATTGCCTCGCTGCCTCAAGAAGTGCAGGATGTCTCTTTACTGGAGAAGATTGCAGGTGAGGCCATTTTCATTGCATTCTTCCATTAAGGAAATGTGCTATAAGATTTCTGTGTTTCTTTTGACCAGCTGCTATATTAGGCTGACAATTGTACTTTTTGAATACGAGTTCTCCCAGAGTCTTTATTGTTACTGCCTTTGTATCTGTGCCAACCGTCCTGTTTTTGCCGATCTCTTGAACTTGTCCACAAGCTCGTTCAGCTATTTTTCACATGTACAAAGCAAAAGATCCTGTTATACTAAACAACCAAAACCCGGTTGAGAAATATTACTCTCATTACTGTAGTAGGCAGAATCTGTAGTTCATTTCAAGCACATCGGAGTGCCCTTTTTTTTTTTTTTTTAAGAGAACTTGAGATCTTCAATGATACATTGCATTGAAATATTTATGGTTGTTTGGAACACCATAAAACTCCCAATGCAATATGTAAATGAATGAATGAATAAATATGGTGTATCAAGAAATCCATAATCACTTGAATGTCATTTAAATTTTAAATAATTCAATAAAATGTATTTTATAATAATGTGATTTTGATTAGACAGTTATCATTATATCAACGTGTATACTAATTTTATATTTCCAAATCATGTTTTTCTGAACAAGCTTTTTATTTCCTAATGCTACTTTTCATACTGATGTTTTGCTCTGTCAGTCATGTTGAGGGGGGCGGGACCAAACTTGCTAATTCTTTGTGGTTCATTATTTGGACTAGCAGATACAAGAAGTATTTTAAATGTTCCAACGAAAGTTTAACCAGTGTAACACATAGTTAACACAACATGGCTAAAGTTGTGTTAACTATGGATCTGATTGTTTCTGCCATGACTGAAGTCAGAACTAGTTGTATTACAAAAAAAAAAATCAGCAAGCACAACATTAACTCAATAGTCCCATTTGGGAAGTCCTTAAGCCCCTTTTCCACCAACATGGTTCTGGTACAGTGCCAGTTCCCAAACTGGTTCACGTACTTTTTCACTGAAAAGGAACTCATGCCCATGCCTAATAATAGGTTTGGGAACTAGCACCAAAAGCTGGTCTGGAACCTGGAACCTAGCTGTGGCGTAAAGTGCTGAGGGGCAAGACAAACAGCAGATACACCTGTACTGTAGCAAGCACTACTAGCGTTGCAGTCTTCTAAACATTAAAGTTTTATCTGGATTTCTGACAATCTGTTTGAACTGGGTAATGATGCTGAATTGTCTTTGAATTAGGTTGGCTCGAAAACCACTTTTCATCTCAGGAAAAACATTAAAATCTTAAATATTCAATGATGCAGATCGTTTTTTCGTTTCCACTTACAAATTATGTAAAAGTTGTTTATGTCATTTGTAATATAGCTATGTAAAAATGCACAAACTATGAAACAAATACTCCAAAACCGTAAGGAATAATTACAAAATGAAATGCCAGTTTGGCAACGTGCATTAAGGTTGGCTGTTTTTTCTGATTGATTGGATCAGTTATTAAAAAAAACAGTGTTTTAGGACAGAATATTGAATCGGCACATTCCTGTGTGAAAATATACTGCCAGTTACACTACATATAGGAGTAATGCTTGGAAACAGGACGTGCAATCCACTGTTTGCTCTGTGTTGCTGCTGGAGCAAGTCAGGAACGTAGCTGCTACTTTTGTCACCTCGGGTTTGGCACGGAAGGTGGTGGAAACTCGGGCCAGTTCACACTAGGTTTGGTTCTTTTATTGGTTGGCCACAAGAACCATTTTGGTCCTAAAAGGGGCATTTAAAATGAAACGGACAATAGAAAATTCCGGAATCGTATTGCTTCCAACAGTGAATTAAAAAAATTGTCCCTTGTTAAGCCGTTAACTACGAGCTAACTGTTAGTAAACCAATATAGTTATCATGTTGAAACATTTATCTTATTAAAATGATATAATTAACATGTTAAAGTAACATGATTATCTTGTGTTTGTGATACGTGACAGTTGAAACAACAAAATAGCTTAAAAATCACTTAAAACTGAGTTGAAATGGTTTCATGAGGGCAAAAAGGTTAGAAAGCGGTCTGGTGGAGGAATACGGATTTCAGGTGTATCAAACAATGCAAAGAAAGCAGACATTTTAGGTCACACGAAGAAACTATTTCCCCAAAGCAATACCAAAAAAGGACCATCCTTTCCTTGACTTCTCAAAAACATTAAAAGATCCATATTTCATGCCTGACGGTACAAACATAAAACTGTTATTTCATTTATCCTGCTATACATCTCACATTAATTAAAAAAAAATTATTCCTAATTGATATATCCTAAAACAATTTCCATACCTATGTGAATTCAAGCTAATACACACTGAACCCTGACAGTTGAATCAACTTTTGTAAGTGCACTCTCTTGGAAAGAATGAAACACAATGGGATGAAAAGACTGTCAGCTGTTCTGTGTTACAAACATCTCGTAAAAGTGAGAACTGTTGTTTTAATGTGATACGCGTAAGTATGTTCAAGTTTGAAAATGTCAATAAAATCGCATTTATCTCATAATTGTCACTTACGGGACAATTTTTTTTTTTGGTTGATGACAGCAATATGCTTCTGTAGAAAATATGAACAAACCCTACAATTCTCAAAGACCAAATGTAGTGGGACAACTGTGGAATAATGGAATAATAACTGTGGATAATGATGGTGACCAAAACAGAAAACTAGCAAACATTAGTTATGTTGTGTTAGCTATGTGTTACATAGCCTTTAGGACTTTCTTCGGGAC
Source organism: Gymnarchus niloticus (assembly GCA_009936485.2). Classification (NCBI taxonomy): domain Eukaryota; kingdom Metazoa; phylum Chordata; class Actinopteri; order Osteoglossiformes; family Gymnarchidae; genus Gymnarchus; species Gymnarchus niloticus. Next base: position 18,403,303 of record JAACJT020000086.1, on the reverse strand, counting down.
ATTTAAACTGCTTCCTGTATCTGCTAACCTCTAGTATTATGGCGTTCCATATTGGTGAACCCATTCAGAAAGTTAAAAATACTGAAAAAGCCCAGTATAGGCTTGTGTCTTTCTAGATTTATTAAAATGGTATTGATGAATTTATGAATAACCATATTTTGAATATCCAATTATCTTACTAGCCTACTTTCTCTCCTCTGGTAGCATGGCCAAGGGGGATGGGTGGCTAGTTGAGCTTGGACCCCCAGAGGTCCCCCCCTTGTTAAGGAGTTTTTGGTTCCTTTCCTTTGTTGTAATATGGCCCTTTTGCATGTCTTTTGTCCTTTTGCATCAAGGCATTATTACCGCACATTCCTGTTGAGTGTTTGGGGGTAACTGTTGTGCAAGGCACTATAAAAATGAATTGAATGCTTAGTATTTTTGTAGAAAATCAATATTAATAAAGGAGGTGTGTGCAGTGGTTCTCTAAAATGGTATGAAATGGTGAAATCATGTGTCGGCCTAGTTAGAGCCTATTGATATTTAGCTCTGAAACGAAATGTGGCTGCTGCTAATGAAGGTAGCATTTTTAAATAAATTAAAAATGGAAGTGTGAATTCTTAGTTTTTGTTGGCAGCATATATGATTTGTACTAATGGCAATTTTATCATTAACCTGGACATTTTGTCAAAGGAAGATGTTCGTAGTACTTGGTTGTACTAACCTTTTTAATTGAAAATTTGAAATACGTAGCAGTTTTATGTTTAAAACATTTGTGAAGTTTCTTAATTGAATTGCTGTTTTCTTTTTATAGAGGCCTGTGTTTAAGTATATTCCAGTATCAGTCTCATATTACCACACTTCCCTCCAAATACTGGTATAAGCATGAGCCCTTAAATAATCTGTAGACCCCTAATTTCCATGGACTCTTTATTTGTATGTCAAAGCCATTTTTATGTAGGTCATTCTTTTCTGAGCCTCCACCTTTTCGTGTCTCAGACAAAGAGGCTGCGGAGAGGCTATCCAAGACAGTAGATGAAGCCTGCTTGCTTCTGGCAGAGTATAATGGACGCCTCGCTGCAGAGCTGGAGGACCGGAGGCAGCTTGCCCGCATGCTGACAGAGTACATCCACAGCCAGAAGGAAGCACTTACAGAGAGGGAGAAGAAGCTGGAGGCAAGTCCCAGAGTGCTGTTTTTCTCTTCATGTGGTGTCACCAGCTCACTACTGCCTTTATGTGAATGGGAAGGGAACTGGCTCATTACTGGTTTAATATGAGCCATTATCGAACAAAAATATATTACAATTTAAAAATGGAAAACTGAAGTACTGTATACTTCAGGCTACTGTGATCTGGTGTAGCTACAGTGATTTTGAAGCAATACTTTCCCAGATAGGAGGGGAGTGTGTTAGCTTGTTGGGAATATGGAGTCCAACAACCCAGCAGCTGGGTTGGAACAATAAGTGGTCTTTCTCTTTCATACTTTCTCAAAGGTTTCGCTGGCTGAAAGTTGAGGAAGCTATGGCTTTTTTTTTTTTTTTTAATTTTTTTTTTTTAGTGTTATGGGGTAATGTCATAGTTTTTTTTTTTTTTTTTTTTTTTTTTTTTTTTTTTTTTTTTTTTTTTTTTTTTTTTTTTTTTTTCTTTTTTTTTTTGTTTTTTTTTTTT
>JAACJT020000086.1:18329224-18401556 GCA_009936485.2 Gymnarchus niloticus | reverse complement strand
TTGTGGGCGGCCCCCCGGTGAAGAGGGCGGGAGGTTTTTGTGGCGCCCCCCCCCCCCCCCCCTCAATGGATAGATAGATTATTATGAAAGTTGTTGAATTCTCAGCTCAATTTTAGATAAACACAGCTTCAGGTCATCCTCCAAGATAAAATGTATTTGCACTGCTTGGTTAAGCACAGACTCAAGGGGCTTTGGGATTTTTTTTTTTGCTGCAAGTGCCTTACGATGGATCATACAATGAGTCCATTTTGCAAGCGGAGATACCTGCTGTAGGCGTGTCACCAGGCCACTCACACGTCCCGACATTGATTGTGCCCCAACAGTACAAATGCCTGCACACTTGTCCCAACACAACTCAGAGTCTTTGACATGAGTCAAAGAGCTCAAAACTGCTTCCTCAGTTGTGCAAATTTGAAGAGGACGACAAAACAGAACATCCTTTTCAATCCCCTGGTCTTTAACAGATCTCACATACGTAAGTAAGCACCTGAGCTTGCCCAGCAATATCAGTTGCCTCATCCAGTTGAAGTGCAAAGTAAGGACTCTGCCTAACATCCTGTATCAATTGCTCTTTAACATCATTCGTCAATTCAGAGATCCTGCAACCCACCGTGTTATTTGACAGTGGAATGGCGCTAAGACTAAGTTTAGTGGCAGCGTTTTCACCCAGCATTATTCGGCATATATCTTGTGCCACAGGCAAAATCAATGTCTTGCCGATCTTGTGTGGCTTCCCAAGTTTTGCAATTCGTTGGGAGATCACATTCGAAGCGTCGAGACACTGACTGGACACAGTGGTGTGTTTACTTATAGAGGACCTTTAAAGATCAAGACAATCATGTTTTCTTTTAAAAAAAATCAAGTGCTTTGTCTTTTATTTCGGGGTGCTTGGTGTCCAAATGTCACTTTAATTTGCATAGTTTCGTGCTGTCATTTGCAAGTACCTCCGCACAAATTACACACTGGACGTGGTTCTAATGTGCCAGTTACCAAAAAACCAAACTGCAAATAACTCTCATCATGTTTGCGGAGTTTTGTCTTTTTGGGAGCTGGCACATCAGTAGGAGTAGTTCTTTTGGCATGAATTTATCCATGTTGTAGCACTATTTCCCAAATTGAAGGTTGACCTGCTATGTGTGTTGGATTTTATACAAAACTAGCCTATTCAAAGGTTAATTGCAATGCTAACTCCTTCAATGGCAATGCTACGTAAGACCACGTACAAAGCAGAGCTACAGCAAAAGTGATTAGCTCAACCAGAGTGAATAAATGTTCATGTTTAATGCCCAATATATGACTTGATGCTAAGATCAGCAGGAAAAGAAGAAGATTAGGATAGCCTACACAGTGTTTGCAAAAAAAGAAACGAAGAAAAGAGAGGAAGATAGCCTTTAAAAAGACTGTTTAAAACATATTGCAATAGGAATGTTGCAAAGCTAAGGTTATGGAAACCTACTTAAGGAGATAGCCTTGAAAAAGGCTGTTATTGAACAATTTAAAACCTCAAAAAGCTGCAAAAACTCAATGCCAAACTCGGCTCAACTGCACCATCTTATGTTCATTGCTAAGATTTCAAATAATAACTTTCATATTTCATTGGTCTGAATACGAGATTTGTCTGTGATTTGTTGGTGCAACTGGAGCCTAATCCACAGCCCTTGCATTTTGCCAATGAAAGGTCCGTGAACACGCCCCACTTGCAAGGTCTCCACACCCTCCAGTTTGAGAACCGCTGCATTAGGGGGTTCAGCACACAGTGCTGAAACTGTGTTGTTTTTGTGCTGAAACCCTTATTAGAATTGTCAAGATTCCTTGGCCTCTACTTTGAAGGGGACCCATACTTCCACACATGGCAGGAATTCATCACAGAAGGTAACTCAAAATGGAAGCACTAGAACATAAATCACAATGTACCTCAATTAAGGTCAAATTAAAATGAAGCAAAACAACCAAATATTCATACCCTCACGACACACCATTCAAGTGATTTACCTCACCTTAATGTCTACCTTTTAAGTGTACACCTTTACCTACAGTTAGTTGTCACAGCAACACAACCTATCAAGTTACTCCCCATGGAAAGCTTTGTGATGTCATAAGGAGAGTTAACGTTCTATATAAAGGACATTTTTACCCTAGTTCTTTTGGGCCAGTCAAAATTCTATTCTACAGACATTCCATGGCCTATAGCCAATCAATATGTTTAGATTTTTTACTAATTTGCATAATTCCATGGCCTATGCCCTTGTTGGGGGCCCATGCTGCCTATCCTCGCATCATGCATGTTTTTTGCTAATTGGCTTTTTTCATGGCCTGTGCCTCTGACGGTGGCCCAAACTTGACATACCAGCACTGTTTGCTTGGAGCGCCCAATCACTGCTTGCGGTTATATTCTATCACTTTAGGGTACAGTTACACTCAGTCCAAAATGTGTCTTTCATGTCGATCTTTTGTTCCTCACAAGGGGGAAAAACAGCTGATGTGATGAGGTTGTATGAGGCCCGCACACATGAGTGTACAGGTTCATGAAATGGAGGATGCAGCTGTAACCCTGAGTAGGTCGGCAGTTTAAAGCCTCATTCACTGCCTGCACAATGCAGCTGGCTGTGGAAAATTGCACTTAGGGAAAAAGTATTACAGGAATGTTCAATGTGTCTCACTGTACATGAATGAAAGAAATAATTCGTAAGTTGTGGTTTATGAAGCGTGGAAGTACAAAAGTTCCTCGAAAAAGGTGTTGATACAACTTGATGTGAATTAAAAAACTGAGTTCATGAAAATGCATTTGAATTAAAAACAGTTAATAGAATGTTTGAGTGATTTGATATAATAATATGAGCCATGGTTTGTGATTTGTCACCATTGTTAATTCAGGCATATTACTTGACCAATAGTAATTCATGACATTATGCAGGACCAAATCACCCTTGTTGCCTGCTGTTCATTAAAGAAATTCTTTATGTATTTTCAACAGTTTAGCTCCCCATAAAAAGGTTAGTATCATCTTAGCTACAGTCCTAGTAAGATTTAGACAGGAAAATTGGGAGACTTTGAAATAGATACAAAAATCTAGGCAAATATTCATTTTGATGCAGTTAATTCCCTCTGGAACCAATAAATGAAGCATCTCCCATTTTTGAAAGTCTGATGTTAATTTATTAATCAAATGGTCAAAATTCTTTTCATACAGGCTAGTGAATGTATGGGCTAAAATTAATTTCCAGAAATTTTTGAAATTGGGAATGGCATCCGTCTTGGTATCAACGGCATAGCTAAATCATTAATCAGGAAATGTGTGCTTTGAGATAATTTTAAGCTGTACCCTGAAAACCAGCTGAAATTATGTAGTATTTCTACAACATTGTTAATCCTGTACATGAGTCTAGATTGGATATGTATGCCATGCTACTATTTCTCCAAGATTTTAGATAAGAAGAGAAGGTTTGAGATAGGCCTATAATTTGCTAAGTCAGTAGGATCAAGCTTAGGTTTCTTAAGAGCAGGCTTGACAACAGCTACTTTTAGTGATTTTGGTACATATCCAAGACTTAGTGATGAGTTAATCAAGTTTAGTAAGTTACTACTAATAAATGGAGCAATCTCTTTAACAAGCCTTGAAGGAATAGGATCCAACATGCAGCTAGCTCTTTTGGAAGAGGATATTAGGTTCAGAAGTTCAGATTCTCCTATAAAGGTAAAAGAATCCAGTGTTACTGCATTACTTCTATCCACTACAGCAGGACCAAGCAGATTCTGGCAGCAATCTGTGGCAGTGGCACTACTTTGGATTATCTTTCTGATGGTATTTTACCACTGAAGAATGCCAAAAAGTTGTTGCTTTTGAGAGAGGTTGGAATCTGTGGGTGTACCTCAGAATGATTCCTAGTTTAGACACGGAATTAAACAGGAACCTAACATTACTTTTGTTATTCTCTGTTATTGTTTTGTTATTGTCATCCGGGAGAGATATGTGAATCCAGCTGTGATCAGGGCTTGTTTGTACAAATACTTTAAAACACTATCTTTTCATGCAATTTTGAAAATCTCCAAGTTTGATAAGTGCCATTTACATTCCAATTTCCTTGAAGCATTTTTAAGTTCATGGATATAGTCAGTATAACAAGGAACATATTTCTTATCTTTAAGCATTTTCTTAAGAGGAGCAACCAAGTCAAGACTAGTACGAAGTGAGCGATCAATATTTATCGATTCCTGTTCAAGCTCAGATTCATTTGTGGGCTTACCAATCTGGGAGAACACTGGGGGGAAACCTGTTAACGATATGAGCTGCAGTTGAGGGAGTTATATGACGACTAACACTTGCTTTGGAGACAGGCAGAGTAGCAGATCTCGGTAGCACTTCAAATGTTAGTAAAGAGTGATCCGAGACTGCAAAATTTAGAGGGAGGATAGACACATACTCCACAGGGATACCATGGCTGAGAATGAGTGAGCAGGCCCTACTACATTCTGCACAACACCAACAGATTCAAGCAGTGAGGCAAATGCCATACTGCAAGGATGTGAGTACTTTTCCATGTGGACATTAAAATCCCCAACAATTACAGCTATGTCAGTAGTAACAACTAGATCAGACAGGAAGTCAGAAAACTCTTGAATAAAACTCATATACGGTCCTGGTGGTCTGTAAACAACAGCAAGAGTAAGTGAGAGTGGGGAGTTACGAGCACATAAGCTGACAGTAAGGACCAGGATTTAAAATGTGCTAAATTTGTATCACTTGTCAGAAACAGTGAGACTAGATTTAAATATCAGCAACACCACCACCTCGCCAATTAGGATGAGGGTTATTTTTGTAGGTGTACCCAGGAGGAGCAGACTCATTTAGTGCTACGTAGTCATCTTGTTTAAGCCAGGTTTCTGTCAAGCAGAGCATACTAAAACTTGAGTTGGTTATGATATCATTTATAAGCAATGCCTTGGGGCTCAAAGACCTCATATACCAGAGCCCCAACTTCAGCCTGACCTCACAGGTATTTAGTGACAATGGTTCTTCTTTAATAACTTGATATTTATGAGGTTATTAAAGCAGACATTGTTGTGGAATAGCCCTCTACAATTAAAAGTGCAAGAAACAGAAACAGTCTCAATATTATTGTAATGATTCAGAACATGGTAGGATCCAATCGCAGAATCAGACAGTTTAATCAGAGTCAAAACAGGCAAGGTCAAGACCAGAACAGGTAGGATTTCCAAAAGCCAATGGTTCTTCCAAAACGTAGTCGAAACAGGCAGGGTCAAAACTAGAACCAGTAGGATTTCCAAAAGCCAGGGAAGAATAGAAAACGTAGTCGTTGTCACAGGCAGAAGATCAATACTAAGGAAGCAACAAGCACAGCAAACAGAACCAAACAGGAAGCAGAAAGAGAAATCCAACAATCAGGGTCATACACAGGTAAACTACAAGATTCAGAATCACTCAGTAATGGTATAGACGACACAATACCTCGCAAGGAGGCAACTGAACAGCAGGGCTTATATAAAGGATTAACAAGGCACGGCTGGAAGCTACTTGATGGTAATTAATGAGGCACAGCTGGTTAGTATTCAGGGGATGATGACCGGGAGTAAGTTGGGCGTGGTAGGTCCCATGTAGGCTGGCGTGGTGTGGGCGTGACAATTATGAACCTCAGGTGACAACCCTAAGCGGCTAGCAGACGGTTGGTTAAGCTGAGTCTGCACCTTGAACTTGGCTCTGGTTAGTCAAGATTTTCCATTAAGACTATTAGCTAAGCCTCTCGACAAGGGAATGGCACCTGGCCACGTAGGGTGAGTTCTGTCTCGCTTCAAAAGTCCAGACTTGCCCGAAAAAATCTGCCATTTATCTATAAAACCCACATTATTTATTGGGTACCATTCCAACAGGCAATGATGCAGTGACGATAATCTGCTGTAAATTTCATTGCTGCGTCTAGCGGGAATGGGGCCAGAGCACGTTACTGACGCAGACATCTGCTTCACATGAGTGCACACCTCTATGAAATTCATCTTCGTGATCTCCGATTGCCTCGAAGAGACATCATTAGTGCCGACGTGAATAACAATATGAGCTCCTCATACTGGAGCTCAGTGTTATTATAATCTATTATAGCATCCCCCTATTTTGGACTGAACTGTGTATTGTAAATAACTGGAATGAGAAGGAATAATCCCTCCCATTAGAGGGTGAGATTGAGATGTGCAAAGCATGCATGGGGGGGAACATGGCGGAGAGTCGAAAAGTAAGACGTGCTTTTGGTTGCCTTCTTAAAAGCAAACTTTGTTCAGCGTGACTGTGGCAGACGACAGTCTGAATAAACATTGGGGTTCCCAATTTACTACAGTGGTCTGTGTGGTAGTGTGGAGGCATGCTACACTGCTATTCAGATTTTTTTTTTCCTAGCTGGAACTGCAAACATGAAAGGAGGTGAAGTTCAGTTATTCTCTTATATAAATATGCATTTTATATCTGTTTCACCTTTTCACCTTATTTCTGTTTCACCAACCAACTGACGTACTTTAATTCAAAAATAGGTTCTTTTGTTGACATCGTAGTTCCCCTTTGTTTTGTTGCAAACAGTTTAGTTATTTAATAACTCTCATGTAACAGGATTCAAATTGCCAGGAGAATTTGATTGTTTTGACCACACAACACATTTTGAAATGTATTCAATGGAAAATATCTATATAAGAAATTCATTCATCTTGTTATACACCACAAAAATGATGTCACACCTTGATCCGTAGGACTAATACTGCATCCAACTCAGATGATGCCCACATTGGCCATCATCCATACATGTGGGAAGAAAAAGAAAGCACGGATGGTCAGAATGGATGTTTATGCCTTGCTGGCAAACACAGAGGATCACATGGGCATGCACTGTAGTTCCAGCAGTCCTATATTAAAATTATGTTTTAAAGTTTAGAAAAGCATAACATCCACTGTGTCTTACTACCCTTAGATATGTGTCAGGTGAAAAATTATTGATTAATTATTAATAATAATTATTTTTGACTGACTGCTTTTAGTCTAGTAATGTTTATTGTACTCAAACACAATACTATATGTGTATATATATATATATCTCCTGGGTCAAGAGTCATTAGATTAATGTACCGATCTCCAAAGCTTTATAAATGTCATGGTCCACTAGGCTAGAGATTTTCACTTCTGATTCTCAGGTTTAAGAATACTGCACATTTTACCTTTAAGGTCAGTTGTTCACTCTGAAAAGTAATCTGAACAAAGAGTCTTAAGCATAGAATATGTAATGGCTATAATATTCTTTTTTTGTAAAATGTAAACTCGCCAAATATCTCCCCCTATACCATAGTTGGGTTGATAAAATCCAAAGCTTGTTGCAATTTTCCTAAAATGCAGCAGATGGCAATGTGGGGCTAAACTGACCCAATTTACAGTTCTGATTACAATATAAAGAAATGATTCTCAGCCCATTAAGTGTCAGCTTTTTTGCTCTTTTAGTAATTCTCTTAGTGTGTAGGAGTAAGAGGATGCCTACATCTAGCTATATTCACAAAGAAGATACTGTGCTTATTATGTGGATAAATAACATAGGCATGGGTCCCTGGAGAATCCTCCGGCCTTCATATGCTCTGCATTGGTTGTCTCCATTAAATGCTGGAAATCTCTTTAAAACAAATATTTTTCCTAAAACTCATATGCACATTACAGTATGATCTATTTAAGTCTAATTACTTGATGGTGTAATCTAACTAGTAGAACACAAAACATTTTGGTCAGGAACCACTATGGTGTATGTTTTCAGTTATCCAGTTTTTTGCTTGTTGATATTTGATATTGCTGTAATAGGTCTGTATCAGTGTCACTGGAATGGCACCACTTCAGTTGTAGACACCCCTGTTGTTTGACTTTGTCTTTCCCTTTTATTGGTTTTGTCTTGCGGGCTTTTCTTTTTACATGCTGGTATTTTGACAGTTGCAGATATCAAGATCACATAAGTTAGATATATTTGTGATTCCAAGGAATCTGTTTTCATCAGCTTGATCTATTTTCAGGCCCATTTTGATTTCAGTGAGTTGTTGCTAGCACAGGATTTTGAGCAGGTAGTAAAGAGTTTGTTTTCATCTTCTCCCATACTGAGCTTCCCTTCCTTGGGTTTCTGTCACATTTGTTCTTTTGCGAGTTCAATCTCTACTTGACCAGGACCTGTCTGTTTGAAGCAGATATTGTAAATGATATTGATGAATTAATATGAATGTAAGCCATTTTAATTCCCAGTGATAAAATCAGTAATGACTATGAAAATCAGTGCGGTCCGAAATCTTGGCATGATATTAAATCAGATTCTGTGCATGCAAAACACTCACCTCTCTAGTGAGGATGACTTTTTCATCCTGACCAGGATATGGTCTGGAGTCAACCTGTTTCACCCAGACTAAAAACAACCTTTTGTAGAGTCAAGTATTACAAGGAACATTGATAATGCGGGATGCATGACTCTAGAAGCCAGCTGATAATTTATTTTGTTTGTTTCTTTTGCACACCAGCCCCAGGGATCTCTGATCTATCATCTGTGGGGATAATCTGCATGCACAGCGAGCTTCTTGAGTTTTTGTGCCGCCTCCTTCTGTGTGTATCCTTGTCTCCAGTGCAGTCCATCTGCCTGGCATTTTTGGGTTTGCTCATCACAGAATTTCACTTTTAGGGACAATAACATTCAAACATCACTGGTAGTATTGCACACAACTTTCTGAAGTTGTGATGTATTTGTCATGGTACTGGTGGACACGTAGCACACAATCACCCAGCACTGGCAGACACATGCACACAATCACACCTGGCAAGGCAGAAACTGGTTCTTTGAGCAGCTCAACCCTTTTAAGACCCAAAGGGAGGGGAGGCTCATATATAACCAGAAAGGCCAGACAGGCAAAACATGGCATGGACGAGGCAGAGCAGAGCAGAGCACAGGCGCACAGTAACAAGGGGGACGCAGGCGCACAGGAACAAGGGAACCCGGAACAGGGGAAGGCTTGTCCATTTGTAGGCATCGAGTACCCATTGATCGGGGTGACTCCGGGCTCCATAGACTGGATCACTCTTGGCTACCAGCTGGAGTATAGTAATACCAGCCACTGAGACAGGCAGGTATACTGTGACAGGGCCTAAGCATCCGAGGGAGCTAGAAGCTGGCTCAGAACGCTTCCTGAGGCAGTATGATTGAGCATAACCCACCAGGCACCCCTCCAGATCAAGACTCCCCCAAACTAACAGAGCTAACAGGGAAATAGGCTAGAGAACCAGGCAACCACGTGCTTAACGAGGCGACCAGCACCAGGTGCGTAATGAGGCAATAAGCATCGCCACAGCAACCAGGTGCAGCACGAGGAAACCAGGCAGCAGGGGGAAGAGCTAGGGAACAGGAGAGAGAGGGCATGACAGTATTGCTTTGAAAATCCATGCAATTTGATGCTTTTGCACCAAAGCATCAATAATATAGTCTGTTATGTTTTACAAGCATTTCTTTATATAAATTATTTAGTTCATTATTTTACTTCTCTTTACTTTAACTCCTTGTTATTGTCACATCCATGCCAAGCCATTCACGTCCAGCTTACCCTCATTCCGCTTCGCCTGAATCTTGCTCCTCAGCAGTGTATTAAGCAAGTCTTTAAATTACAAGTTCCCCTGCCTCACTGTGAGGTATTGTGTTTCTCCACCCTTACTGAGTGTTTCATTATCACTGTGAGAGGTCCTGTGTGTGATCTCTGCTAGTGCTCTGTTTTCTCCTTTTGCTTCTTGTTATGTAATTTGTCTGTCATGCTGATTGCCGTATTCTGGATTCTGACTGTTTGCCTGCGAACATGACTATGCTTTGGATGTCCCTCTGGTTTTTGGAAGCTTGTCTATTCTGGCTTTGACCCTGCCTGTTTTGACCACGATTAAAGAATCGTGCTCTGCACTTGGATCCAGGCTGTGTATTCATTACAGAATACCTTGTCTCTACATGGATCCAGCAGAGTTCACCTACCAGGCTTACATGTCAGGAGATGCTATAAGCCGTCTTCAAGCCTACTGTGCAGGAGGAACTATGAGTACCAGCAACCCCTCCAACCTACATTTCATTATCCTCTTTACCTCATTCAAATGCTGCTGTTTTGTGTGACTTTTTCTGTCCTTCACAAGAAACCACTGAGATTCACTCTACTGGTTTCCTTGGACCTGAAATTCATCCTGCTAGGAAAGCCACCCCTCTCCAGACAGGAATGCCAGAGGAGATGATGCTCTGACCTTGGGTAGTCACCACCAGTGCTAAAGGACCAAATCCAGACTCCATCTTCACTGATTCCTTCAGGTCTTGAGCCCGGGGGGCTGAAAAGGATTCCCCTGTCAAGGGGAGAAGGGCGGAGAAGACTGCAACAGCATCTGTACTTCTACTCTGGTGAGCCTGCTTCATTCGTCCAAAGTGAGGAGACTGGCCTGATTCATTCTGAACTTCAGCTCTGTCATTGCCCCCCTGACATCCATACTCAAGGGTAAATCCTGTTGTCTCATTTGGTCAGAAGAGGCTCAACTGGCTTTCCAGAATCTGAAGCAACTGTTCTCCATAGCCTCCATCCTCAAGCAGCCTGACCCATTCCTTCCATTTGTTGAAGTGGATGCCTCAGAGGTGGGTGTAGGGGCCATCCTGTCCCAATGTCATTGCTGTTTGTCTAAGCTTTTTCACCCTTTTCACACAAGGTATCTCTGGCACAACTACAATTCGGGAAACTGAGGCTTGGAAATGAAATTGGCTTTGGAGAAGTGGAGACAATGGTTAGAGGGTGTGACTCATCCATTCTTGGTGTTGACTGGTCACTGCAACTTGGAGCACATTTGAGGAGCTTGGCATTTCAATCCCCGGCAGGCCAGATGGGCCTTATTCTTCACTCGGTTCCATTTCTCAGTGACCTACTGCCCTGGTTCCAAGAATAACAAAACAGATGCCCTCTTATGTCAATTTGAACCGCCTAACCAAAACCCCCCTCCAAAGACCATCTTACTGTCTAGCATTATCATTGCACCAGTTGGGAGATCATGGATACTCTGCATGAGGCCCTCCAGATTGATGCAGGACCCCCAGATGCCCCCGTGAATAAGACGTACGCTTCTGCTGTGATTTGACTGGAACTCTTACAGTAGGTACACACATCTCTCAGTGTAGGTTACCCAGAGATCACCCATAACCAAAAGCTCCTGACGTGTAAGTTCTGGTGACTCTCTCTTTGATAATGTCAAAGACTTTGATTTATCATGCCTTGTTTGTGTTCAGTCGAAGACTTCCCGAACCTTACCTGCTGGTTTCCTGGAGCCTTTACCCATTCCTCAGAGACCCTGTTGCCATACTGCTGTTGATTTCATCATGGACTTAGCTCCATCCCAAGGATCCCCTACAATCCTAGTTGCTGTTGAGAGATTTTCAAAGATATGTCAGGTGATCCCACTCCCTGGTTTGCCCACTGCTATGGAAATCACAAACATTGTTTGACTAAATTTTCTGAGTCTTTGGGATCCCTGAAGACATACGAAGTGTCAGACCAAGGGCCCTAATCTACCTCTAGAATTTGGAGGACATTCTGTTCATGCCTTGGGGTGCCCATAAGCATGCAATTTGGGTATCATACCCAAACCAATGGCCAAACAGATGCTCAAGGAGAAGATTGGAGTGTCTAAGACTATACTGTTCTTCCAATCAAGGGGATTGGAGCTATTACCTCCATTAGGCAGAGTATGCCCAGAACTTCCTCATGCACACCTCTCTACATCTAAGTCTTTGCCACTGTATTTTAAATTAGCAGCCACCCTTACACAGTACCGTGAAAAAAGTATTTGCCCCCTTCCTGAGTTCCTCTATTTTTTGTTTATTAACAACATTTAATTGTTTCTGATCTCTAAAAAAATTTAGTATAAGACAAAAGACAACCCTGAGCAAACACAATACACAGTTGTCAAGTGATCTTGTGATTTATTGAAGTTTTCCTCTTGTAATAGAATAGCGCTGTTTACTTTTTTATTTCGGTCACTAAGGCCTTCAGAGACACTTTGGTGATCCCTGGACATACTCTGACTTTTCTATATTTTTCAGCAACATGAAGTATCATAATTTCATGTTTGCATACATTTTTATTTTCAAGACAACCATAGCAACAATGAGTAGAATTATGAATCTTTATTTGTTTTTTTTCCTTCAACCCTTGTACGCATACAATGGGATGTCACAGAAGCTTTAGTAACTATTTTGGCTGCTTATGGCCAGGAAAGCTTTGTTTTGTTATAGGTTACCAGTAAAAATATTGCACAATGATTCAAACAAGATAAATGAGAGGATTACTGAGCAGCTTTCCCGATGCCAATTTTCAAAACTTTTTATGTTGTAAGAAAGTTGAAAGATAAAAATGTTATTCAGAAGATTACATTCTTGGGTTTTTTTCGCCCAGAAAGAGGCTGGTATGGAAAGAGATTTACAATTCTTATAACTATAGATCTGTATTCCCTTTTGTCTTCAGCCTGTGTACACATGACATTGGGCATTCGCTGCTCTCTCAAGGTTTTGTTTTAGCAAAAGTTTGCCAGCAAAAATATCAAGTTTGAAAAGTTTTCCTTATTGCTTGAATTTCACGAGGGAATAGAGGGAAAAATATCATTTTTTCATACAGCTTCTGATTGGGATAGTGATTATAAAAGTTCCAAAATAGGTTTAGTGTTTTCCGTATTCTGTCATGTTTACCATTACTATATCTTTCAACAAACCAGCTAAAATGATCTTACTTTTTCTTTTTGTCTCTTATTTCACACCTAACATTCCACACTAACAGCCCCATTAACAAAATCATTAGACAAGCCATTCACTTGGACTTGGAAGTGGAGTTTCTAAAGTGAAGCTTATTTAAGAGCATAAAGGTAGAGGTACCTGAACAGAAAAAAAGTGTCTTACAAAAGAAATAACTACCTATTTTTTGAACAAAAAGGAGTTTGAATGTAAAACATTTAAGCATTTAAAACATTTACATAGCTGAGGATTATGTCTACAATGGCCTGTGTTCAAAAGTCTTCTGACAAATGCCCAGGTGGTGATTTTTGACTATTTCAGAGCATGTTTTGAAAGCCAGTCTCTGCAAATTTCTTCTTTCTAAAATACTGCTACAATAGCATTGTAACTGTATTTGTATTGAAAATAAAAATATATGTGAACTTGAAGTTGTTATGCTTCATGCTACTGAAAAATATAGAAAAGACTATAAAGAAAATGTTCAGGCATCTCCAAAGTGTCTCTGAAGGCCTTAGGGTCTTAAAGGTTAAAGAACCTGGCTCTGCACAGTCTATGTGTTCATTGCAGTTATTTTCACCTGTTCTAACCTTCAATGCACTTTAAATCTACCTGACAAATCACTTTTTGTGACTGTTTTTTTTCATTGTTTCTTCTCCTTCCTAGGAGGGTAAGAAGAACGCAGCAACTCTGACAAACCAAAATGAATCTAAGCCCAGCACTAGCTGTTTATTTTTCCTTGAAGCGGGCAGGGGAGCCGATTAGTTGTCAGGGGCAGGCAAAGCTTGGCACACAGTAAACCTAAAACACCAGCCAAATAAATTCAAAACAAGATACAAAAACACAAAGCCCAAAAACCACTAGCAAAAAGTCCTAGAAAGCAGGCATGAATGAAAACCACTCAGTATGAAGTTGACAAGCTAAATTCTTCACACTGAGAAAAAGGAAATGGGTATTTAATGGTAATTAAAGATCAGGACTGCTGCTAGTACTCAAGGGAGGAGGAGCAATGGTAGGGCAGGCACAGCTGGTCAGGTGAAGCTGTAACAGTAACTGTGTTTGAGCAGATGAGAATGCCATTCATACCTCTGGTGAAAACATCTTGTGATAGTCCTCTGACCTGGACAGAGGACAGATGTTGGGCCTCACTGTGTATATGCACTGCCGTCTTGGTCATATGGTGTAGATTTGTGTATAAACAGATGTGAATGCGATGCTGAGTTTCTGAGATATAGTCAGCCTTACCTTCACACACTGTGTGGGCTCTGGAACCAGACCTCTTGGGCGGGTGTGAAGTTTCTCCTACTCTGGAATTCCCCATGGTGAATGACCTCAGGTGTGTGTGAGGATATTCACAAGTCCAGAGTTGTGTGCTGTGTAGCTGGAGTTTTTCCTGGTAGACAAGAAGTTGCTTGTATGTAACTAAGAGTAAAAGAGAAGAAAACCCACACTGTTGTTTGTGTGTGTGAACTGAACAACAGTTCAGAGTACTCAGCCTTCTTGGAGAAAGTGGGCAAAGTATTCAAAAGGGTACCACCAACAGACTCCATGGTCTTTCTATGAGACTTAAATGTTCACATGGAACACCTGGAGGCATGTCATTGGGAAGAATGACCTCCTGGATTGAAAACCTGAGTGGTGACTTGTTATTGGACTTCAGTGCAAGTAATGGATTGTCCATAATGAGCACCATGTTCAAGCACAAACATGTTTATAAGTGTATATGCTAGCAGGGCACCCTTGGCCAAAGGTCAATGATCAGCTTTACAGTTGTGTCATCTGACTTGAGGTAATTTTTGGAAACTTTGATAAAGACAGGGGAAGAATAATCAGCTAATGATTACTTGGTAGTGAGTTGGAATCAGCACATGGAGAAGAAACCAGATGGACCAAACAGGGTTTGCTGGGAATGTCTGGCTGAAGCTTCTGTGTGAAATGAATTCAACTCAAACTTCTAGAAAAACTTCTCCTGCTTGCCGAGTGAGGTCAGGGACATTGAGACAGAATGGATTGTGTTCAAGGCGTCAATCGTTGCAATGGTTGCAAAAAGCTGTGGTAAAAAGGCAGTTGGTGCCTGTTATGGTGGCAAATCTAGGACCCAATGGTGGACACCAGTGGTAAGAGAAGCTGTCAAACTGATGGAGGAAGCCTTCCAGGTAATGCTTGCACAAGGTTCCTCTGAGACAATGGACAAATATGACAGACCAGAAAAGCTGCAAACTAAGATGTGGAGGTCAATGCTTATGCATGGGAGGAGTATGGAGAGGCCATGGAGATAGATTATTAGGTGGCCCCAAATAGGTTCTGGCAAATTGTTCAATGCCTCAGGAGAGGGAGGTGGGACTGTGTTCAGGCTGTGTTCATTTGGGGTGGGGAAATACTAATTCTCATGACAATGTTGAGCAGCCGTAATGAACATTTTGAGGAAATCCTTTACCAAGTTGAAATACCCTCTCACCCAGGAGCAGTGTTGGAAGCTTCTGCCAGATCAGAATTTATTATTACTGCAGCTGAAGTTGCTGTGATGTTCAGAGGCCTCCGCTGAGGAAAAGCGGCAGGTGTAGATGAAATCTGTCCAGACATGTTGAAAGCACGATGTTGTTGACATGATGCAGTTGAAGTGTCACTTTAATGTTGCAAGAGTCAAGGGTGCATCTTGAGTGAAAAATGGAAACATTATATTGACACAACAGGTCTTACTATCCCTTGCATATTATTGACAATTGCAATGATTTCTCAGCAACCTCCTGAACAGCAGGTGAAATCCCTCCATGGTGGATGCTGTCATCAGCAGACAAGCTCATTAGCACAGCTCTCAATGCACAGACTGCACGGCAAATCCAAAAGGCTGCCATTTGTAGTGATAAAACCCTGCCGATTCATCTCCGCACCCTGTCCTGTCCTCAGTAGGAGATTGTAATTCCTGGGTCAGCACTCTCGGTTCAGTTAGTAGGGGATCTTAGACTCTCATCCTGTCTCATTCTGTACCACCTCCGAACATCCTAGTTTATCATCAGCAACACAGCAGACACATTTGGCCATTCAGTACACAAAACCAGCCATTCAGAATGGCAAACCGTGTCTAGGCACAATCTATTTTGTTCAACATTTATAATACATATTTTCACTTTATTATCATGCTTCATATATATTCCTGTCTGTTGGAGCACAAACTGCCTCCAGCGAATTATTTTTTATGTATTTTTCCATTTACATTCCCAGTCTATTTGAAGCAATGTATACCTTTCCAACCACAGAATACACAAGTGTGGATTAAAGTGTCTGTGCAAAGATATCTTTGGCCTTGTATATTGTTTATGGAGGCTTAATGGAAAAAAGAAAAAAAATGAGCATCTACTTTAAAAAACATGTCCAGAACAGAGTTGCTGTGAGTCTGAAGTGTTTATAAGGAGGAAAGAGACAACTAGATAGAATGCCAGTGCATCACAGGGCACACACTTATATGGTCACATTATGGGCCATTAAGAGGCACCAATTTACGTGAATCCTGTGTCTTTAAAAAAGGTGGTGGGGGGGGGGGGGGTAAATTCATGTGGAACCCAGAGGAAGGCCACACAAACATGTGGAGACTATAGAGTCAGGTATGGGAACCCAACCAACAGCCCTACAGTACTTCCCACTAGGCCATTGCACTACCTGAGAAGAAAAAAGTAATTCTTATAGTTTATAGATGTATGCCTTATTGCAAAATAATAAAAAAAAACAACTGATGTTGTTCATCCACTGTAACCTTTTCTACTAAAAAGGTCAGACAGGTGCTGCCAATTAGTAACGTCTAACATGACTACATTTTCATGCTTCATTAACAAAGCTATATTAGATATCAAAATCGATGCCTTTCATCCCAAAACTATCCAACATTTAGCAGAAGTCATGACTATAAGCTCAGCTTATGGCGATAATTTTCTTTATGTATTTTGGCAATTTTGTCTAATTAATGTTAGCCTATAGACCCTAGATTTAACTTAAAATATGTTACAGCTGTTATTATCAGCTTGAACAGTAGCTCACTGGCAAAGATCCAGCTTAATTTTTAAGCATCCAAAGATAATTTTGGTTTTAATTTTTTACCCAGCCACCCAGCTAGCTTTTGTTCTAAAAATAATCGTTTAATATTGTTTTGAACAACAGTGTGTGATGTATCTGTGACTACTAGGGCCGAATTTATGCATGCTCACCACCGAGTTCAGGAAAAACTACAGAACCAATAGCGATCGGCTGAAGGTCCATGAGCAAAAGTGGAGCAGCTCAAAAGGAACAGCTGGACATACTTGGAGGTCTATGAAGAGGTAGTGAAGAGATCAGCAGGGTAAAGCAGCCGGGAGTCAGCGTTATGAAAGCTAAGAGACATGTCTGTAATTCGTGCTGTTTTCTCTCTACAGAGGTAAATAATAAATCCTCCAAGGATGACTGACAGTGGTACCAACTATCTTTTCACTTCTGGCCAGCTACAGGATGATGCTGTTATGTTTTGTTTTGTGCTGTGCAGACCATTTTTTGTTTTTATTTCTACCTAGTACTAGGATTTCTCCCATGCTGTCAGCTGATGATACCACACTTGGCTATGTCTTAAAATTATTTTCCTGTTCTTTGTTATTCTCTATAATTTAGTTATAATGGTTTAAACTGCATTTTACGATTTCCTGCATTAAATCCTTGAACTGTCCCTCCGTGTCTGTATCGAGTGGCATCAATATCCTTCATACTTATAAAAGCAGTAATTTTCTTGGGAGGAGACGAAATGATATGTCTCACACATGTACACGGCTTTTTATCCTTCAAGTACTCCATGATGCTTAAAATGTCAACATGACAGCACTGAGGTTTGAAACCGAATATGTAGAGTGACATTCACTTAACTTAATCACATGTATGCTGCGTGCATCTTTTGTGCAGTGTTTAGTAATACATGTGATGTAACTTTCAGATCTTTGCAGATACCAATTATGGAAGAGATTAAGGAACAGATTTTTCAGTGCATGGAAATGGTAGAGTAATTGTTATGCTTTTTAAAAAAGGTCCATTGAAAAGAAAACATCAAGCTTTGGCATCTGTTTTGAATTGCACTCGCAGGGAGCAATTTTTGTGTCATTTATATGCATTCCTGGATTTCCATGTCTCCTTTGCCAGTCGTATGGCTGACTAGTTGGGTTTTTTGAGTGTTTTAGAGTGACTACACCTGAAACACACAACAAGAGAATGTAGAGACTTACCATCAGTTTATGCCACCTTAACTGTGCTGTATTGAGCAGGGTAGCGTTGTGCTTGTAACCAAATCATTGCAGGTACTAACCCTTTGCCCATTCAAGGGACTATGACAGTCATTGTCACTATCACAGCCGTGAAGTACTGGGTCCTGTTCTCTGATTCCAGTCTTTTGTTTGGATTCCTTGTTCATGTCTTACGGTCGTTTCCATCCCCTTGGTTGGATTCCTGGTTCCTGTCTCCTGTGTAAAAGAATCCCCTGCACTTCAGTCATCCCTTGACCATTTTGTGTTTGAACCCGGCACTGTCAGGCAAACTAGCTGGCAGTTGGATGGAACGTCCTGGTTTGGGGTGCTTCCGTTTTTCTGTTGTATGTCAAATATTTGAGTGGATAAAAAAATCAAACAGCTCACATTCAGCTAAAACAGGTAGTAATCATTTACATAAGCCGACTCAAACCTTATAGGTTTAAAACATTGATATAAAATATTATTTTTATATGACCACCAAAATATTTATGCACAATTATAAAATTACTGGATCTTAATTGATGTCATTAAGTGATCAGGTAAATTAAATTTTGTTTTAGCATGCTGTTATAGGTATCCCTAGGTTTCAGTTGAGAGACAAGGGCGATTGAGAGACAAATGACACAGCAGTTTTAACAGTTTAATATATCTCTGTCTCTTTGGCAACGTGAGAATACCTTTTTTGGATCTGTCCTGAAAGAGAAACAAAAATATCTGGGAAAAAAATAATAACAACATGGACTGGACAGGTCTATCAGCTATTAGGGTTAGGGTTAGGGTTAAAATAATAACAACATGGACTGGACAGGTATATCAGCTATTAGGGTTAGGGTTAAAATAATAACAACATGGACTGGACAGGTCTATCAGCTATTAGGGTTAGGGTTAGGGTTAAAATAATAACAACATGGACTGGACAGGTTTATCAGCTATTAGGGTTAGGGTTAGGGTTAAAATAACAACATGGACTGGACAGGTCTATCAGCTATTAGGATTAGGGTTAGGGTTAAAATAATAACATGGACTGGACAGGTCTATCAGCTATTAGGGTTAGGGTTAGGGTTAAAATAATAACAACATGGACTGGACAGGTCTATCAGCTATTGAGACACATATCATAATGGTGTAGCATTTGACTGATGGGACACTCTAATTATTATGTAGCAAGACTGTGAAATTTTTAATAGCACATCCATCATGTTGGCTAATAACAAACTTGCTTCCACAATCAGTTTCCAAGACTGGATCAATATTTCCTTCTACTCCACCCAGTGTTTTAGTCTTGCAGGTATTTATTTTCAGGTAATAGAAAGTGAAAATTACATGCTATGTATTTTACTGTATGGTAACAATTTTCCCACAGCACAGTATAGAAATATATGTTATGCTTTAGGCTTAAAATGTTTTCTTCACTTTAGTTGAAAGTAGGCTTTAATATGAAATTTTTTTAGATTTAGATGTACTGCACAATTTTCTTCCTGTAACTGGCATATAAGATAAGTAGCTGAGTAAAACCAAAAGAGTCTGTCCCACCTTTCCTTTCAAAATCAGAATTGGAGACAGAGCATGCTGGACACGTTTAGATAATTGTGTCTGTAATTTCTGTGTGTCTCTGCACAGTCAGTACTTTTCCAACCATGATGAAGAGTGTGGCACAACAGTGTAAAGGCTACATTGATAAAACCTGTGCATTCCAGAGCCTTTGAAGATCTTACAAGTGAGTTTTATGTCCATGAAAGATCGCAATTCATCGGAGACTTGAACTGATGTTATTGTTCAATGAATGAAGGTCTTCCTTTTCATGCACAGCATAGTGAAAAACTTTACCTAAGAATTATCTAGAAACTTTTGGATGTTCTTACAGAAGTCAGATATGAGATAGGTCAGCTTACTGCCTCATGAGCATGCAGTACAGCCTTCATGCCACATTTTAAATAGTCTGGCCACTCCATGTGTGTATACTGTATCCTTGGAGTCTTTAGGTGTGTGAGATAGAAGGTCTAATCACAGCCAATCCAGACAGCCGTGTTGTTCCTGGCTCCAAGCTGGTGTGGTTAAACTCTGTCCAGCCAATACAGGGAATGGAGGATGCAGGGCAAGCAGAAACGGTGTACACTCTTGGTCTCCTCTTTCTGTATTTATAGCCAAACTGGATGTTTACCAAAAATGAAGCAGTTAAAACAACAGCTTAAAATGTTTTCATTTTTTCTCCCCATTTTCTGTCCTTTTACTTCATTATTGTCAAGTCAAGTAGGCTTTACTGTCATACCATCCAGATACGAGCATATAGTGATATGAGATTACATTCCCACAGAAACGTGGTGCAAAATACAGACAGAAAATGACACTAGAACAGAAGGATGGGTTTATAATAATTTACAGTGCAAAAACACAGCACACTGCAAGACAAGGCATGTTCGATTTAAAACTGTATGTGCGTAGTGTATATGTATCAATGAATAATAAATGATACACAGCAGCACTCAAGAGTCAGTAAACCAATAACAAACAGAGAAAATATTAAGCGACTGATGCAATTTGGGGAAGGGTTATGGGTATTACAGTCTCAGGTAGGTGGTAAGGGGACAGTGATGTATTGAGTAACCTTCAGGGAAAAATCTGTTGCCAGACCTGGCTGAGCTGACTCAGATTCTCCAGTACCTACTGCCAGATAGGAGCAGAACATATAGTCCTTGGGAAGGGTGGGTACGGTCCTCCACAATACTGGAGGCTTTCATTGTGTAGCATTTGAGGGAAATGTCTTTAAAGATGGGGAGATGTATGGACTATCCACTGCAGGATATTCTGATCTATGTCACACCAGCTTTCATGCCCACATCAAGCCAGTCACGCCCAGTTCATCACAGATCCCCCTCCCCGGAGTACTGGACACCTGCAGCCCATTGGCAAGTACTTCCGATGCTTCGCAACACTGCAGCTAGTTGCGAGGTATTGTGTAGTTACACCTCCCTAAGCATTCTGCCATCATTTTGTTACTGCTCGTGTCTGAACTTGGCCAGCACTCTTGGCTCTCACTTTTACCTGATGTTTTGGATTTGGTTGGTGTTGTTTTGCCTGCCTTTACCAGATACTGACCTTTGCATGTGCGCAAAGACAACGATTTATGGATTACCCCTGTGTTTGGAAATCTGCCCTGACATTTGGCCTGTGTCCTGCTTGTTTGATGATGCACTTGCCTTTTGATTTAAGTCCTGTACTCTGCATTTGGGTTCATTCATGCAATCATTACAGAATACCTCGCCTTACATGGATACAGTGGAGTTGACTGCTAGGTTGACACAGCAGGAGGAACAACTGGGTGAGCTTGTTCAGTTGATACATGACAGCCTACATAACCCAGGAGTCCTCCAAAGCCTCACTCATCCGATGTCCAGTTCTGGGTCCTCAGCACCTTACGGAGGAGCTCCGGCTGCCTTCATTGCAGTGCCAAAAAATATAATGGGAATCCTGACAAATGTACTGGATTTCTTATGTTCCATTTATATCAGTCATCACTTGGAATTGCTAGCTGTTGACACAGATATAGCAGATAATAGTCGCTAATAGGAAGAGCACTTGACTGGGCAATTGTGCTGTAATATCAGAAAAGTCTGGCGCTAACTTCCAAAAATCGTTTTTTTAAGGCTATGAAGGAAGTGTTTGATCATCCTGTTGCTGGCTGGGAGGTCAGGATGTTACTTTGTGAAATTAAGCAAGGGGATTGTGCCACATCTGATTACGCTATGGACTTCCAGATTCTGGCTATGGAAAGTGAATGGAGTGAACTGGCCCTGTTAACGGCATCCTGTACATGATTATGCGAAGCTGTTCAAACAGAGTTAGTGTGTCGAGGAGAGGAGTGTATCCTGATCAATACATCAGACTGTCAGTTTCTGTTGATAATTTGTTGTGTGAAAGAAGACTAATCAGCTGAAAGGCAGTTGTCATCAGTGCCTGCAACCCCAGGTCTTAAGCCAGTGTGTCCAGTCAAGGAAAGGGAACGCCATAGACATCCAGTGAGAATTTCTGTTGTTCATAATGTGTCCCAGAAGCAGTTTACTGTCCCTGTTTTTTTCTCTCCTATGGTCCTGTCACTTTGCCTGTTTCTGCTTTAATTGACTTACCAGAGGCAGGTAATTTTCTGGATGCTGAACTGAGTGTACCCTTTGTTGAAATCAAGCCACCCCCATCTGTGCCCAGTCAAAGACATCATGTTCCTTACCTGCAGGTAACCACGAGACTTTGCCTAGTCCCCAGTGACTCAGGTCACACATAGCCTTGGACTTCATTACTGACTTACCCCCATCTCAAGGGTTCACCACAATCCTGGCTACAATCAACTGGTTCTCAAAGATGTGTTGACTGATTTCCTTGCCAGGGCCACCCACATCAATGGAACTGATGTCTATTTCAACAAGTTTATACATTTGTTGGAGTCGCAGAGAACAAACCCTCTGATCGTTGACCCCAGTTCATGCGTATTTGGAAAGCCTTTTGCTTGCATCTCAGGGTGTCCTTGAGCCTGTCTTCAGGCTGTCACCCTTGGATTAATGGTCAGACAGAACACTTAAATCAGGAGGTTGGGTGCTTTTTGTGGTAGTATTGTTTTTTCTCCAAGATGGACTAGAGCCAGTATCTTTCTTGGGCTGTATGCACCCAAAATTACCTGATTGTGTACTTATAACTCCCTTCTGGTATGTTTTAGGATACCAGCCACCTCTACACCTATCTGAACTCGAGGCCTGCGACATCCCAGCTGTGGATGATTAGTTTCAGAGAAGTGGCTAAGTTTGGGAGACGGCCCATATCGAGTTGCAATGTGTCGTTCAGAGCCAGAGGACCTTTGCTGACCTTCACCAACGTTCAACCCCCCTCTTCCACCCAGGACAATGAGTGTAGTTCTCCATCAGGGACATCAAGCTTCACCTGCTAGGTAAAAACCAAGTAGCAGGTACACTGGCCTGTTCAAGGTCATCTGTTGCATTAATTCTGTCACTTATCGGTTACTGCTGCTGTCCCGTCTTCAGATCTCACCCACATTCCAAGTAGTGTTTTTGGTGAAACCTTTAGAAATCTCCCCTGATTTTTGGCCTTGACCTTGCTGTTTGGCAATCCACTTGCCTTTCGACTAAAGTCCTGTACTTTTTACTTGGGTCCATCTGTGCAATTATTGCACCAACACCACCTTAGCCCCGTCTGACATGCCCTCGCTCCTCCTCACTTGAGTACTGACCCAATTGATTTAATCATCTCATTCCTTTAAATGCCCTAGTCTCTTTTACCTCATTGTGAGGTATTGCATGTATCACAAATTGCTGAGCATTTTTCCATGTCTTATTGAATTTTAGAACCATTGCCTGCGTATTTTTGGACCCTGTTTGCTTGGATTTTGATTGGATTTTGTTACCTTGTTTGTTGGATCTCCTGGTTTGCCAACTTTCACCCTGTCCCTCAACTACCAATTCCTGTGTTTTCCTCGTCAACATTGAAACCTATTTCTCTGCACTTGGATTGTCTTGCACATTAATTGCAATTTGAAACAAGTGAGTGAACAGGAATGCTTCCTGTCCAGGTGGGACAGGTCCAAGTGAAAATTTGAGGATATGGCCTTCTCAATATTGATAGGCAAACTGGAGGGGGTTGTGAGGGGCCTCTCAAAGCACTTGATGATGACAGGTTTGAGTGTAACACAGCGAAAGGCATTGTGGCAGGATACTGATGACTTATTAGGTATGGGTATGATATTGATACTTTTAAAGCACTTGAAGACAACTGTCTGGCTCAGGAAAATTTTGAAGATGTCTATGAGGACATCTGTCAGCTGTTTTGCACATTTCTTCAGGTATTTACTCTTGACAAGGTTCTCTTCATTTCTGCTGTGGATAGTCAAAGTACTTTCTCCTAGATGTAAGGGTTGATCTTTGCAGGTGTGTCATTCAGTGCATAAAACAGTGTGGAGAAATCATTCAATGCATCTTTGAGGGAGGCATTGCTGTCACAGACTTGCGTTATAGTCTTGTAGTCTCTGATGGCCTGGATGACATTCTTTGCTGCCCTGATACCACGGGACGTTTTTGCTCTTGCTGTTCAAAGGGATACCTCATCTCCTAATATAAAAGCAGCATCACAGGCTTTCAGCAGCATGCATAACTCCACTGACATACATGGTTAACATAGTACACTAGTGAGCATATGTAGATATGGTTTTGGAAACAGTCACATTGTCTATGCATCTGTTGATGTATCCGGTATCAGATGCTGCATACTCCTAGTGTTTTGACCATAGGCGGCAGCCTTCATGAAGTTGTCTCAGCCAGTATAGCTGAAACTGTCCAGAATTGTTGAGGCAGTGCCTTCTGGTCAATCTGTAATCTGTCTCTGAACTGGCCTGGCCCATTTCAGCAGCAGGCTGTATGCTGGCATTAACAGTACAGAGATATGGTCTGAGAGACCAAGGTTGAGGTAAGGTGCGGCCTTGCAGGCATCCTGTGTTTTTGTCCAGTTTGGTTTCTGCTCTGTAGGAAAGTTTATGTTCTGGTAGAATTTTGATAGAAATGACTTCAGGTTGGTACGACTGAAGTCCCCAGAAGCAAGAAAAACACCTTTCAGGTGTGCTTTTTGTAGCTTTCTGATGGCTCTGTAGAGAATGTGCAATACTTCCTTAACAATATTGCTGGGAAGGATGTAAACAGCCACAACAAGAATAACAGTTGTAAACTCCAGCAGCAGATAAAAGGGACAGTATTTTATCGCTAAAAACTTCCTTTTCTAAATCACTGATGAAACTAACACATACTTTTTTGACTGCACATTTCTTTTTCAGAAAGCATCCTTGGCTGATGTTTCAAACCTTCAGTACAAAAAATAGTTCAACTCAGCAGATATGATCTAGATTAGTGCAATTCCTTGCTGTTTGGCTTTTCCAGCTGAATCTCTACCTGATAAAACATGGTGACACAAAATACCACTACCCATCAAATCATCAACATCCCAAGCTTTAATAGTTGCCTGTTTATGCAGCCCCTGAATCTCATCTTTCTCCTCCTCAATTCATTATCTGCTGTGGTGGAATAGGCTCCATGACAATGTTCATTTATTATATTTCCGTAACCAAGTCAGACAGGTTAGGTTAGCTAGGGTGTCTATTCTGGTACAAAATTATGATGATCTCCGTTATGCTCCACCTGTATAGAGTTTTAGTGCCCCTTCGGCTCATGAATTTTTTTTCTGATAGGCTATTTTAGGATCTTGCTTTAGTCACCTCTTTGCGAGGTATTGCCTATTTTTTAGCCACCCTGTTTGTAGATGTCTTTCGCCTGAAATCTTTGTTTTCTTGCTCTTAGTGTCTTGTCTGAGATATGTTAACTTTCTTTTTATTGCTTTGATTGGACCTATGACTTGCTGCCTGTCTTTTGACTATAGATTTTGGGATTACGATTAGATTTTTTGTTCTACAATGTACTGCTTTGATTTGGGATCACAACGTTGGAGTATTTTTTTATTTTTACTACAGTTATATCTGCCTTATTAACGATTTGAAGGATTTAGTGGCTGTTCCTCGAATTCTCACTTCCTCTGGTGCTAAAAACGAGGTGATTTCTTAGGTAATTAGTTTGTAATGGCCAGATCATTTACAACGTTACAGAACACTTCCCCGGTCTTAGCCGCACCTCGTGTCACTGGACCAAATGGCTACTACATTCAGAACTCCTTTTTAAAAAAAATTTCTGTGGTTAAAGATGAAAATAAAAGCATAGCAGCTGGGAAAAAGTTACCCCAGGGGCATATCCATCATTTGATGACACTGAAGGACCAGTGAGGGGGATTTAGGGATGGCTGTGGGAGGGTTTCTGTGTCTGTGGGTCAGTGAAAGGTTCAGCGTTGGGAAAAGGCCCATTTACTGCATGGAGTCAATGAGGGTGGTGCTTTATACCGCCATACATTTGTCATTGCCCTCCACTCCCAACTTTTCCTCTTAACCTTTATTGGCGGTGGTGCACACTTCGGAAAACTGTCTGAGATACAGCAGTTCATGACACTTTCGTCCTTACCCACCCGATATCCTGGCAAATACTCCAAATCCAGGGGTAAATGTAACATTTCCTTGATGTCCAGGTTTTTAATTTTGATACACACAGTATGCAGTACTACATTACAATTAGTTCATAGACCGAATGTGTTTTATCTGGTAGAAAAAAATCTCCAACAATCCCCCCTTAAACTTCCTTTCTAATCTTGCTTTGGCGCTGGAATGGACCGTTTTATGACAGGCTTTATTGTCATAAAACTTCAGATTTTCTTTTTATATTATACCTCCTAGGCCAAAAGGTTGCCCCATTTCTCCAAAAGTGTTTTGTATCAGTTTTTTCCCATTTTTCCCTTAAACGGCTTATATAATTTTTGTTAGAATTTCATCCCCACGTTCCTGCTTTCATTTTCATTGTAATTTTTTTCTTTTAATTAATTCTGGCCTTTGAGGTTTGTGGCTGCATTAAAGAGTCAGCTGCAGAAATTTTCCATAGACTTCAGGCTTACGTAATATTCAATGTAATTCTAAATAGAAGTAATGGCAAAATCAACACAAAATAAGGCAAGTTAAGCTCCAGGTTGAGAGGTGGACTTAAGGAGATGCTGGATCTGGTAGGCTTGCTGAAGATCAGCTAGAAAACAGCTGACGAGAGGTGAAAGCACACAAGACTCGTGTATGCAAGAGAAACTTACACCAAAACCTCTGTAACATGTTGTTAAGCATAATGATTTAACTTATGGATGTTAAGATATTTATAGAAAGATGAACATGTCAGATTTCTGCCCACCGAGATCACAGATAACCAAGCTGGTGGCCTCAGCATCTCAGGACTGACGTAAAACAAGGTGTCTGACATTTTGGTTTAGTGGGTACCATTATGGCCTCATACTTAAGGTATTGCATGTTTTTCCCCAGGTTTATGTTCATTTTCTTCCGTGACTCAAAAACAGGTGAAGGATGTCTCTAAACTACCCTTTGTGTGTGTGCTCTTTTTGTGTTGTCTGAAGTACAACCCTAAAATGACCTTCAAACGACAGCCATTATGAAGTACCTGAAAACCAGCCGACCTCAGTAAAAACACGGACATTCTTTTGTGGCAGTTTGCCTCAAAATGTACAGTAGTGTGCAGGAGTTTTCAGGGAGGCTCTCTGTCCTTTGAAGGACCAAAAGAAATGAACATAGTTAATTAATCTGCTTTTGCGAGGCTCTTGCTTCTCATGCTTCATGCTCTATCCATCCCTCTTCATTTACAAGAGGGCATTTAATTAGGCAAAATGCAGCCCCTGTCTAAACTGCAATCACTAAGAATCAGATTACCAAGCTGCCATGGACCCCTGAGCTCATCAGAGATGAATATGGCCTCTTAGTTCTCTGATGGCTGCTTCCACTTGTCTCTTGCATAATCACCTGTTCCTTTTAATCTTTCCCTCCTCAGTCATCTCACTGCAGCTTGTTAACTACCCCCCATGTCGCCAACCATGCTTTTCATCCCAAGCTAGTTCCTTGTTTCTCCCAGACTGTCGTTGCCGTATAACGGCTATAGTTCAGTGCTCGTGGTCCTCACGTACTTCACACCATCCCCCTTTCTTCATAACCCCCACCTCAGTACCCATCACTTCTTTGTCTGGCAAGTCATCTGATTACTTTCTGCCCTCAGGTGAGTACAATGAATTATGACAATACGATCCTTGGCCTTGACAAAATGCCAAAATCATTGATTGGGTACTTTCAAACTATTCAATTAGCAATGAGCAATCATACGTTTTTTAAAAGGAAAAAATATTTTTAAAAATAATCATCAGAAATTAAACAATCCCCATCAGTCTTGGCTTACGATGAATCAGATTACTAGTAGCCCACTTAACAAATGAATTGTTTGACTTAAAGAGTGAATGTAGCTTTTGGGAAAACCTGAACGGCTCTTGTTTTATAATTGAATAATTCATTTCTTCATCATTCAGTGCGCAAAACTGAGCTTGGGGGTTTAAATTCAAACATTTAAATTGCTTGCAAATTCAGATTAAATTTTTACTATATCCAGATGCATGTGGTTTATGGGCATTGGGGAGGGGAGCAGAACATGTTGAATGGGGTGGCCAGACAAGGTCAGTGATTTTTTGCGGGTGGCCTGGTGCTCAATATCTATTAATAAAAGTAGCATTTCCAATAATATTACAACAGCTAAACTGTTGTAAAATCAAAAAAATCATATTCAGTTCTCTTCACATTTAAATGCAATGCAAACATATCTGTCATACCCCTTTGAGCTACCCTTGATGGACAAATAACTGCAATAAATTTAGTGCATCTTGCACAGTTTGTCCTGCTCGCTGCCGGTCAGATGTGCCACCTCGTTGAGTCTGGTTCCTCCCAAGGTTTCTTCTTCCTGAGGGAGTTTTTCCTTGCCACTGTCCCCCCTGGCTTACTCTCTGGGGACCTTGGGCCCAGGACTCTGTGAAGAGCTTCATGACAATACTCCTTGTTAAAAGCACTATATTTAAAAAATGAATTTAGTTGAATATTTAAGGCTAAAGAGAATTTTTCTCTCAAAATAATAGCCAATAATAGTTTCAGAATGTACCACAGAGAGGTGATCACGAACTGTAAAATTATATTTGCATTTATTCAAAATAAGGTGGCATGGGGACTTGGGGTAGCATCTCCAGATTTGGGGGTTTGTGTCCCACCTCCCACCTCTAAAGCTTTTCACTTGCATTTCTGTTTTTGTTTGTGTGTATGAAACAATTCATAGCATGGGCCAACTAATGAATTTAATGCAGGTGCTGTTAAGAAGAAGAAGATAAGAAGATATGATAAAAAATCTTTATTGTCGTTATAGGTCAGTACAGTGAAATTGTGTAGACATCTCTCCACATGCAGCAATTAAGTAAATACTTGCAGTTTGTCTTACTGAATGTTACTTTCTATTCAAATGTATTTTTCTTCTCTATGTGCTACTGGTCACGTCTTACAGTCAATGGAAAATGGAATCTCGGTTGTACTAATTTTGTGTCAATTGGAGATAGGAGGGTGAGTGTGCAGAGTGTGGACTTGCTCTCTAAGTTGTCAGAATGCTGCCTGCTTGCCCTACAACCTCTACCCATGTTCATGAGCCAGTGTCAACAAAACACAATCTGCTCCAGAAGTGGCAGGAATTGGGTGTAGGATGAGGCTTTTAGGTCCTCTTCCCCAGTACTGAAAGATTCTGGCAAGGCACTCTGTGAAAAAAGTGGCCTACATAATAACCTTTTTTGTGCCTACGGTTTGGGTGTTCATTGTGTGACAAAACTGGAAAAAGTATGAGTGGGAGAATAACACACAATGAAAGACCTACATTACATGCTGGCAAAAGAACTTTGCAGGGTTGCACCATACAGAGTCATGTGACTGAAATGTTGCGCTTCCTTAGACCAGATTGGATTGCCTGTGGGTGATTTAGCAGGTGGTAGTCTGTGTCCCTCAGTCAGCCTGTGAAAAGGCAAAAAGAATGCTACTTCCTGTGCTTATTTTAAGAAAGGCCGCTATAAATAGGTTTGAACATGTTTCCACAAAGGGTAAAAATTGACATGACCTCTTGGGACACAGGTAGGAAAAGCTGACTGTGTTTTACTGCCAGCTTCCTCATAGAACCATTTAAAAAAATTAAATTTCAGAAATTATGCTATGATATAAGAAATATCAGTGGTTGAGGTGATGGCACACAGAATATCACTAGCATTTTACTCTGACAAACAATCACTGGTCTAAGCCACTTTGTTCCCATTCATGGTCTCATGTGAGAAATTAAAACAGTCCATTCCATGTTTAAGTAGCACGAATATGGTTTCAGGTCCCAAAGCAATGTTTTATTATTTCACAAAATGCTGACCACATTGAATGGAGTGTATCAAAAATATGATTATCCCTTTACTCCACATTTAAGTCCTGCAAATATGTATCTTAAATAATCAACAAAATATCATGACATATACTGAGAGCTGGATCTAGTTGCGGAGGCAGGTAATGGAGACAGAATCAGGTGGCCAACAGGGAAGACTTTACTTGTGGGTCACAAGACACATGGAACCGGGGGAGTACCGTGGTATGGTCACAGGAATGCAGGAACAGGTGGAAACAAGACTTTGGGGAGGTCAGAAATAGAGGTATTTGAGCGGACAGTCTCAGAAGCTACCTGGGGTTCAATGGTAGAATATGGACAGTGAGCACTGAGGGAACTACTGTAAACAAGGCAGACTGGCAACATTTGTGTAATGAGGCAACCAAGGACAGGTGCCCTTGGAAGAGGTTGTGCAACAGGACCCCCATATGACTGGCTTCCAGATGGTCCAGATCGGTTGGGGTGGTCAAGGTGGAAATCAGTGACAAGGATGAAATGAGCTGGAACCAAGGAGCACTCCTTCCGCTAGTCCTCCTATTTCACATGGTACTGGAAACCCAGGTGTTGTTGATGACTATCCACAATGAGGTTCACCATGTAGGCTAGGGCTTTGTTGATGAGTGAGGGCAGTGGAGATGTGACACATTAAAGATGGGGTTCACTCAGTGGGTAGGGGGATGGGCCAGTTGATACGTGACTATGAGTGGGCTTTAGGAACAAGATGAATTTGGAGGAGCCAGCCTGAGTGATCAGGTCTCCAGAGTAGAACAGCCACACTGGCTGACAGCTGGCCTGCTGGACATAGCCATAGTTAGTTTGCAGGATGGAGGCTGGAGCCAAGTGTTAGACCAGCTGAAACCATTGTTCTACAGCAGAAATGGAGAGTGTGGACCACAGGGTCCTCTGCAGAGAAGAGGGGAGAGAAGCCAGATCAGTTCAAAGGGAGACATGCTGATGTTCAAGAACTGGTGGATGTTGTGAGCTAATTTGGCCTGCTGAAGGTACCAACTCCAGGTTTGAGGGTTGAAGGTTGTGAAGCAGCTCAGGAACTCCAGAAATGATTGGTTAGCTCTCTCCCCTGGCCCATTTGTCTGTGGTTGGAAACCAGAGAGAAGCTGACCATGATTTGGGGGAGGGTGCAAGGGCATGCCAGAAGTACAAGATGAACTGCAGTCCCCAATCTGACACTGTCAGATGGGACAGCATGGAGCCACACAACATGCTGCAAGATGAGTTCTGCCATCTCAGGGGAGAGGGACAAATTGGGCCACTTTAGAGAAGTGGACCATGACTGTCAGGATGATGGTGTGTCCTTGGGACTTAGGGAGGCAGGTGTCAAAGTCCTGTGAGACTCTGGAAGGTGGCCAAGTTCCCTGCCATTGTCAGGCTGGTTACAGGCACAGATCGGGGAAGCCATCATGAAGTTTTTTATGTACCAGAGGACACAGGACCACCAGAACTGGCGCTGGAATTGTTGCAGGGTGGCACAGCTGTTGTCTTAGCGAGCCAGGACCAAGGTCCCCCCCACTGAAGGACCTCTGGGTGGATAAAGTTGTCCTGCAACATCTCGGTTGGGCTGGGCTCTGTATGCTGTACATCTCCACATCCCATTGGAGGGGTGCTACAATTCTGGCCAAGGTGAGAAATAGTTGGGGAGTGGCCTTTAGGGTGTTAAGCTCGAACTCACGTGAGAGCATTGGCCTTCAAGTTCTTTGAACCTGGGTGGGCGGTATGTGAGAGTGAAGTTACAGCTTGCAAACTACGGTGCTTGATCTGGTGGTGATTTGGTGTCTGGCATTCTTGTTCATGACCAGTCTGTTTGTGAGTCTATTCAGCCCTAAAAAGGCTAGTCATTTCCCTATGCCACTCCTCCATTTCCCCTTCGATGGTGATGTGATGGTCTGCTATGGCAGTGTGCTATTTTGGGGGGGGGGACTTACAAGTAGAAGATGCATGATTGGGAGCTTACCATCCTCTGCCCACTGTGAAATGACCACTCCAGCTCCAACATCTGAGGTGTTGACCTCCATGAGGAAGGGATGGCTGGGATCTGGGTGGTTCTGGATGAGTGCAGAAGTGAAAAGCTGGTAAAAGATGAACTCTTCATTTTGGTCTCTAGTGGAAGAGTGGGCCGTGACAAATGGGTTGTAACCATACTGTAATTTCTAATGTATTGCTGTAGAAGTTTGCAAACCCCAGGAAATGCCAGGTTATGGTAGGTACGTCGCCAACCTTTGTGGGGTCCATTGTTATTCCTCCAAAGGACCCTGCATTCATGAATTACTGCAACATGGCATAACCAGATACTTGTAGTAGCCTCTAGGAGTAATGAATGCCATCATCCACTCTGCTGTAATTTGGATTAGGCTTTTTTGCACCCCGCAGGTCAAGCCTGCAGAAGAAATGTTTTCCCTGTGGTGTTTTGATGGTGGTGCACATTGGTGGGAATGGGTACTGGTCCTTTACGGTGATGGCATTCAAGCCCTGGTAGTCAATGATGGGGGGTAGACTGCTTTCCTTCTTGATGTACCAGATTATAACCCATGAAATGTGCTATTTCCACAGAAAAGTTGACCACAATAGCAGACGTGATTGCTGATGTTCCGGTCGTAGGGTATTAGTTCCTTTAATTTTTTTCTCTGTGCTGTTAAGATTGTTATTCATTTAAGAGGGTACAGATCCATTGCCCTTCTACTAATTCAGCTGGCACATGTGCTCAATGTACGAGTTCTTTTTAAATGAAAAGGCTTTGAATTACCCATGCTTAATGGTTGGGTATTAGATTATGTTTTAGGACCAATGAAAACCACTTAGAAATGAACATTTTTCAATTTCTCCTTTCATATATCACACATTAACAAACTTATTCATAATATGGAAATATCAGACACCCAAGAAAAAATCAGTCCAAATTAAAATCATCAATTACATCATGAATAAACACATAATTAGACTCAATTCAGTTAAATTAATTTTATTTGTATTTCACTTTTAACATGGAGCATTGTCACAAAACTCTTCACAGAGTCCTGGGCCCAAGGTCCCAAGAGAGTAAGCCAGGGGTGACACTGGCATAGAAAAATCCTCTCAGGAGGAAGAAACCTTGGGAGGAACCAGACTCAGTGGGGAAGCCCATCCTCCTCCGGCCAGCACTGGCCAGTACAAGTTCATACAACACAGAATGATGTACAACTGAAAGAGGGTGGAGCAGTACATGTAGACAACAGCATATTGGAGGCAGACAGGTAATCACTTTGATGGACAGCAGAGAGGAAGAACACAGGTAGGCCAGCAGACAAACAGGGATATGTCTTGTATCCAGACTTCCAATTGGAACACCCCAGAAAACACTGGAGGGCGGGGGAGACAGAAAAGTGACCTTATCATGGTCAGCAATATTCTAAGCACAGTATAAACACCACTGTAGAGGGCTAAACTGAGACTAGCTTTGATCCCTTTTAAGTTTGATTTGAAAAGTATTTCAAATATGTCTCATCTTCAAATACAGCATGACAGGAACATGTGAAAAGGCACTGTTCTACACACCTTTAGCTTCAGCAGTCTTGTGTGCGGGGAAGGTGAAACAGCTGGGCAAAACAGACAGTTGTGCTTTTAAAGCTTCTGCACTCTTTTAAAGCAGAACTTAGTGTGGTTCATCTTCATGAAGGGCAAATAATCCGCTCATTAAAGACTTTTCCCATCTCTGGTTAAGGCAGAATCCAAGCAATTTACCTTTGCATCCAGGCATACTGCTGGAGAAAAATATCCTTAAGATATCAGATGACGGAAGATCTGTAATTGGTAAAACCTTTTTAACTGTAATGTGTACTCTGATTAGCATGTGGTAGAAAACTGTTGTATGAGATAAAATGAAAGGCTTAATATGTCTTCGTTGAATTTGTGAGTTCTGGGCGATCGAGGGTTAAGTTAATGTAGACCTGCTGCCAGAGTCAACACCCGTATGGTCTACTGGCATCAGAAATGGTGCAGGACCAGTCCGTGCAGACATACGGCCAACCTGACACATGCAAACCAAAAGTACATTGTTTTCCTGGGAATATAGATGATTTAATGGTGAGTTTGGCCACTCATAACTGGGCCTTCTCTGTTTGTTTGCCTGCATGAACGATCCACAATGAACAGGATCACATCATGTGCAAGCATTACAGCACATAACTACATCCAGACGGAACATAATTAC
Organism: Gymnarchus niloticus; assembly: GCA_009936485.2. Classification (NCBI taxonomy): domain Eukaryota; kingdom Metazoa; phylum Chordata; class Actinopteri; order Osteoglossiformes; family Gymnarchidae; genus Gymnarchus; species Gymnarchus niloticus. The sequence goes on along the minus strand of JAACJT020000086.1, from coordinate 18,367,403 downwards.
TACAAAAATGCAAAAAGGTACACAATTCAAACATTAACAGCCCCGGCGCATGCTGGGAGTGCAGGTTGTCACCACCCCTAGAGGTCACAGTACCTGAGGAGTTACACAGCTGCTGTTTTAGGATGGTCGCAATAGGGCCACTGCTAGCCAGGGGCTGGTATGGGACTAATTCCATGAGTTTCAGTCATCACCATCTGTTGCCACCCATGCAACAGCCACCTTCATTTGCTCTCAGCTGCAGTCCTCCAAGAGGCAGCAGTTGCAGCATGCCGTGGCTCCACTGGGTCACCGGGAATGGCTATCAACATTGCTGCGCTTTCTCTCCATATGGAACCAGACTAGTCCTGCATGCTGGTAGTCCTCCCGCTGGGCCGCCAGTCCACCCAAGGTGTTCTGCTGACATACTCTTCTGACCCTCCCATGGTGGTCCCCCCATTGACCCGAAGCATCACCTTTGGCATGAATATAATTGCAACAATAATAATGCATAAAGGTGCACAATTCATCTATTTGCAGCCCCAGTACATGCTGGGAGTCACTATATATAGCTTTGAACATTGTACTGAAATTTGTTTTTTTTAGGATTTTAAAGAATGTGTTTTAAAAACTATAATATTTTCATAAAGGCATACTGAGTAATTCAAATACACTGCGCACACCTTTCAAATACACTAAATTATACAGGGGAGTGTTGAAGATTTTGAATTGAGTTGATGTCATTTTCTTTGTTTCTCTAACAACTGCGCATGCTAAAACTGCCGTTTCTTCAGAAGAAACTTCTAGAAGAAAATTCTACATACGACAAGAGCCACAGAAATTACACATGTAGTGTATATTGTAGTTAGCCATATAACTATACATAGTTGATGTCCCGGCATTGGTGCCCAGTTTCCCAGTAAGCAAACTCCAAAACATGATGGGAAAGCCATCTTCCTAGGGCTCAGACAATCTTCAACAAAAACAGTAAGTTATGACTAGGTCTTCTGTGGTTGTGTTTTGCATGTCCCGTTTGTAGAGTGTCGACCATCCTACCAACACTGCAGACAGTTTTATCTGCCAGAAAATTTTAGTTATTCTAGATTTGGAGAACAGGTTTTTGTGCATTAAAGGGGCATATTAGCACTTTGTTAGAGATTAAACAGATCGATGTATTTGTATTTATAGATCAAGGTATTTATAAGTAGTGCTCAATCAAAGCACTCAGTTAATTTAGAATTGGCTGTAGACTCTCCTGCCTAGACTGTCTCTATTTCAACAGCAGCCACATGTGAGCCCTGGGTCACCGTCAGACAGAGGTCTGAGCACTCAAGTGTAGGGGAAATTATTTATTTTGATTGTGATTAATGCTTGATCCGATTAATCCATGCTAGTTATAGAATAATAACCTTTGACTTAGTCTTAGAAGGACACAAAGTGTATGTGCAGCATATGTTAAGTTGGTGATATGACACTGTGTGGTCAAAATGAAATCTGCAAGGCCAAACACACTGGGGATAGAGCTTTTGGGGTGTATAGATGAAGTACAAACAGGATAGCAGGTTGGGTGTTAAACAACCCAGCCATGTTTGTAGGGGGAAGGCCTTCTGGCACTGGAGGTTATGCAGCCTTAAGGCCTACTGCTAGGTGATGACGTGGGAATGGAAGCTGTTTACTATGTAAGAGATGGCTGTGAAGTACTATAAAGATGGATTTGTAACTGTAGGGGGGCAGAACTCTCTAGGGATTGACTTGGTGATCCTGTGAGACTTCTCCTTTGCGCAAAGCAATAAACGATGTCATATGCACCGTTTTGGGCTGTTCTGGTCATCTGTGACGGCTGAGGCAATTTTTGCCATGACATTAGGACCAAACCTCCTGCACACCAGTCACACCAGTCCCCTGCCCTCTGGAGCGGGTCTGTCAAAACAGGGGTAGGCGTTCATAAATGGCAATTTGATACTTAGGAATGTTAAAATTCCTTTTAGTAAACCTTTGCTTTCACTCTCCAGCAAATATGTCATCAGCTTGGTTGTTCACGCTGGTACTAGCTACATAAAATCTCAACAATTCAAAGTATGTCAGAATTTAATTGTTTCTGGTCTCTTACTAATCCTTTATAGAGGGGAAGTAACCTATAATAGGGTACTCCCCCTTAACCGCTGGTTAGAGTCTTGGGGTCTAATACTTGTATACAACCGTCGCATGTGCAGAAAAAGTGGCTTGAAACATTTGTGTATAGCTTTCTACACAACACTCAGGATTTAAAAAAAGAAAACATGACGGGAGAACGTGCATGTATTTATGGCAACTCTGACTCATCCTCACAAAACGTTTGGAAAAAGTGGGAAACGATGACACCTATGAAAATGCTAAATGACCACCCACACACGCTTAAGAACAATTCATATCACTGAACCATTACTGTGTACTGACGAGACAAACATACTAAGCCTCAAAAGTGCTGAATATGATGTAATGACTCCATTTTAGTTGCTGTTTTTTTTGTAGGACCTATGTTTTGTATTTACACTGGAGAACATGCTTTTCCAAAATTCACCTGCTGTCACCACTCTGGATTTGAATGCCACTACTTCTTGTCATTAATAGCATTAAGCAAAAACACATGTGTGATCTATCCTGCCCTATATCCTTGACATAATGGTGCGACACAACAGGATGGCTTTTTTTGGCGCTCCAAGAAGACTGTGTAAATGGTCAAATATGAGGTCAACAAATTTCTAGGGATTGCTAAGATGTATTTGCCTATGATGATGACTGGCTTATGAGTGGATTCTGGCTTCCAAGAGCCATTCTTTTGGGATTACAGTATGTACTGTGCTGAATTGGACTCTGTGTTTTAAACACTGACTGCTCAGATTTGGTTTATACCTGTCCATATACAGACTTAAACAATGATCGGCTTTCTAGCAACAAGCAGTTACCAGAAGAAACTGACGAACAGGTCGAGAATATTTCAGCTTGGTTCCAGCTCTATTATGCTCTTGGTGCCGGATGCCATTAACTAACTGACGAGGCACTCCATTCAGTTTCTCTGTGCTGTGGATGCACGGGTGAACATAAAAACTCAATTTGAAACAATGTCCAGTTTTTCTAACGTAATTACGGCAACGGACTGCACTCATATTGCGATAAGGGCTCTTAGTGAGAATGAAGCTGTTTGTTAATAGTAAGTTTAATTTCTTTAATTTGCAAGTCATCTGTGATGCCAAGATGAGACTGGCAAATGTCATGGCTCGGTGGCCTGGATCATGATTCATTCACTCATGATTCATTTATTTTGAGGCACAGTAGCATTGGCAGAAGACATGCTGATGGGGCTGTATGTGATGGCTGCCTCGTTGGTAAAGTGACTGGATGAACCCTCAGTTTTCATATAGCCTAGCCTATTCATTGTAACAGTAATTGTGTCATTTCATGTGCCAGATGACAGTGGCCACCCACTCAGATGCTGGCTCCTAATGCCTTTCTCCGACCGCCAGAGTGCAAAGGAGGGGCGGTACAATGCCGCATATGTTCTTGCGTGTTCAGATTCGGAGCGCACCCTAGGGCTTCTCAAATGCAGGCGGCGGTGTCTGGATGTGGCAGGTGGGAGGCTATTGCACCAGCTAACGAATATCTGCAGTGTCGTGATGGCATGTGCTGCGTTACATAGCGTGGCACCGCATAATAATCTTCCACCTCCTGAGTCCAATGACATGGAACCAGATGACCCTGCTGACTATCCACCTACTGAGCCAGCTGCCTGTCCTGCTGGGTGGGTGAGGATGTGATATGCAAGTGCAGAGGTATATTTTCTAATGATGCAGATATCTCAGTTAGTACACTCCTGATTTCCCATAGTTTCGCAGCTTACTTCTTTGCTGGCTGTGATTGTGTCCTTTTGTGTCCACATCAGTGAGGACACAGCCAGTGTTGGATGCCACCATTGTCTCATTTGATAGGAAAAGGGTTAATCTGACCATTATGGAAGTATGAGTTTGATTTGCATGGCCCATTTATGGTTGTTTCAGGGTGGCAGCCGGGCAGGGTTCAAGGCTCATCCATGTCTGCAAATTTGCACGATGATTGCGATTTATTAAACGGAAATTGCATATACATGCATATGCCAGTTTTTAATCCCAAAAGAATTGCTCTTGGAAGCCAGAAACGACTCATAAGCCAGTCATCATCATAGGCAAATACATCTTGGCAATCCATAGAAACTTGTTGCAAGAATCATACACGGGTAAGTTCAGACAAAAAAATACACAGTAAGATCTGAGAAACTCAATACCTCAGACTGAGGTGTGGGAGCTGGAAGAAAATGAAGGAACCAAATCATTGAATAATTGAACACAGCTGTCAGTACTCTGGGTATGAGGACCGACGGTATGCTGGGTGTGGCTGATCAGACTGGTTTGGCTGGCTGGGTCTGGGCATGACACCCTTGATGTGCTTCTAAAAGCACAACTTTTATTAATAATTGAAACATTTTTTGGGAGTGGGCTGGGTTTTATAAGTGGGACAGCCTCCATCTTGGAAGGTATCATTTATGCTATGTCCCAAACAGTGGCGGCTGGTGGTGGTCTTTCAAACAGGGGAAGCTCATTTTAGGCCTACATCATAAAATCAGTTGATTACTGCCCCCTCAACCTAGTTTGAAATAAATGAATGAACTTTACTAAACTGAAACAGGGAGCATACTCAAGAACGCTATATTTATGCAAATAAGACTACGAACAGCATCTTGTCTCACAAAGTCCGCATGGGACCACTGTCAATCAAAAAGAGGTTCTGCCCCCTGACAGTTCCTTCAATCATCATGCAGCAGCCCAGTATCCTGGCCAGCCCACTGCCCCGTTTACTCCCAGAGAAGCTAAGCTTCCCTGTAAATGACGTTTTGAAGCATTTGTCCAATAACGTCTAGCTTTGCAGCGCTGAAAACAAAACATATTCTGAAGTGCCATTGAATTCTAGGGAAGCTGAGCTTCAATGAAGTTTAATGCATTGTGCTGCCACGGGAATGTAAGGGAAAAAAAATCACATTAGATGACTTGCAAGAAATTATTGCTAATTCTGAATGAACTAGCTGTTTTACACGTTTTAGCAGGCTCTTTGTAATAGCAATGTGAATACAATGGTACATTTTTGACGATTTTTTTTCGTGACATTTTCGAGGAGGCGGAGCTTCCCTTGTAGTCTTAGAGCAGTCGCCTCTGGTCCCAAAACATAGCAATCAAACTGGCAGCTTGACTATCAAATGAACCATCCAGGCTGTGACCTTGTAATCTTGAATCAATCATTCTTATTTTCCCACCTTGAGTTCATTTCTAGTGCCAACACAGGATCCCCATGACATGACATACCCAAAATCATGTAACTATTTAGAGAGTGAGTTGAATTAACATAGATAGAATATAACAAATAGATCAGGATTTGAACATGGAATCTCCTTTGAGGGATCCTGTACTGATAATTTAATACCAATTCAAATAAGTTTCAACCAGTTACAACTTAAGACTAACATACACTAGCCACGTTGTTAGGGACACTTGTTCAACTGCTCGAAACTTGAAAACTGAGGCTGCAGTGGGCACAAACTCATCAAAATTGGACAACGGAAGTTTGGAAAAATGTTGCCTGGTCTGATGAGACTTCAGATGGTAGGGTCAAAATTTGGTGTAAACAACATGAAAGCATAGATCCATCATGCCTTGTATGAACAATTCAGGCTGGTGGTAGTGGTGTAATGGTGTGAGGAATACTTTCTTGACACACTTTAAGACCCTTAGTACCAATTGAGTGTCGTTTAACAGTCCACAGCCTAACAGAGTATTGTTGCTGATCATCCCTTTATGACCACAGTGTACCCATCTTCTACAGCAGGATAATGTGCCATGTCACAAACATCATCTCAGAGTCTTCTTCCTAGCACTTACCTTGCGTTCGCGCCAGGTTGGGTGTAGAGCACGCAAATCTCCATACATTCCAATCAAGGACATCTTCAGGTATGATGTTCACTGGCTGCATATCTTCCTTTACTCGATTAAGCCAGCATTTCTTCAGTCTTCCATGTGGTTGTTTGCCCCGCAGGCTTAGCTGTAGGGCCACCTTGATACCGAGTTACCATCGTTCCGGATTACATAACCATACCACCGGAGGCATGCTCTCTGCATCTTCTAATATGGGTGCCATGCTCATGATCTTCCACATGTCCTCGTTCATTAAACAATTGAACCTGGTCCACTAGAACCTTCTCATTTCCATGACGTGTAGTGTTTGCTCATGCTTTGAGGAAGCTGGCCAATATTCCATTCATATCATCTCAGACATTTCTTGAAAATGACAGTGAGTTCACTGTACTCAAATGGCCTCCGCAGTCAACAGATCTCAATCCAACAGAGGATGGATGTGGTGGAACGGGAGATTCGCATCATGAAGGTGTAGCCGACAGATCTGCAGCACCTGCGTGATGCTATCATGTCAATATGGACCGGAATCTCTGAGGAATGTTTCAAGCACCGTGTCAAATCTACGTCATGAAGAATTAAGGGATTTCTGAAGGCCAAAGGGGGTCCAATCCAGTACGAGAAAGGTGCACCTAATGAAGTGGCCACTGAGTGTACATGTGTATATTGGATGGACACTGCAAATTTTGGTGTGACTTGTGGAGATGTTTTAAAATATGTGAACTGACACACTTTGAAAGGCATAAAGTCGTAGTTTTACAGCGTCATAAACATAACCATAATTTTCTTTGCCTAAAGTTTACACAGTATGGTACACTGAAAATTCTCTTTAATACATGCACAATCGATGCCTGACAGATCAGAATGAAGCCACTTCAGTCCTGCTAACTCCATGCCTGAACTTCAACACTACACTATTTTCTTTATAACATTTCGAAAAGTAATGGCAAATTTTATAGGTAAATTTACTCATATTACAACTATTATATTATGTTATAAATTTACACCTAAATTGTGTCCAAATAGCAAGTATATTACAACTATTATATTAAGCTATAAATTTACAACTGAATTGTGTCCAAATATTGTAAGTTAGTACGTTATTTGCTGTTTTAGTCAAATTGTTGTTACTTTGATTCTCATAAGTATTTCCAAGCTTTTTCCAGGAATTGGTGGTACAGTCAACTAGTATGGCAGAAAAAAGGCATTCTTGTAATGAATTCAGACAGATAGGATGCAAGTTCAAATAAGCTAGATTAACTGGGGCAGGTGTAGCAAAACAGTGGTCCAAAAAGCAAGCAGAGGGTCAAAAATAGATAGCACAGGGATCCAAAATTCAAAGTCCAAAAATACAATCCAAGAGTCAAAGCCAAGAGAACACAACCAAAAACATGGCAATCATATCCAAATCAGAATGCCGGGAGAGCAAACATCAGAAAAAAATAATAAAATGAAATACAATATCAGATCATATACATGCAGGAATCAAAAGAGCAGATAGGAAACCACTTGGTGTGGCAGAACCTTCAAAACCTTACAACAAGCTGACTGTCACAAGGCTTTAATAGGGATACATGACTAGATGCGGGTGTTAACACTAAGCAGAGGTGGAGTGGGAGTAGACTGGGCAGGGCAAGCTAACTTCAAACATCACTGTTCTTGGAGGGTGACTGAATTACCTAGGAAGACTAAATACAGATGTAATCTTACAAAGGTGATGCATCTGAATTAATGATATATAATGGACTGTGTGACCTTGCCAGATGTTCAATATATATACAATGTTATAAATACACAGATGAAAAGGAAATAATTGATATAATTAACGTGTTCACATAAGATGTCTTTGGACTGGAATGAAATTGGTATGTTTATTGTGAAGAGGGTTATAAAGATATTAACTTGCATTTGCAATCTGTCCCATCAAGTGTTTCTCAATTAAATAAAGGCTATACTATTATTTAAAAGTGGTGATAAGCACATATTTTACAAATTGTAGACCAGAATGATTGCTTCCACAATACTCTAAGGTGTAGGAGAAATTGTTTACTAAAAAGTCAGACAATTTTATTTATAAGCATGGATTGCTAATGGAAAGCCAGTATCACCTCAGACAAAACAGATCAACAGCTATGGTACGAATGGATATTATAGAAGAAATAACTTCTTCTTTTGAGTGTGGTGTCCCACAGGGGTTAGTGTTGGGACCTAAATTATGTTTATTATATGTCAATGATTTATGCAAGGTCTTGCAAGAAAGGAAATTTGTTTTATTTGAAGATGATACTAATATTTTTTGTTCAGATGATAATTTTGAGAATGTTTAGGTTAAAGTTAAAATACAAACGTTGAAATTAAGAAGATGGTTTTACAGGAATAAATCATCATTGAATTTGCAAAAAACAAAGTTCATACTGTTTGGGAATCATAAAATATACACATTGGTTCAAATAATGGCTGAAAATATTTACATAGAAATAGTTTATGAAAATAAATTCCTTGGTGTTATAGTAGGCCGTTAGCTAGGTTGGAAACCTCGTATTAAATATGTACAAGCAAAGTTGGCAAAAAGTGTTAGTTGGTTTTACTATACCTTACTGTGCAAAGATGTGAGGTAATACACACAAGAACTCAATATATATTCAATAAAAATATTACAACAAAAGCTATTACAATATTAATGATCATACCAATACATTGGCTTTAAAGGCACACACTTTCAAATTTAGTTCAGAAATATAATTGAATTTGAGATAGCACATATATATAAAGCAATACAGAATGTAATAACTCCCTGGTATTATAACATACAAAAAATGTTCTTAAATAATACAAGTTGTTGTGATTTACAAGGGTTTAAGAAGTTTAAGAAGCAGTTTGTTTGAAACCACTTTGAAGAATAGATGTACGTATACCAGTTTGTGGGATCCAGGTTTAGAATAGTTGGAATATACAGGATATATATATATATAAAATATGTTTTTTTGTAGAAACGAAAATCTGGAAACAATACGGTATTTGACTATATGGTTTGGTGAGGCGCTTATGCTTATGTTTATTAGAAGAATTATATTTGTATAAATGCTTTATACTTTTAAAATACAAATGATGAACTGTTTGTCACAGGTAAGAGTTAATGTTATGTCCCACCCCCCTAACCCTCTGTTTCCTCGGTGTGTTCTAAACGGGACACACCTGTTTTGCATTTTCCCCTTCGTTAGCTCTCTTTAAGATCGCTTCCCTGTCCTGTTGGTTCTGCTGGTTGTTGATGTTGCCCCAGTGTGCCTCTTCCGGGACCCAAATGGAGAATAAACATTTGTGTTACCCTTCATCGGCATCTGGTCTGCTTGCTAACAGTTAAATTTTACTTCATCCTACTCATTTTCAGGCATTTATCTTTAATTTTTGTTAGTTGAGGTTGGTATTGAATTAGTTTAGAATTGTCAGAAATAATAAAAAAAAATTACAAGAAAATAAAACTTTTATAACAACTTTTTAAATTTTGTTTTGCAAAAAATAAATACTAACAAGAACACCAAGGTTCATTACAAGACTTACATTGAAGCTCTGGCCTCCATTTCCTTGGCAAAGTATTTGTAGAGTTTCTGTCATGGCTTTTCATGGTGAGTAAGCACAATACCGTAATATTCTTTATTCGTCATGTTGCTACATTTTTGGTTTACTGACTGGATTACATTGGTTCACCCATGTAACACACAACAGGGAAAAACAAACGACAAACATAAGTGCCCTTTACATGGCATGATTCTTGTTCCTCCATATATTCTGTCCTCTTTGATTCATTAATCTAATTAATCAATGTTTTATAATGTTTACATATATTATTGGAATTCTATTCATATTCTGTTTCTCTTTAGGACGCAGCTATCAGGTGGGACTGATAAGCCATAACAAGAAAGGATGGATAACTAAATAATGTTGCATCATAGCTGCAGGTAATTTAATGCTAATTTAACAAAGTTCATTTTCTGTTATGGTGTCAGAGATTATTACCACAGCAGTGCATTTTATTTAAGTTTGCAAATAATTGTATGGAATACACAGGAGAAATGTATGTGCCGACAGAGAGCAGGTTTATTAAAGGCATAAAAAAGCAGTAATCGAGAGTCAAGGAGCAAGCAGAAGGTTGGTACATGGGAATCCAAAAACAAGCCTCCAAAATCAAAATCTGATCCAAAATGGGATTTTAAAAAGACAAGCAAAAAGGTTCTGAAATCCTGAAAATGTTCTGAGAGAGTGAGTGATTGACGAATCTAAAGTCCACGTGACCAGAAAACGAACAGCCAGAAACACGATCATACACAAGGAGCAATCAGAAGACATTGGAGAAAAATCCTCACTAGGGTGCAAACACTCAATACCCTGCAATGTGGCGAATGAGTGATTTAAGTCAGCTGTCAGTATTCGGGGGTATGGTACGTGTAACTAGGTAGGTGAAGGTGTGATAATAAAGAAATATTTCTTGACCACACTGATTAAATTCCTGTTTTAAATGTTCATTTTTGCCTTGATAAATCTACATCCTTGTATTTAACACTGTCGGTGGTGTTTAAGGCCACAATGGTCTAAGGTGTCTGGACCGGAAGAAATTCAAAATGAAACTGGTGGGACAATACACCAGTGAATAAATTTAAAATAGATTCATGATGTATTTATGGCAAACCTAAAATTTGATATATGGTATGAAAGTACTAGACATTAACAAATATCCTCTGTATAGTCATACTCAAAAGGCAAAAATGATGACAATGATGCACAATCCTCTAGAACAGAACTGACCAAAGGCCAGAACCTGGTTTTTTTGATGTGCTATGTTATCCAAAAGAATCTCACTGGAACAATGCAGAACATAACGCTTAGAGAAATGAAAGAAGAAGACAATTAAGTATAACTTTTAAATGTCACTTTCAGATAACACTGCCCAACTCAAACATTCAAGTTCAAGACAGCCTCTTTGATTGACTTAGCAAAACCAGGAAATCCCTTTTCACTCAGGAGCCGGTGTTTGGGAAGGAGACACTGGCAACCTCATCCATCACGGGAAAACCAGCATGACCTGCCTGAGGAAGCCCAGCTAGCCCCAAGGAGGTCAAAGAAACAACTGATAGGTCTGTGTTCCATACAGACATTAACTTGTTTAGACACATTCTCTTAACAGGAATTTATTTTAAGTTTAGTTTACAATCTTAACCTCGGCCATTTTAAACAACATTGAGCTGATGCTTCTATTGCAAGCAACTTACCATAGAAGGAAGGTTTTTATCAGTATACACAATCCCTGGGAATCAAACCCTTGTCCTTGGAAACAGCATTCATTACCTTTTGAGCTACAGTAATTCAGAATAATATGCACTCATATACATTTAAAGGGAATGAGGATTTTACTCATTTTTTTTTCTCTGAAATACCTTCAAAAAGTGTTATTGCACAGTTCACAGGGACTACAGTACTAGAAACTTGTAAATCAAATCCTGCACAGGAAAATAACAACGAGAGCTTAACAAGAAAGAAAAGCACAAAATTAAGCTATGGTTTAGTTTTTATTATGGCCATTTTAAAGCTTGTTTTAGTTTTAATAAAACCTTGGTTGTACATTAAAAATTTGATTGTGCTTTATCATATAGTACATTTATTTTTTTATTTGCTGTTTGTGAAAACATAATGATTAAAAACAGTAGTTTATCCAGTTAACTAGTTGACAGATTCGTGAAACCCCAGATTGCAAGTTGCAATTCTGGATGTAAGTTTTTCTCAATTTTTATATTTATATTAGAATATTATTTTCATTTCTGGATGCATTCTAAGAGCAAGAAATCTCACTTAATTTTAAGAAATCACAGAATTCCAAAAAATTAATTGGGAATCAGTTTAACTATAAATTCTTCATGTGTTCACTACTTGTTCTACAATGGTAGACTGGAATGAAAGCTTCATTCATACTTCAACATGGAGGGGACCATGCTAATAAGTATGGGGGGGACCATGCTAATAAGTATTTGACATACAGTGCTACTGTTTGTGTGAAAGAACCATGATTATTTACCTTAATTTTAATGATTACTAAATTTTTACTGGATAGTTTGAAAGTAAAACATGCTCCAATGTCAGCCAATGTGGGGCAGTGGTTGGGGCCCCTTCCTTGTCGCATCAGATTGGGACGTAACATATAGAAAAGTGAAAGAAGGAAAAGTAAAACATGGTTAAGATACAATCATATCAAATCCACTAATGAGATGTGCATATCAGTAAAAGAACCAATTTGCGGAATAAGTCATTTATTCACAAATTTATATACTCCTCAACAAAGCAGATGCTCTGAGAATACCTACTGTTGACCTTAAGCCGAAAGGTATAAAGGGTTCAAAAGCTACCTGGTCAGCTTTTCAAAGGGCACATTTTCTTCCTCAAAGTGTTCATCGCGACAGAGACCTTTTATAAAAGGGGGCAAGTGACTTGTCAACGGGATGACCAGCACAGTGATGCCTGATGAATCCTCAGATCTGAGGAGAACAGGCCCACCTTTTTGGTGAACAAGCCCAAAATCCAGTGTTGACACCATAGCAGCAGGCTGCTCCCCAGAAACATTTATCCCTGCAGTTGACAAGCTTTATATACGATTTTAATGATTTTACAATGCTGCGGGCAAATCTCATTGCAAGTACTGTGAATTTGGTGCAATTGCAGAGAATGCACCTTCTTAAGCACAATCAAATTGTCTTTTAATTCTTGCTTAAATATTCTGGTGAAACAAATATTGATTCCAGCAGCATATCAAACTTAATATCTCAGGGTGGATTCAAATGTACTTTCTGACTGCTGATGATGCCCTTGTTTTGAAGGAAAGCTAAAGGCATCCAAAATAGTAATAATCACAATAAACAGGGAATTTTTAGTCCATGACCAGGTTTGTCCACTACACATTATTTATTTTGGTCACTTAGCAGATATGTTAATCTGAAAAACATGCTTTACGCTTGCCCACAGTACTTAAGACATTTAAAATAAATTGTGACCAAGAACCTTTTTTAGTGTGACGGTAAGGTCCAATCTGGGACTAAAATCATATGAGTTTTTGATGTCATGTTCACAGCGATAAAACATTTATAAGCCAGAGCTGTAATATGTGAAGAGAATGTCTGCTATATAATTAGTGCATTACTTGACTGCACTAACAAAAACACTGAGTGCTACCAAGACCTGAGGGTCATGTAATGTTTTCAAAACTGCAGGGTAGACCTGAACAAAATGTCATTTGGTCTTGTTTAAAGCGCTGGAAAGTTCACCTAAATCCATAATTACTTCCTCAGCATTTTTTCTTATGGATTTGTCAAGCATGTAAAATATTTTAATGATAGACTGCATGGAAAATGATTATATTTCAGTTTAAAAACATTTTTGCACAATAATTAAACATCCCTTTAACTTTAGCATTTATTTTTTTAACAATATAAGATTTAAAATTAGATTTGACATAATTGGGAATTAGTTTATTCATCACACAGACTGTTACGTCAGAAAGAGACAATGATGGAGTTTAAGAAAGGCTGTTAGATCATATAAGAAAACGACCATCTCACTTACAGAAGCTGACTCTATTTCCATAATCTAATTTCCCTCAACAGTGAAAAGGGAAATGTGCTACAGCTTACTTTTTCAGAAAGTACTATCGTACTGAAATCTTTATTTGTTTGCACATCATCCTGAGAACTCATACACACGAAAGGAAGCTTGGAGTCAGAGCACAGGGTCTACTATATAGCTGGTACCCCAGGACCAGTTTTGGAGTTAAGAAGCTTGCTCGATAGACTAATGGGGATATATAGACACAATGCCAGCCAAGGGATTTGAACCAGTGACCTTCTGCTCAGGGCACTGACACCTATCCCACCGAACGACACACCTCACCCAAAAAGCAAACAGCTATTGATCGAACACATCACAGATAAATGGACACTATTTGATTTTTCCTTTCACGGTTCATTTGCATTCCAGTCTGTTCTGAATTTGGAAATTTGATTGCAGTTTCCCATCCATCCATTACCCATGTATTTTCCAGATGGCTTCTCCAGTGCAGTCACATTCAGCCGGGAGCTGATTGCTGAAAACACATGACACAAATCAGGTCACACCCTGGACGGGATGCCAGTCCATCATCATCCACACAGTCACACCATTAAACACTGAGGGCAATTTAGTAACAGTAATTTACCTAAACTGTATATTTTTTACTATGGCGGGAAACCTGGAAGAAACCCCTGTGGAAATCTGCATAAAACATGGGAAGAACATGCAAACTCCACACATACATTGTCAGGGGATGGATTCCAACCCCTACACTCGATGTGTGGGGATTAAAATTAGAATTCTCAAAAGCTGACTTGGGGTCGAAACATTTTGACTTAAACCTAAAACATATAGCACTGAGCTTCCCATGGAGGGTGGTTGGCCATCCCTGAAACAAGGCCCTGCCATAAGATTGTCTTCATGATTGCTAACAGAATAACAAATATGAACAAGCAGAAATTCAGTGACGAAATGCACAGCATGTTTGAGTCACCAGTTCTCTGAATGTGCTACCATATGAACATTCTTTAACAGGCAGAACCTGAGCACAGTTGGCTTTAATGAGCCTGTTGCCTCCCTGTGTCTTCTCAGAGGCATTCAACAAAAGCACATCTGCTGTCTGCCTACCGTGCGTTACCATTAGCAGCTCCATAAAGTATGTAATTCTTCAATGCTTTTACCATTTACAAACAAACAACTTTTCCTTTTTTCCTCGCAAATGTGTCTGCTGTATGCAAAGATTTTAATTTAGCCAGGTCTGATTAATTAGAATAACGCTTGCATGCAGCTATCTATTGAATATTAATATCACATGTAATTACAAAGAAGTTTGATTCTGAGAGCCTTTCCTGGTCTCTGTTTTCGCAAAGTGGTAAAAGGTCCCATATACAGTACAGACCTGGGACTTACTGCTGTGCTGTAGGGCTAATTCCCGCAAGCTGAATTCGTCTTCTGTCTGCATTGCGAGGCAGTGTTAGTGGTTTTGCCGTGCTAAGATGTCTGGCTTCTTCAGGGGTATGTTAGGTAACTTACTGCACAATTTGATGCCTTAAGAAGCTTTGGGTCGTACCGTTGATAAAGGCTGGTGTTTCTGTCACCGGTCAGCATCTCTGCATCCTCTCTTGTCCATTTTGGGGGAACAAAAACAACTCAAAACTGGACTTAATGCAATGAATTTAAATGTATTTAATTTATGTGTTAAAGCATTTCAAACCGACCGTTTTAAGTATCCTCTACAGTAAACTGTACAACTTAGAAACAGTTTGCTCCTGATTCTGAATTAGGCAATTTGCTCATTATGGTTTTGAGAAGCTGCACATGGGACAACTTCACAGGAACACTGCACTAGAATTATTGCCCAGAAGATTTATTTGTGAAATTACTTCCTTTTTCAGTTCCCATTTTCTATGCATAAATGCAAATGAGACTTTCGGGAGAATAAAATACTAATTTGTATCCTAGCATAATGGCTTTCATTTCAGGCAGATGTTTCCGCATGCTTAGTTAATGAAAAAAATATCTACAATGTCAACGTCTCAGTGTTTCTTATTATGACAAGTGGAATACATGGATTGCAAATACACCCCATATAAAGCTGCATTCTTCTTTTGAGAAACAGTGCATCAACTGGCATTGCATCGAAGAAGGTTTGCCTTGAACAATTACGCAAAATCATATAGACATTTTAGCTACTGTAATAAGACAATGTGGCAAGAAAAAGATAACGGGTTATTTCATTTTCAGCACCGCAGTGCGTTCACGCATGAATTGGTTCTGACTTATGCTGAACTAATTAGTCGAGGTCTGCTTAGCATTTGATATACCACAAAAATGAAGGAGGCCATTGAGTCCCCTGGAAAAGTCTTTTAATAATTATTGTTTTTTTTTTTTTTTTCTTAAATTTGTGTCCTTTACAGCAGAAGCAGGAGGTTTCAATACTTAAAAGGGCCCCTTTCACTGGCAAAGCTTAAACATGAAAACCCAGTGGCACTGTGTGGAGATTGTAGGCATGTGAGCAGCAACTCATTTGTTACCAATTCTTACCTGCGGTGTCCAACCTGCACTCATAGAGCACTGTTTCTTTGACCATCTGGCTGTTGGATCAGTGACATGAGGAAGCCCAGCTCTCACCTCCACCATTCCAGACTAATTCCACCTGAGACAAGTGCCATGTTTCTCTATGGAAAACTGCCATTAGCAGAAGTGTCTCAGATGAGAAGGAGGAAATGGGCAGGAAAGATCTATGGAAAGTCTCACAACCTATTCTCTCAAGAAGATGAGCACACATTGTAAGATTTTTTTATACCTTAAAACCATTTAGAATGCTATTGCATATCAAACTCAGTCACTCTTAAGGTCTTTAAGCTAGTATCATAGAACTTGCAAATCTTTGTCATCCACGGCAAAATGGAACCTGGATTCCCTGACAAGACAATGTATTACTTTTCCACCACCCATTCATTTCACCTTTAGATCTAAGTTGTAATTTTTGCTGCTTTTAATTGCCTACACTTTTCAGCATAAGCCAGTTTTGTCCATCTAACAACAGGATCCTTCTGAAACTTCATCTGACAACATTCAGTTTACAAGCCTGTGCCCTGTGGTATTTGGATAGAAGAGGTAATTCAAGTTTCTTAGGAAACATTCCTACAGAATGTTGTAATAACGCATAGATTTATTCAGTGCCATCGGTATATGACAATTTTAGGGTTTCACTCCTTGTTTCAGAATTCTAACTTTACTGCTTTTTGGGTACAAGTTGTTTTGGCCCTACATTTATTTTTGTTCTCCTTTCAATGCATTCCTCTTCTCTGGTACAAAAATGAAAAACCTATCAAAATGTACCGAGATGAAGAGCCAAAGGAAACCCTTGTTGTAATGAATTCGCAGACAGGATCCAAGTGCAGAGTAGAGCTTTTAATCATGGTTGAAACAGGGGTATCCAAAAACATAGTCGGGGTTACAGGCAAAAATGGTCAAAATCCAAAGCTGGTCAATCAACACAGCAAACAAACCCAAGTCCAAAAGATAAGAAGGAAGAGAAAAAGAACTAGCAGGGATCATACAGAGGTTAATCAGACAGCAACCACAAACCACTCAGCAGTGGTGTGGAAACGCAATACCTCACATTGAAGTGTGGGAGCTGGGAAAACATAAAGGAAACCAAATGACTGAATAATCGAACACAGCTGTTAGTACTCTGGAGATGAGGAACGTGGCTGGCCAAATTGGTTTGGCTGGTTTTGCTGTCTTGGCTGGCTGGGTCTGGGAATGGGTGTGATACTTTTATCGTGTCTGAAAGTGGTCAAAGTTAAAAGTGTTAGTCTCAAGTGTAAAAGCAGGTCTCTTCATTGACTTTTTATGTAATGAATGCCTTCAAGATAGATATTTTTCTGTTTAAGCAGCATTTAATATTGTTCCTTGTAGAATTCATAATCTATTTTGGAAAAATGAAGAACACCATCAGCTGAATAATGGAATTCATTTCTATGTCTGACACAGCTGGGAATGTCGTCATGGCATCATCCAACTCCAGAATGCTGAATTGTGAAGGGTAACTGAATTGAATCCTTTCAGCATGGATGTAACTGCAGGACCATCTGATGCTGATAATAATGGTTTCAAGTCAAGTCAAGTCACATTTTGTTGTCACAGGTGTTCTGGAGACCACAGTGAAAATCTTGTTCCAGAGTTGCGGGAAAGGGGACACGGCATGCTAGGCAAAAAAGACATGGTACACATTTACAATAAATACAAGGGATACAGTGCAACACGGATGGCAGGGTTGCAGTCCATAGACGTAAGGTAGTGCATAAGACAGGAGAGTGCAAAATTACAAACATCAGGCAATAATAAAAAGTGTGTTTAACCAGTGAGTATAAAGTGCAGTAGTGAACAATTGTGCAATTAATGCAATGACTGATTAGTAAGGAAAGTTCTGTGCAATTGAGAGGCAGAGGGCATAGGTCATCGACTGTACAGTAGCCTGATGGCCTGTGGAAAGACTCTGTCCTTGAAGTGGTTGGTGCGGGTGGAGATGCACAGGTGACACTTCCCAGAGAGTAGGAGAGTGAAGAGACAATGAGCTGGGTGGCTGGTATCGCTCATGATCACCTTGGTCCTTTTCTGGCAGCGGGAGAGGTAGATAGACTTGAGGTGTGGAAGATCTGTGCCAATGATATTGGAGGCTGTTTGCACAGTTCTTTGCAGCAGCCTAAGGTCCTGGGTGGTTAGGTTCCAAATCCACACTGTAATGCATCCTGTCAGGATGCTCTCAATGGTGCAGCGGTAGAAGTTTACCAAGGTCTTTGTTCCCAGTCCAAAGCTCTTTGGTCTCCTCAGGATGAACTATCTCTGTTGAGCTTTCTTGAGAATGCAGCTGGTGTTGACCGACCAGGAGAGGGAGTCGGTAATCTGTGTGCCCAGGAACATGAAGCTGCTGACAGTCTCGACAAGAGAGCCATTGATGGTTAGTGGACAGTAGGACCGTCTGGTCTTCTTGAAGTCGACTCTGATTTCTCTGGTCTTGTTGACATTCATGGAGAGGTTGTTATTGTGGCATCATACAGTCAGGTCTTTTACTTCCCTCCCATAGGCAGCCTCATCGTTGTCATTGATAAAGCCAATCACTGTGGTGTTGTCCACGAACTTGATGATAGTGTTGCCCTTGTGCTGTGCCACACAGTTGTATGTGAATAGGCTGTATAACAGAGGGCTGAGGCAGCAGCCTTGCGGAACACCAGTACTGACGATCAGAGTGGAGGGTTTCCTGTTGCCCATTTTCACTGTCTGAGGTCTGTATGTTAAGAATTCAAACACCCCGTCACAGATGGAGCTGCTCAGACTGAGGTCTCTTAGCCTTGACACCAGTTTGGATGCCACAATGGTGTTGAAAGCTGAGCTGTAGTCCACGAACAGCATCCTGACATATGGGTTCTTCTTATCCAGGTGCCCCAGGGGAGTGTGCAGTGTGCTAGGGAGATGGCACCATCTACAGATCTGTTTTGCGGGAAAGCAAACTGGAGTGGGTCCAGGGTTGAGGGGATGCTGAGCTTGATATGGGTCATGACCAGTTTTTCCAAGCACTTCATGACTATGGAGGTCAGTGTGATGGGATGGTAATCGTTCAGGCAAAAGACAGTACTTTTCTTTGCCACAGGCATGATGGCGGTCTTAAAGCACAGCGGCACAGTGCACAAAGAGACATGTTGATGATGTCGGTGAACACTCGCAGCAACTTCGTGGCGCATGCCTTTGGGACACGTGATGGGATGCCATTTAAAGGTTTTACTCACGTTGGTCTCCAACACCTGCAGAGTGGCTCCATGGGCTGGTGGTGCTGTCGCTCCGCTATCAAGCCGCAATGTTCAAATCAGGCATAGAAGCTGTTCAGTTCGTCTGGGAGCGAGGCAGGGGTGTCTGTGTCTGTGAGTGCAGCCGGCGAGCTTCTGTAATCGTGATCGCATGAAGTCTGTTCCACGTGCGCCGAGGATCGCTGCCACCGGTGTCGTTCTCCAGTCTCTGTGTGTACTGTCTCTTTGCAGCTCTGATGGCCCTCCGTAGCTCATATCTGGCATTCTTGTACTGAGCGATGTCGTTGGATGTGAAAGCCGCGGTCCGCTCTCTCAGTGCCTGGCGAACAGCAGTGTTGATCCACGGCTTCTGGTTGGGGTAGAAGCAGACAGTCTGGGAAGGCACAATGGAGTCTGTGCGGAGCCTGATATAGTCTGATACCAATTCGGCGTACTCGTCCAGGCTCTCGGAGGAGGTCTTGAAGACGGACCAGTTAGACTTCATAATGTTTAGTAACGGTTTCTTCAATTAGCTACTGAGGTAAAACTGACTTTTCTTTGTAATGCAGAATTCAGCCCGTGATTTAATGCCCATTTTATAATCTACTGAACAACAAGCACATCACCTACAGTAAACCTGTGACATAGATTTATGATGATAAAAGAAAACAAGGCTACCATCAGATAGCAAGCTGTGATCTGACTATGTCGGCAGCCTTTGATAAAGAAGAAATATAGACAGGCAGTGCATATTAGTTCTTTTCCTCATATAAATACTTCTTTTCCAAGAACACTTTATTAAAGGAATCACACTGATGTATAATAAGGTGGTCTAAGGTGCAACTATCATCATTTCATGCTGCTGAAAAAACCATTCTCACTGAATGTGAATATAGCTCTCTCGTGGATTTTTGTCATAGACAGACTCAAAAATATCCGTAGCACACAGGTATTGTTATGCTGCGTTGATGTGCTATAGGGAAGGTCCTACTTCCCATATGTCAAATCATAATTACGAGTATGTCACGTTCAAGTGCTTTGTGGTTGGAATGAAAGGAAAAATAGAGGACACAAGGTTCATTCTCATAAACTACTCATGTAAATCCTATTTTGATTCCATAATGCACACATTACATGAGGACATGGAGCCAACAAAACACAAACAGATTAGATTACATAGCTGTAAACGTATTTATCACATATACAACATCAAATGTATTGTATTGTTAAAAATAAACAATCATGTACCATCCCCTATACAGAAAGTGTCCTCTTCTCTGCCATATTGAAAGGTTAGAGGTCATCTCAAATTGGGAACTTGGATATCAAAATAATCTCTGAAGTTCCCACTTAAAATTACATCTTGAGAAGGTGTTCATGTGTAACTGGAATGTACAATAATATCAATATCACCAATACCAATATCATGTGAAGGGGGAATTAACCCTCAAGGAACATAGTGTCTCACTGAGTCTCTCTCCTTATGCAAGTGTCCATATTCCTTCCAAATCTACACCTAAGTAGTAGAAGCTGTCACAAGTGTCATTTTTCATAAACAAAAAAGGAAAGAACATCAGAATGGAGGGCAAATTTCAGTGGTGAGGTTCACAAAGCAGTAGGTGCAGTAATCTGTTGTGGTGCAGGATTGTGTATTGCTCTTCTTAAAAAAACTGATAATGTGAAACACAGACTGGACTGCAATATCAACCTTGAACACTTACATTAGCACAGTGAAAAATCACTGATAAGTGATCTGCTGTCCATCTGACTGTCATACCTCATTGTTGTTTCATATTGTGTTAATGAACTCGTACTGCTCGGTGCCTGCCAGAGGAGGATGGACCTCTCCCTTGAATCTGGTTCCACCCAAGGTGTCTTCTTCCTGAGGGAGTATTTCCTTGCCAGTGTCGCCTTTGGCTTACTCTCTGTGGTCTCTGGGCCCGGGACTATGTAAAGCGCTTTGTGACAATGCTTTGTTAAAGGTGCTATGTAAATAAAATTGAATTGAACTGAATTAAAATCAGAAAAGTTCTATCTGCCATCACAGTCAGTTTTTAAGACCTCTATTTCTTGGGGTATTTAGACATCTCAAGAAATGGTTTCAAAATGCATAAATGGAAAAGAAAATACACGACTGAAGATAAGATTGTTGCAACAGATTCAAATTCTAATAACTATGCTTCTAAGTGTATAAAATTTAAAAAAATATATTAAAAGAACAAATGCAGAATGGGTCAGCATACTAGCTTAGTGGGCAGCACTGTTGCCTCACCCCTCCAGGGTTAATCTTGCCTCTTCTTGTTGCGTGCGAGGTGTCTGCATGTTCTCCACATGTTGCACAGGTTTCTAATGAGAACTTTTATTGCCTCCTCCAGTCCAAAGATAGGCAACTAGATGAACTGTTGTCTCTACATTTTCCATAGCGTGTGATTGCATGTCTATGCATATCCTATGGTGGACTGGCAGCCCATCCAGGGTGTTTCCAGCCCTGTACTGCCTGGTATGGACTCCAGGCCTTGCATGACCCTGGCTAGTGTAAGTGGTTAGAAGATGAATGGAAGGAGAGATAAATGCACAGTGATTTGCAACTGAAAAGACAATAGCTAATCGCATCTAAGTGCTTAATACTTTATTTATAACTTTTTTTATTTAATCTCTAAGCAGGCTTATTTTTTATTCCGTGTCTGTTCCTTTCAGTATGCAAAAAGTAGCTGAAAAACAATAGTGGCATAAGTGAGGACATCTGAATTCATCAATGGTTAGAATAAATTTCTGGAGGCAGCCTCTGTAAAAACTTCAGAATTATTCCTTATTTAGCCATTTCCAAAATCAAAGCCTCAACTTAGCAAGCATGATCTTTTAATGGCGTCTGATGCAGGGAATTGTTCTCTACTCGTATTACTTGACCTTAGTGCTGCTTTTGATACTGTTGACCACAATTTTTTAATTAATAAGCTCAAGCAGTTGGCTGGTATTTCGGGTTCTGCGTTAGACTGGTTTTCCTCCAATTTAAGTAATAGGAGTTTCTCTGTTAGGGTGAAGAAGTTTTCTTCTGTTACTGCTTCTTTAACCTGTGGGGTTCCCCAAAGCTCGATCCTTGGTCCATTATTATTTTCATTTTACATTCTTCTTTTAGCAGGTATAATTCAATCTTTTAATGATATTTCTTATCACTTTTATGATATTCAGTTGTATTTGTCTTTTAAACCACGCAAGCTCAATAGGTTGTCCACCCTAGTTGACTGCTTAATATGGATAAAAAAGTGGCTCTCTAATAACTACCTCTATTTAAATTCCAGTAGAACTGAAACAATGATTATAGCTTCTCCTGAATTGTACCCAAAAATTAGTCAAGCAATTGCCTCCTTTTGTACAGCTGCCAAGTCCAATGTTCAAAATCTGGGAGTAATATTTGATTCTTCTTTGAGTTTTGACTCACGTAAAATCAATCTTATGTTCTTGTTTCTTTCATTTAAGGAACATTTCAAAATTGCGACCTATTGTTTCATCCACTGAGCTGAAAAATATTGCTCATGCATTTGTTTCATCGCATTTAGATTAATTTAATGCCTTGTTTACTGGCTTGGATAAATCATCTGTTTCGTGCTTACAAACAATACAAAATGCAGAGGCCAGGTTGTTAATGTGTTCTAGTAAGCATGCACATATTACCCCTATTTTATATTCCTTACACTGGCTCCCAGTGGACTTTAGGATTCGTTTTAAAATTCTGGTAGTTACATATAGAACCCTAAATGGTCAAGCTCCAATCTATTTATCCAGTCTTCTTCTCAAACATACTGTTTCTCGTAGTCTTCAATCCCAGGCTAATAATTTGTTAGTTGTTCCTCATACAAGATTAAAGTCTGGGGGGGATAGAGCCTTTCAGTTTGTGGCCCCGAGGCTTTGGAATAATCTCCCGCTACACTTACGCTTGGCAGACTCTCTGGGTTCTTTTAAAAAAACAGTTAAAAACTTTCTTGTTTAATCAGGCTTTTTGTTAGATTTAATTAACTGTATTACGAGTATAATGATATAAACTGTATTAAAATTATAGTTATTTGTGTTATTGTTTGTTTTAATCTCTTATTGCTTCTTGTTTACACTTATTTTTATTTTGTTTTGTAGTACAGCACTTTGCAGCTACATGTCTGTGAAAGGCACTTTATAAATAAGCTTTACTTACTTACTTACAAGCAGGTTGCTACATGTTGAATGCAAATCGAAACTGACAGACAGAATTGCAACAATAATAGCTCTGCATAGGGCTTATGTAATTGCCAGTTGTATTATTTGGCTATGGAAGACAGAGAACAAACAGATGTTTGACTTCAGTATCTCAGACTTAAGCTAGACATACAGCTCAACTGTTAACATATATGAATTGTAGATGGGTCTATGGCAAAGAGTTACTATAACTTGAAATAAGTTATTGGCAATGTGTACAGGGAAAAAATTAAATCTGGCTCACGTTTAGGTTATATTTAATGGTTAGTTTGTGGGCTTCTATCACCACAAACCCACCAGGTGATCTCAGAGGCATATCTCTGTGTTATCAGTTGTGTAAAATGCTTCCTAGGTTCAGGCTTAACAGTATTGTGGAGGTACTGTAGGTTTGAAAAAAAAATTGTTAGCCTTTGGATATCAATGGCTATCAATATGGATTTCTTGGCATACACAAGATAACTGGCAAAGCTTCCAGTTTTACCAGTTTAGACTGTGGAATATTGATTTAAGAAAAGACTTTTTAAAGGTTACAACAGTGTCTGCCTTATTGAGTTTTGAACCTGAAATTTAAAAAAATGTCTGCTTCCTCTATATTATTATGTAATATGATAGCCACTGTCCAATTCAGAGAACAAACCTACTGACCTGCTCAGAGAAAAAACAAAAATAACATATTCTACTGGCAATTTGTTATGAACAAATGAAAACTGTTACCTAGCAACCATATAACTTTATTCTGTTTTTGAGCCTGAGAAGTCACTTTCTGCATTATTATTTCATTGCTTAGCCAGCATGTTCTATCAAAAGTAACTTCCAGTTTCACCCATTTCCAAACCTGGTATGTTGTTAGTTGTTTACACTTAAATACTTTTTTCAGGAGTTCATCCTCATAGAAACCATATTTGAATCAATGCCTGTCATATTAAATATGGATCTCCTTACAAATCTATCCACCCTTTTGCCATAGGAGCACGTAGCTATATTATAATAATGCAGAAACCAAACAAAAGTTACTGCTTGTTTAGCCTTTGTAAAACTGAGCTGCATATTAACTGACCAAGTTATCAAACATGGAGACTAGCTCTGCTCTCTTGGTCCATCTTGCATGCTGACAATGCGGCTAACTAAGCATGTTTGTCATCTCCACTATTAACATATTAATCCATCAAACTTTATCCATCCATCCATCCATCCATCCATCCATCCATCCATCCATCCATCCATCCATCCATCTTCTCAACACGTATCCTGGTCTGGATCATGGAATATTAAACTTTGTGCTATTTGTAAATGTTTTTTATTTGATTTGGGTGGTATTTACTATTCACTATAATGTAGTAACATAATTAATTACAGTTAAGACCAAAGTTTATATACACCTAGGCCAAAGACTGTGACACAATGTTTCACAGTTCCATACACGTCATGTTACCATGCAATTTCCTGCGTAAAGTCAGAATATCAGCTTTACTTCTTTAAGAGGTAATGTCAAAATTACAGCTACAGCTAAGAGACCAATTTAATCCAGCTTTTAATTAATTTATCAGTGGTTCAAAAGTTTATGCATTGATGTAATGCCTTTAGAAGCCTCTGATTGGCAAATTATCTTAAATATAAGTTAATTGGGAGTGCACCTGTGGCTGTGCCTACTTTTAGAGTCAGTGCCTCGTTACTCTTGATACCATGGTAAAAAAACGAACAACTCAGCCAAGACCTCAGAAAAAAAAAATAATTGTGAACCGGCACAAGTCTGGTTCTACCTTAGGCACAATTTCCAAACAACTGATGGTACCATGAGCATCTGTACAAACACTTTTATGCAGATTCAAATATCTAGGAACCACACAGACACTGCATCTAGGGATCAAAACAGACACTGCATCTTTCAGGAAGGAGAAACAAATACTTCCCAGAACTTTGTTCTGAATGAACTCCAATACAGGAGCACAGGAACTGGTGAAGGCACTGGAGGCATCAGGTACCTAAGTATTTATATCCGCCATTAAGAGAGTTTTTCATCTCCATGGCCATTATAGCTGTCATGAGTGGAAGAAGCCTCTTTCAAGCCAGAATACACAATCCTGACTATAAAATATACGGTGGCAGCATTACATTGTGGGGAGTGTTTTGATGATAAAGTTACTGGTGCACTTCAGAAAATAGCTGGCATCATGAGGAAGGAGGATTATTTGAAAATTCATAAGCAACACCTCAAGCCAGCCAGAAAGTTGCAACTTCACCTTCCAGCAGGACAATTATGGTAAACGCACGTTCAAAGTTGTTACAAAATGGCTTAAAGACAACAAAGTGAATGCATTGGAGTAGTCATCACTGGACTGAAAAAGCGTATCGGAGAAAAACAGGGCCACACACCTATTTAACTTATACCAGTGCTGTCAGGACAAATAGTAAATAAAGTCTGAAAGAAATCTGTCCCTTAATATTTTGACATTACCTCTTGAGGAAATAAAGTAGATATTCTGGTTGACTTCACTCAGGAAATGTACGGTATAGTAATATGACGTGTGGACTGGTTAAACTTTGAATTTGAAAGTCTTTAGCCTAAGTTGTAAGAAACTTGTGGCCTCATCTGTTGCTAATGCCATTACACAAAGCAATGTTATGTTTTTTCCCATTTAATAAACTGTGCATATAACTGAAGTTCGGATTAAGTACCTTTCTCAAGTACTACAACTGGCCCTCCTGAGATTTGTACCTGTAACCTTTATTGATATCCTTAATCACTGTGCTTCCTACAACACCACAAAGAATTGAATTGGCATTTTCTTAAGTATTGCCCAAACAAATGCAGTTTCTAAGGCCTAAAGCAGGTTCCTCTTTAGCTGTCAAAAACCCATTTGTCCACGGTACTCATTTTTGCTTATGTAAAAATTGGATTCCAGGCCCGTATTTTGCATTCAGCCCTGATTTGCTGTGTTTTTCACTCCTTCCCCACCCTGACTCTCTCTCCATCTCTCTCGCCCATCCCAAGTCCCGTCGGACCGGTAAAGGCTGCAGCATCATTGCCTGCCTCACTGTCTCCTTATACTGCAAACGTGAATGGACGGCTGAACATTATGGGTACCACTATGAACCGGGCGCTCGCATCTCCCCTCCAAACCTTTGACGCCCACGGAGAAGACGGACACCGAACCTTCTTTTCTTAAATGATATTAACGAAACAGCCGCGGATAACAGCTCTTACTGGCATTCGGTTTAATGTCGTTAAACATATATTTTTCACATAATTCGACGGGCTTTGCCGGTTTTCAGAAAATCTGATTTTACGGACGCACCAGCAATAGGCAAAGGATAACACGTCTGGTTCAGTTGGCACAAACCTACACACATCTGACGGAAAACAGGTACCAATGTATTGCTGTTAAATGCCGGTCTTGTTTATTTTAATCAAGTTTTAGGTCTATATTGTGAAATGCGTTTAAGATGGACAGCTAAGTAAACGATAAATTCTCCTTGCTGCGTGCCTACCTTGTTTTATATCATATCGTCTCCTCTCTATCCCTTATATTATTTAAGAACACATTAGATAATCGATTTCATGTTTGGTAACGAGGCCACTTAAAATCACGCACACGATCATAATTTACGTCGCTTTTGGGAAGGATTTCCCATACTTCAATTTTATATTGCTGTATTTATTGATTTTGACTATTATTGGTAATCTGCTCGTTTAAAATTGAATGAAAACTGGTGTCAGGTTTTTAGTCCTTAAATCAAAGATAGTTAAATTAGCGCAGCTGAGTTCAATTCTACATGATTCTGGCCTTCGATGATGGACAGTGAGGTATTGAAAGTAATGGTGAACTGTAGTTGCGGTTTCGATATCCGAAGCTCAGATTTTATAGTTTGACGCATGGATAGACCGTGCTATTTTACCTGCACGTCTATTTACAACATCACACAAGCCCTGTAAAGCAATGAAGAATACTCAGTGTGGAGTACAATGAAGAAGAAGCCCAATAAAATATGAAATCTAACGTCACTCACTGCTGGAGTATGACAGTTAACACAAAACCTCCACCGATAGGTACATGGAAATGACGACAACTACAGCAATACACACATTAATTTCCTCCTTCTTCTAATGACTTGGCGCTCTGTAAAGGTCGTTTTCTTAATTCTTCATCATCTAATTTGTCCTGCCAACGGATGAGCAATAACTGAGGTAAAGGACTGAGGTCACTGTAAAAGACAGGAAGACACAGAAGAGACGTATGTCTCTTCTGTCAAGATGTGTGCGAGACCTAGGAAAGGCTCTGTTTCTGACGAAAAATTTGATGCCTCTGTTTAGCACGTTTTTTTTTTTTTTTTTTGCTTTTCTTCTTTTGCTCTTCCTTCAAATAGCATACAGCACACACATACACTTCGTCCAGTGCCAGTTTGTTTACTGCTTTTTATTTTGTGGTGATACAGTTATAGATCAAATGCAGTAATTGAGCAATGCATTTATGTGAATGCAGAGATGGAAAGTCAATATAAAATACATATAAATTGCTTCCCTGGGTGACTTCACCCACACTGTTCTCTGCATGATCATTAAAATTGTGAGGAGATATGGTTTGGCTTTTCTGAACACAGCATTTGGTCATCTTAAGACACAGGATATGATATGAGTGGTCTTAAGATTTGTGCCTGGTAAGTGGAGTCAAAGATTCAAAGAAAGTGTTTCTCTTTCCATTCTCTAAAGGCCAATCTCAGTTGATGCTTTTCTGCTAAAAATACATTTTATTAGCTTAATACTATAATGTGGCATGCATGCCAAAAGGATTTCCTCTTTGGAAAATCAGAATAACATGGTGTATGTCTGGCCATATTTAATATTTTCAATCAGGATCGTATGTGTTTGTGTGTTAATTTAGCCTAGTAATTGAAGATACAGTGGAATTGCTAAGTGCCATTATGCTTCATATAATATTTTGTCTTTCCTTTTCTGACCTCCTACTGTATTGCATGTCACCATTGAGAAATGCAGGGGTATGATAGTCAGTTTGCCACAAGGACTTGACCTTGCTGAAGGCCCTGATTCTGTTGCGGATGTGAATGGAATTGCAGAGCTTATTTCCCTGGCGTGAAGATTTGCCTCCTTGGTGGAAATTAACAGGATTTATATTCCCGCTAGAAAACAGCACAACATTGTGAGGACTGATGATCTAGCGTTGAGTTTTGCATGGTTGATATAGGCAAGCAGTTGAACAATTAAAATCCCATTTCAGGAGTTGGGGATGATAAATAATTAATGCTGGGCCCATGACAAACCTTTTGAGTAGTGCAATGAAGAGCACTCTTGTGGCAGTTCAGAGCTCTCTTGCAGGTCAGCTGAGAGTGTGTGAGAGACCCAAACTATGTAGTAACATGAGCCTGCTAGCCAATGAAAATCAGTTGTGTTTTGCTACATTATTTCATGCATGTTGAGCTGAGAACATTTTGCCAAGCACTGCATTGCAGGCATAGATGTTTTCCTGTTTTTAAGGCTGGCGATCATGTGGACCTCTCATGGCTCTGCTAAGGCACAATCCTTGATTTTGAAATCAGTGAAGTCCCTTTGACCTTTCAGTAGCCTCAGCTCCCATGTGCCATCTGAATAAAAAAAATTTGTCATCTTGACTCAACATAGCTCTGTCTGACGTCTGCCAGCTGTATAGCATTGCACGGCGTCACAGCCTGTGTCATTTAAATAAACACACCTACTGGGGAGCTGTGGGTTCTTAGCCTGGCTCCCCAGAGGCTGTGTGCTGCAGGCTTGCTTCATACATCATCCATAAAAATCGGCAATTTCACCTCTCTTTATGGTCATTTCAAAATAATTGAATTTTTCCTTCAAACACATTTGTGAATGCGTGCAGATCTTCTCTGAGAGCACTTAGGGGCTAGCTGCCTGATTAGTATTCAAAGTTCTCACAGCGAGTGCAGACAGTACATTCCACATGCTTCAGCAAGTGCAGAGATTACAAGACTGTAGCATGCATGTAACACGTAATATTTATTCTGGGCATCAGTGAATTTTCTGGTTGGTCTAAGTACTTTAGTTGTACAACTCATTTTCCTTCATTGGACTGATTGAGCAAAATGTTATGCCTTGGTGTTGTCAGTCCACATTTCAGTCTGGTACAGACTGAAATGTTTGCTAAACTTCGTAACACAAACTAGGTCCATGTTCTTTTGCCATATCCATTTTATTTTAGTGAGCTGTAATGCTTTTATAGTTTGGGATATGTATGGTATTGCTGCTATATAATATGATGCTGCATATGCAATATACTAAAACTATGACAGTAATCTTGGTTTGTTTTTCTGTTTTTCTCTATCTCGCATACATGCCTATGGATCATACAGAAGCAAACAATTAAAGCAGTGTTTAAAATATCATTATGAAATTACTGCAAAAATGCTACAGACTAATGTCTTTTAGAAGAATTCTATTTAAACTTGTATCCTACAATGGTAGCGAGTGCATGGTTTTGAAAGATGCTGTGTGGCCCCAAACATTTGGTTTGGTATTTCTCACAGACATACAGTATAATGAGGTAAACTGACCATTTTTCCAGGGTAACTAACCAATGGAGTGGAATTTAATTAAATTAGTAACATTTCAGCTGTGATTGACCGAAAGGATGGCAACGTAACGGTGCCTAAGGTACCTTCTTCTAGGTGGCCTTACTAAACCGTTTTGTATGTACAGTTTAAATACATTAAATTTTCAATAAATGAAAACCGTATGGGAAAAAAAAATCTTCGCTGCATAGCAAAATTCCATGTTCTAAACATTTCAAAACAAGTCAGAATTTAAGAGGAGCCATGCTCACTTGATAAGAATATTTTCTAAATCAAGATATACATTGTTTAATGCTATAGGTCTATTGGTCAATTAATGTTATAAATCCATCTATCCATCCATCCATCCATACAGCCATACATCTCCTAACTGCATATCCAGGTAAGGGTCACAGGGAGTCATGGAGCCTATCCCAGGTAACACCCCAAGGCTGGGGTACCCCCTGGACAGCATTTTAGTACATACATAGCAGTCAAGTCATTTTTATTTATATAGCACAATTAAAAGACAAGCAAGTGTTGACCAAAGTGTTGCACAATAAAATCAACTAAAATAACAGGACACATATTCAAACTTGCACACATACAGTCAAGTTGCTTTTAATTCTCTCTGGTCTCAAATTCCAAAATAATAATGAACCATATTATTGCAGTACAGCTCAATCTTTTATGGAGCTGAATTCAGTGCCATACAGGGAGACCAATAACGATTCTTCCTGACAGATAATATATCGTGTCAGCATCTTATTCCCTGGGAACTGTATGATGTACCTATATATTAAGTCCAGTGATTTCAATTTGACTGCACCGCTTCTGTGGGTACGTACCTGTGTGTGACCAAAGCAGACAATCAAATGTTTAATGTCAAACTGACCTCTGCCTATTGCCATCGTTGCACACGATGCAATATAAATGTGTAGAATAAATGCTTTCACTTCACGATGCTGCCTGAGACTAAATATTACACTACAGACATATATGGGTACTATGGTAAAATGAAAATAAACCACATGGTGCCTGAAAGTACATAAACCAATTCTTCTGCAGATCTTTACAATTTCATAAGGATAACCGAAACGAGAGGCACGAAATATGAACGATGTGAATGAGAAGGTGTGTCCTTCAGCAACAATGACCACAGCCACACGCTTCCTTTACTCGCTGATGATCATCAGTCTTTCGCACTTTTACCAGTGCTTACTTACAGAGCTGCTTGAGCTATTTGATATCTTATCTTGTGACGATACTTTGATTTTTTTTAGAGTGTGGACTTTGACTTCTCTAGGCTATATCAAAGTGTGAAATTTGATTAATCTTTTGATTGATTTAGCTGGAATGGGTATGATCATTGTAACGGTACAGTAAGCATTATCAACAGGAATCCAAGTCACTGAATGTATTAGTAAGAATCTATCATTTCCTGGGTGATGAGAAGCTGTCCAGACACACACATAGATACACACACACACACGTTTGTATTTCTGAATCTGTGGGCACCATCCATTCATTTCTATTGGCCTAACCCTAATCCTAACTATGACAGCCCTAACCCTTACCCAGTCTTAACCTTAACCATAGGTAACCCAAAAAAAAAGACTTTTGGCTCTTTTGGTTTTTTGATTGCATTCACAGATTTTTATAAAATGTCCCTACAAGGTGAAAATGTCATTCTTTTTATTACATTTTGTCCCCACAACCTAATATAAATATGACACACACACACACACACACACACACACACACACACACACACACACACACACACTGTATATAAATCTCACCATGCTTTACAGCTCAGGAAAGGTTGTATACGTAGGCAGTGTTATGCTTCAACTAAATTGATCATTTTTATAGCTAATGTTTCCAGAGAATATTGAAATCTACTGAATCATGCAGGTGGTCTTTTGTTAAATTAACATATAAATAGTAATTTTCTTCATTTGGAACAACAGTTCCTTTGGGCTAGTTAGCTAAACATCCCATTGACTATTATTAAAATTATTTAGTTGATTTGGAAACTGATATCAGTTATTTGTCTTCCTGGGGTTTCTGAACATCCTGCACAATTTGTCACGTTTCTCTTCATTTTGAAGGACGACTACAATTTTCTCCAGTTGTAGACCACTTGTTTTACTGCAAACTGATTAATTACAAAATATTTTACAATGGTTTTAAAACCCTCCCCTGACTAATAAGCATTAAAATAATTTTAAAAATCCTATTACATGCATTAATTAATATAAACCCATAACATTTATGGATAAAATCAATTACTAGAGCTACATTAGGAATTCATGGATTTTTTAGATAGAACTATTAAAAAGTGCATGTACAGATAAATAATTTGGATTGAATGGCATTCACCTGCTTTCTGTTACCCTGCTCCTCCCCTGTTGCTTGGTTATCTCATTCTGCACCTGGTTGCCTGGTTACCTTACCCTACACCTGGTAACCTGTATCACCCTGCCACCCCTGATGAACCCTTGCTCAGTCATTTGACTGATGTCAGTGTTCTAAGCCAACTTTTCTTGGGTACTGCCTTCCCACAGCCTTGCTCCTGGGTCTCCGTGCCCTTCCTGGGGCCTTGTTCTTGTGTGCCCACAATCTCCCTATTGTCCGGGTTCCTCAAAGTCTCCCCGTAGTCCTGGTCTGTCTGCTCCTTCTGTCCGTCTGCCCCTTTCTGTCTTGTCTGCTTGGTCTCTTATATTGTTCCCTGTTCATGTCTTTCTGAGCACTTTTCTTGTTGAGCCACACCGACCCTGGATGACCTTCTCTGAGCTGCTTCGTTCCCAACGCCCCTCTCGCCGATCTATATAGTCTTGAGCTGTTCTGCCTGTTCCTGTGTCTCCAAACTATGCTGTCCGGGCATAGTCCAGTCTGTTCCTCTGTGTGCTGTCCCTCCAAGCCACGCTTTCCGAAGCACTCTCTCTATATCTTGACAGTATGTTAATCTTTGCAGCTTTTGTTAGTAGACCTCTGGTCAGAGCAGAATAAAGTTTCAAAGAAAATGTTGGGATAAAAGGGCCATACTATTTTGTATGGATGAGGGACATGCTTCCAGTCAGCAGGCACATTGAAAGTGGAAAGTACAAAGTAATTGTCAGGACTCTTTCAGGGCAACATACTGTAACTCCAAGCCTTCTTATCAGCAGTGCTATTCTGAAGTTTATGACTGCTTTCACAGGTCTTAGAATCGTTACACTCTTCCTCCACACACACACACACACACACACACACACACACACACACACACACACACACACACACACACACACACACACACACACAAATATCACTCCTGCACCATTAGGCTCACAATGGCTAAGTTTATTTGTGTTGACTATTGTGGCCCACCTGTGCTTGCTTGCATATATATGGCTTTATTCTGAAGTCCCTGTTTCTGTGTTGCTGAGCTAGAGCCCACTCTGAGGAGTGCAGTCGCTTTTACTGGAACAAATAAAATTCAGAATTTCTGCAGTTCAGATTCTCTCATTGTGTCTGAACTGTTTTTATATTTTGTCATCTGTGCCACCCTGGTATTTTGTCCTGTGTTTCATAGTGATATGTTTTTCACACCCATCTGGGAGAGTTTTTTTTGTACATTGTACCCTTAGTTTGCTCCAAGCAAAAATCTGGTAGATGGCCCTGACTATCGCAAATGTCACATTTGTCACCGGACTCGGAGTAGCAGGGCCAAGAGACAAATGAAACGAGGATGGAGGTGCAAGCACAATAGGATTTTAAAAAGAAAACATCAGAAAATTACCCCCGGGCTCTGCCCAGAATGCATGGGGTAAATAAGGCAAAAGCCGGGAATGCGACAGACGTAACTAGATGCTTAAGGACACAGACACACAGGTGGAACATGTGAGGGTAATCAGGGCAAGGGTAACTGGCATGAATGAGGAAACAGAATGGGCAAACACGGGACCCCGGTCAGTACTCCTTGGACCTGGAGCACTGGCACAGACGTCACACATAAACTCTTCCACCATTAGGATATGGCAGCACTCTGATTAAAATATCCTTGTCTTCCATGGTACTCTGCTTAGTCATTCGTGCACAAGCCTTATAATCCATGCCAAGAACTTAATCGCAATCATATCAGTACACTCTATGAAAACAAATGTAGCACTGACAAAATCGACTGTGTGTTATTTTGGCTGTGTTTGTGATGGGCAAAAATGTGTACTAGTATGATGCCCTGATCCCATTGACAGTAGAGTTCTCTGGAATGGCCGTGTTGATCATTAGCAAAATTGTCCCTTTAGTGTGACATTAAAGGTCAGTGGAAGTGAAAGTCTTGGCTGAGTATTTTGCTGTATGTTCTGCAAATAAGAGTGAAGGTCAAAGCTAGTTCATTTGATTTGCCAAGGAGGCCACAGCTCAGGTGGCCAAGTGAACACCTCCAAGGTTTGGTTAAGAAGCTGTGCAGTAATAATGGCACATGAAACAAGAAGCAGCCAGTGAAGAAAGAAGTATCTTACTCAGGATGTGCCTCCCTCTAATCACCGTAGACTAGTCTGTGTTACCAACTGAATATTCAGCATTAACTGGATTGTTTGGTCCCTGGATATAGTGCTTTACGCAGAGGGAAAAACAATGCTGGTCGATGTTATTTATGGCAGGCAAATGGTGCATGAAATAGCCTTGCACTAATTTGGATTGGCTGCCTTTTGGCCTCAGGGGGGAATGACATAAGCTGGGGTGTCACCCTTTATTTTCTGGTTGCCTGTTTGAGGTGTGTGTCACCCTTCCCCTTTCTGCACGAGACTCACCAGGACAGGGGCCATGTGCAGCTCTGGCCAGCTGGCAACACTTCTGGCTGGCTTGCCAGTAACTTTCCTCTTAAAAAGGGTACTGTGATGTATATCCCGGGGGTTACTGGGAACACTTGATTGCTCTCATAACAAGAGGCACGATGATGTTTACTGAATATGGTCATCCAGCAGATGGCCAAGCCCCCATAACTGGCACCATGTTCTTTTGACATCTACTCCAGTCTCACTGAATCATTCATAGTTTTATTTCGACTTGCAGGTCTCAACAGAGGAAAGTACTCTGTTGTGTTCATTCTAAAGTCAAAGAAATAGCATTGGTTAAACATAGAAATTGACTTAGCTGTTTAGGGAAATTGTACTGCATATGTTCTGCTTAAGGGGTGGCAGCATTGCTTAGAGGATTGCACTGTTGCTTTTCATCTCCAGAGTTGGGGATTTGAGTCCTACCTGGTCTCTGTGGAATTTGCATTTTCTTCTTGTCTTGTGGAGGTTTTCTCATGGTATTCCACTTTCCTTGTGCAGTCCAAAGACACGCAGTTAGGTTTATTGCTGTCTCTCAGTTGCCCATAGAAAATGAATGTGAGTGAGTGTGTGTGTGTTTGGGCTGCCTGGGATAGGCTCCAGAGCTTTCTGCAAAGCTGATCAGGATAAAGCACTGGAAGATGGATGGACGGATGGATGGATGGATGGATGGATTCAACTTGTTATGATGGTATGGTGTTTTTTGTGTTTACGTTTGATTTATCCACATACAAGACGTATCTGTAAGGCTTGCTGAAAATGGAGTTTGCTTATAAACACTATGCATTCCTGTCATCACAAAATGTATGCACATACCAACATGGCCAGTAAAGAAGATAATTGTGTAGCAGGCTCTGTAATAGCATCCAATGAGATATAAATCACATATCGTAAATATATTAGTTTGCATATTGTTTCTGTTGCTCAAAATAACTTTAAAATTTAAAAGGGATTATATTACCGCCAAAACAAAGTCCTGGGTAGGATGTGAAGCTTTATGCAGAGTCATGGTGCATGCCTCTATCCTTGAGTGGAATGGTATTTTTAGACATTTGACCATGGATGTTTATTATGGAATCTGCCAGTCGGCTTTCCTGAGAATCAGACATGCTGCAGATATACCAAGTGAGGTGGCTGAGGGAGAAGCAAATGAGTCTGAAGGCCCTGACCTTTTATAAGCTCAGCACTAGAGATTGTTCATTGTAAAGCACTATTGGCTGTGACAATGAGTTGGATGCGTCAAATGAGGGTGTGCAAGCTCACCTTATTTTGAGGCTTTTACAAGATATGGGCCTGGATTTGTTTCTCCACTCTCAGCTGGTAGGACCAGTCTGTTACCCTGAAAGTGTAACTCCATGGTTCTTTAAAAAATGGGTCCGCATGAATGCAGTATGTACATACCTTGTTAAATATTTGAACAACTGTGTTATGTAACCTCTGTAAGTTTCTTTGGCTAAGAATATGTTATTATTATTAGGGGTAGCTTGGAGTTTATCAGTAATTATTAAGAAATCTGTAGAGTGTGGCCACAGGTCACCCATACTGTACCTGCATCACTTGCATGTTGAACAAATAACTATAATACATGCATCCTTTGGCCAGTCTTCAAATTTTAGGGTCACTTTGTGGGGTGGCAGTCTAAATTTGGCACCAATGTGACATTAGAGGGCCTTACAATATGTGAAAATGTTTTCCAAAACCTACTTGGCTGATCCAGTTGAACTTTTACACCTTGAATATGTTTTTCAGCTTGATGAAACATATTAAGTATTGTTCTGATGCTGCTTTAAGGTCATCCATTTCTAATAAAAATTGTCATTGTTGCTTCCATTGGAGTCATAACTTCACCTAGTGGCCAATTCATTCAAAATTTCTAGGAGTATTATACAATGCATAGGATATATCCATCCATCCATCCATCCATCCATCCATCCATCCATCCATCCATCTTCCAGCTGCTTTTATAGTGATCAGACAGAGCAGACCATCTTACAATTTTTGTGTATCCCTATGAAGATTACATTTCTGCAATGTGTTCCTATTTCTTATGTCATCCCGTACTTTCTTTATGTCTCCAGTCTGCCCATTATCACAACACATCATATAATAATAATAATAATAATCATAATAATAATAATATCATCATTATTATTAGTAGTAATAGTAGAATCAGTATTAGTATTGGGTATAATTCTTATACTGTTTTTATTGCAAGAGGTACTATACAGTAGTTGTAGTAAATGTGTTTTATCAATAGCTAATAATAATAGTAATAATGATGAGTATAAAGGTAAGCTAAACCCGATTATTTCCTAGACCACTGACTCCTGTGAGCTTTCAACTGAATTTCTGTTTGACAGTTTAAACCTTCAATACCCTGAAGCTTGATCTCTGGTGTTCCTTGGGGCTTTGCTCATAAACTGTGTTGTGATTCATGTTTGCGCTGCAGTTTTATGAAGGAATGCCTTATTTTGCCCCTTAAGAAGGGTTTGAGGAATGCCTGTGGGCTTTCAGAGTGCATGTAGCAGAACTACTTCAGACAATTTAGATGTGTTTCTCCATGTATGTCAGGCAGTATTCCAGCATATGGTGCAAAAAGTGTATTGGAGAGAAGTCCGGTAATCAGGACATGAGCCCAAGTGTGATATGCAGGGAGACTATATTTATGTCTTCCCATACCCTCTGTAGTGTTAATTAGATGCCCAGAATTGTAAGGAGTAATGTGACATCGAGCCCACATTGTCACCGAAACCACAATAAAAAGACGCACAATTTTCCTAAGAGAACCGAAATTTCAGTTTGCGTGTATGAAAAACTCACAGACTTGAACCATTTGCAGGGTGAAGTTCTGAGAAACACATTGACCATTTCCATGAAATTTTGTGAGCTTCAGTTTTAACAGTAATAACACGTTGTGTTCTCTAAGCCATACAAGTTTTCTGGAATACTACTCCACTAGGCACTTATTTCATTTTCCTTCAGCTCTGTGGAGGGGAGGGAAGCAATTAGAGGTAAGGTTTGATAATGGTAGCAATGACTCTGCTGTTGAATAGTCTGTACGTCTTTCCCAGTATCAGAGAGGTTTCCCTTTAGATCCCCTTTACATCCCCTGCTTTCCATGAGGTGACACGGGGGAGAGGAAGAGTGGAGCAGAAGATTCAATTCAGTGCTGACAGTCAATAAAATCAATAAAGACTGCTAGCCCTGTAGTCTTCCTGTAATTACATTTCCACTGCTGGACACCCCCGCCCGC